>CM071873.1:35917022-36043488 GCA_036759665.1 Gynandropsis gynandra | reverse complement strand
TGTCAATTTCAACAAAACCGTGAAAAACCCGGATCAATTTCAACAAAACCGGATCAAATTCAACAAAACCGGGTCAAATTTTCAGTAAACCGGGTCAAACTTATCATAAATTGGGTTGGGTCAAAATTGAGTAAACCGGTCAAAATTATATTAAACCGGACCGGGTTAATAATTGGGTAAACCGGATTTAATTTAATTTTAATTTTGGTTGGGTCGGGTCGGGTCGGGTCAAAATTGGGTATGAAATTGGGTCAAAATTGGGGTGTTTAGGGTTTGGGTCAAAATTAACACAATTTGAAACGGATTGGGGGAATAGCATTAATTAGAAAACTTGAGGGGGAAATATGATTAGGGGTGATACATGAGGGGGGAATAGGATGAGGGCGATACATGAGGGGGAATAGGCAAAGTACCCAAAGTTTGGGTGGGAATAGGAGTTTTACCCTATCAAATTTATTTATATGTGATATCAGAACCAGATCTAAGTATATCGATATTCTAATTCATTTTTATATAATATCAAATCTATTTATATGTGATATCAGAACCAGATCTAAGTATATTGATATGATATATAGGGGTGTAAAATGAGTTGCTCGCTCGCGAGCCACCTCTAGCTTATATCATATTTGATCGAGCCGAACTGGGTATTTTTCAGTTCGTTTAAAAACGAACTCAATCGGAAACGATTTAGAGCTTAGGCGAGCTGACTCACGAGCTAACGAGCTGACTCACGAACTGAGTACAAAATACATATTTTCTTATTTTTACATATTATATATTATTTGTATTTATTAAATATTATTTAAAGAAAATTAATATATTATTTATATATAATATTATAATTATTTTTTATTTATAACAAATTAATACAATTTTATTAACAAACAAAAAAAATATTTTAATAAGTATTATAAAAAATATGTTTATATATTCGATATTTTATTTAATTGTCTATAAATTTATTTTCTAATTATTATTTTTTTATATTTAATAATTTCATATTTAGATTACTGTTTTTATATTTTATATATTTTATTTGATTTATCGAAAAAATATATAATATCAATATATTATAATTATTTTAATTTAAATAGTTTAGTGAACGAACCAACTCGTTTTTAGACGAGTAAAAGGTAAACTGAATTGAGTTGAAATTTTCTAGCTCGTTTTGAAAACGAACAAAGCCGAACCAACTTATTTTTTAACGAACCCTTGACGAATAGAACCGAACCGAACCAACCAACTCATTTTAAGTACGTGTGAGAGCATGAACTTTAGTTTCATATAATATAATATATATAATATAATATATATATAATATGAAGCATAACAGTAGCAAACTATGTAGTCATGTTTATATCAAGACATTCAACTCATAGCTAAAACACACCCAAACAAACTTAGTGACGACGAAAACAACAACCGCCGGAAAACAGCAACCGCCGGAAAACAGCAACTGCCGGAAAACAGAACTCTCCGGCGATGGCTGTAAATTTTTTTTTAATTATTACATTGACACAAACCTAAAACACCATTAGGGCTATTATTACAAAGCTCATTCATATCATATTCCTTGCTACTGCGAGGGTTTAGGGTTCTTCATTTACAGGTGCAAGGGTTGCACTGACAGTCAGAACCACACTTACAGCCTCCGTTCTCTGCACCGCTCTCACCGGAAGCCTCACTGTACTCAGCCTTCGTCACCGGTGCAACGCCGAGGATAACGGTCTCGGTGTTACTGCTCTCGCCGAAGTAGCTCATGTCTGGGTACATTTTGCATCTACACAAGAGAAAAAACCGAGAATAAGTACGTCAAGAACGGTGCAAATCGAGAATGGAAAATTCAACGTTAGATTATTTGAAAACAGAGCGTTTGGATCTCATTTATTACGAAAACTAATTTGAATTCAGCTAAAGAACTCGTTACGATATAAACGCGATCGCAAATTGAAAACAGAACCATGAATATTTCCTAAAAACAAAATTGAAACAGAACGAGAAGCTCCATGGAAACGATCATCAAAATCACGACATGAAGATCATCGATTCCCAGGGATATGTGGTAAATCATTGCATAAAACAGATGGCAGCGTGAAACAACGATTTTCTCGAGAATGGAAAATTCAGCGTTAGATTATGTGACAATAAAGCGTTTGATCTCATATATTACGAAAACTAATTTGAATTCAGCTAAAGAACTCGTTACGATTTTAAACGCGATCGCAATTTGAAAACAGAGCCATGAACATTTCGTAAAAACAAAATTAAAACAGAACGAGAAGCGCCATGGAAACGATCATCAAAATCACGACATGAAGATCATCGATTCCAGGGATATGTGGTAAATCATTGCATGAAACAGATGGCAGCGTGAAACAACGATTTTCTCGAGAAAAAAACGAGTGAAAAGAAACGGTGAACCACGAATCTTACCCTCCGCAGTTGCTGCCGCACTTGCAGCCAGATCCACAACCACATTTATCTCCACAGCAAGACATTTTCCCGAGAAAATTTTACAAATTAAAACACAGAAATCTCAGAGAAATCAATCCAAAACGCTGTCAAGAGATAATCAATCTTTGCTCTGAAGAAATATCGAAGGAGAGCCTCTCATTTATAATCTAAAAGGAAAGATCTCAACCGTCCACGTGTCAAAATCCAACTCAACGCTTATCTTCTAAATAGTCGGTCAAGGTCATATTCGTAATTACAACATTTATTCTACACGCAACAATTCAACTCTTCGTCGTTCATTTAGTTAAGAACTGTCCGTTGGTTCCTGTACTTTCTAGAGCACACCGCAATTGGGTGTATGACACGCTTATGACCGTCCGATCGTATCCTGTCATCATCACATATTCAATCAACGGTTACAATTTAATTGTATTTAAACCCCCGTCTTGTCATTTGACATTGAAATGGATAATAACATTAATTTCCTTGGATGGATGAAGACTTAATAAATGTAGGGAGACTAATTGGTAAATTTTTTCTATTTATTATAGATATATATAGAAAATAATAACAAATTATTACAATTATATTATTTCCTAAGTTATACTTTTTCATACAACGAATCTAAAAATCTAATATATTCATAACAAATCCTCTCGCTTAATGAAAATAATAATAATTTAAGAAATTGAATATATTAATTTTATTTTGAATTATCGAAATTATATATTAATTGTTTTTATCATAATTATTTAATAATATATAAATTATAATAATTATTTATATAAACCATATATTATCTAATAATAATATATAAATTATAATAATTATTTGAACTTGATAAAGCCTCTGAGTCGTCTGGAAGGTTTGTGGAATTTTTTTTTTAGAGAAGCAGTTTTGCCGCCTAAAATCGGCCAAACGACATTCAAAATTATCGGATTTCTTCTTTCGCTCTTCCATGGCATCACCGTCGCCGTCGCCATCGCTGGTCACTTCCTATATTTTCGACGATAGAGATCTCGACGACGCTGCTTTGTGGGACGTTATTGACTCCGCCGCCGCTTCACACTCCGTATCTGTCGCCTCTGCCGCCGCAAAGTGCCCGAAGCCTCTCACCGTCAGGTATCCCAACTTCAATTCGCCTCCGACGCCGGTATCTCATCCTTCTCCTCCGTCAAAGCTTCATCAGAACCCTAAACCTAACCCTAGCTTCAGCCGCCGCCAGCACCAAGAGGAATCTCCCCGTCCGAACAAGATGGCGAGATCCTGTACCCTATCTGAGATAAAGAGCGAGAGTCCTCTGGCTCTGGTTAAGTCCACTCACAGGAATTCGACTCCGAAGATACAAATGTTTTCTTCGCCGGAGAGTTACTTGTCTCCGGAAATCGGGAGGCTTTCTACATGTGCGGAGGTTTCTCCGCCAGCGAGCTGCGTTAGGAACAATGCAGCGAACGAGATGCGGCATAGTTTATCCGGGAGCTTTCCTTCGGCTTCATTGTTCAAGGAATTCCAGAACACAGCCATGGCGGTACTTCAATCTGCTCTTCCCGCTATATTTGATAACATTTGCTATACGCTATAGTCTTGCTATGAGATTTAGGGATTCTCAAACAATCATCAAATGTCTTACTGCTTGTTGTTAGAAGCTATGAGAAGAATTTCTTCGAAAAGAAGCCATTCTAGACCATTTTGATATGCGTAGAGTTTGGTGCCTTGAAGGTGTTCGACGAAATGTGAAATAGCATATTTCACAATCTATGTCTGTTTCATGACTTGTTTGTGACATCGTTTACCAATCAAGTGTGTGCAGTAGTGATTTGGTAGTGTTCGAGTAAACAGTAGGAGAAATCTGATATTGGGTTTGCATTGCTAATACTTGCACACAGCATAGGAGATCAATTGTATGTGAATTCGATTCGTATCAATACCACAAATAATGAATTTTTGCAGAGGTTTGTGTGTAATTGTTCATTGTGATCTTTCAAGAAACCAATTCTGATTACACTACTATAGTCATTGCTAATGATTCTTGATTCTGATTTCGTTAAATGATAACACAATTGTCTCTAACATTTCAGATTTTGGAGAAATCTGATTACACTACAATATCCGGAAACGTGTACATCAAAAAGTCAGGTCAAGCATATGCTTGTTTTCTTGTTCCTGATAATCATCAATTTGTTACTTGTCATATGACTGGTTTTATCATATGGGATGTTTAGGTTGGAGAAAAATATCTTTTTACTTCAATGTGTCTTATGAAATACGAGATAAGACGATTGAGTTCGATGAAAGTAGAAATGTTCAACGTGCAGAATTCATTGTTCGAGCCCACATGCAGTAATTCATTTTCTTTACCCCCTTATGTGAATTGTTGTTTTATTGGTTTGAAATGATTCTAAATTTGTGAACTTTTGTGCTTACACCTTTGCTTTTTTGGATAAAGTGGAGGAAGGTTTGCTGATGGATGGGGCTCGTGTGAACGACGTGAGAAGAGATTTATGAAACCAAATCACGATATTCCTAGTACAGCAGAGACAAGAGCCAAAAACAGGGCTTGCCAAGTAAAGCTCTTCACTTCCAAAATTACTTCACAAATTGTTCTATTTTGCACTGCTAAGAATAGTAGAAGGTCACTAAATGGGTGAATCAAGTATATCTAGATATCATAGCCTTACACCTTACCACAAATAGTTTTCCTTCACTGTTCGTTCTTTAGGGTTTCAGGAAAACTACCATTGATCTGTAGAAAACTCAATTTATGTTGAAATTCAATTGAATCTGTTTATATAGGAAATTGATGTGATGTATTGTCCTACATCGGTCTACATCGGTTAAGGATTTGAACCTTGGTCTCATATATATGGTGTTGGGCAACCCTAAACTCTTGAGCTAGCTTTTGGTATTAGTTAGGCCCAAACCCATATTTAACATGGTTTCAAAACCTGTTTCGTCCCGATTTGAATATACTGATGTTGGGCCCCTGATTGTGTGTTCACGCTCGAGAACCAAAACGGGACATGAGGAGTAGTGTTGTGATGTATTGTCTCACATCGGTTAAGAATATGAACCTTGGTCTCATCTATATGGTGCTTGGCAAGCCTGAGCTCTTGAGCTAATTTTTGGGATTAGTTAGACCCAACTCATATTTGACAGAAACTTAAAAGCGAGCAAGTATACACTTGTAGTTTTATGCTCAATACCATATATATGAGTCCAAAGTTAATGTTCTAGCCGATATGGGATAAATTATCACAACATTCCCCCTCACACCCAGGTTCAGTCCGAGAGCGTGGGCATCGCAATTGCGGGCCCAACATTGATATATTCAAATCGGACGAACCAGTCTCTAATACCATGTTAAATATGGGTTCGGGTCTAACTAATCCCGAAGGTAGCTCAAGAGTTTAGAGTTGGCCAGTCTCATATATATATATGTATAAATCCAAAGTTTATGTACTAACCGATGTGAGACAAATTATCATAATAGTTGTAACATAGATTTTGTCTAAAAGATCATTACTTGAGCATGACATTGGTGTTCATATTCATGCTCTCAGTACATTTTTATGGCAGGACCTTGTAGGAATCGGTGAGTATCGATCAAGCTCGAGCCAATTTCCGCGGTAAATTGATGGATGGATCAACCTATCCTATGTGTATTGAGCAAACAAAAATCTAACAAAATCCAAACACAAGTTTGAAGGTAAGTGAGATACGACCTAATGCATTAACATTTGATCGCTTCGTTTTTCCTCGGGTCATGAACAAGGGCATAATATGTCATTTTATTATGTAGAACATCGTCAATAGAATAGAGAAATATGAATGATACTTGTATATGCAGTTGAAGATGGTAACTTTTTTTAATTGGTTAGAAGAAATGAATATGTGAAAGGTCATGCTGATTGATACATACGTTTTTTAATTGGTAAAAAGCTTGAGTGGATTAAGTTTATGCATCTTTGAATCATTATCAATTGGTAATGATTTGATTGATACATACCATTTATGTATTGTATTAGATCATTTATAATTTTATATATGAAATTTATAATGTGTTCTCTCGAAATATTTACTTTAACATACTAATATTCAGATAAATTTTATGGCTTTTCAACTCAAAAGTCAAGTGTTAATTGTTAATGAATATAGTAACCTATACAATAACTAGATTATTATAAGGGTTGTTGAGTGGTTTAGCCCAGTTTAAACCAATGTTCAAAAAGGTGCTAGGCGGACGGATACCTAACGTCTAGCCTTTAGAACGCTTAGACGGACTAGGCAGATATTTATTATTTAATATAATTATAATATAAATATTTAATTCGAAATATTTATATGTAAATAAAAACATACATATAAATAAATAATTTTAGTATTTAAAAAAAGATTTATAAATACTGAATTCATAATATCAAACTTACGACGGCAAACAACTTCATAAAAACAATACAAAAAACGAATGTCGAGTGAGTACAATGTTAGACCAAGGTAAGGGCGAAGATGAGGGCAAATGCGAGAGATGAAACCGACGATGGAGATAAAACAAAGACGAAGATGAGAAATAAATGCAGTGACAAGAGATGAAAGCGATGCCAACATACGAGAAACGGTGACGGACAAGAAAACGAGGATTAGAGACGAAGGCGAGGACGAGAGACAGTGCAATAGATATAAGCAGATGAATACACTGATGAAAGTAAATGTGATAAAAGATAAAGGCGTGTATGAATATCATTGTTAATTTTTTTAAGTGTCACAATGATGTCGTTTTGGCGTCACTTTTTTTCTCTAAAAAAGACCGTCTAGAAATTAATCGGACGGTCAAGGGACACCAGCGTCTAGGCGGCGTCTAGAGGGTAGACGAATGCTTAGAGCGATTTTCAGAACATTGTATATAACAAGATAAAAGTAAGGATTTAAATGTCGGAAATAGACCATGTCGCATTAACATGTTTTTTATTTGTAAATATCATATGAAAAAAAAATATTACAAAGGAAATATATCAACCCACGCATAAACAACCGAAAAAGAAACAAACATGAAAAACAAAAACATAGAAAATATATAAAAAAAAAACTACAAGTCAAATGAATAAAACCAAAATTAAGATTGGATGAATCTATGAAATAAAAAGGATCTGAAATCGGATTAAAGACAAATTGCATCAAATTTCTCTTCAAATCTCGTATATCAGGAACACGGCGATCATCTAAGATCATGATGAAAGCGGTGATTGTTTTTTTCTATCCAAATATGATAGCGAAAATATTAAACCAAACTATATTTGACAAAATTTAGATCAATAATATTCTTGTTGCCTCATAAAATAAGCTCCTCAGGAGAAGTCGTCAAAGAAAGAGGATAAATGGTACGTGATGAAAAGATTTGAATCATGTTATTATGAGTTGTCCCACGTCGATTAAGACATAAACTTTGGGACTTATATATATGGTGTTGAACAACTCTAAACTTTTGAGCTAGTTTTTGGGATTAGTTAGGTCCAAACCCATATTTAACAAATCATTTGTTATATTATTATTTTTTCATCAAATAACAAAACAAATGATTACTAAGACGGATGTCAAACTCTAATTTTAGCATAAAACTTAAATCGGTTTTTAGCTCTTAACAAAATTAAAGTATTTTAAAATAATGTATCTAAACCAAATAATATTATATCAATGGATAAATGGTTGGTCAGTTTGGAGCTCTCTTCCATTAAAATAACGTATCTAAACCAAAAAATCATTTATAGCATTGCATATATTTTATTACATTATGTGACTCAGAGATGTTAAAGTGGCTTTCAATAGTTCACTGAAAATATAATGATGTGGGGAATATAACATAAAAAATACCAAACTATTTATTTTAGTCTATAAAAGAATTATTATTTTTAATCTAAAAATTCAAAATATTTTTTATTTTAAAAACATTCACTTTAGAAATATAGTGTAGAAAATATCAATTTTTTTAATTTTTATCCATAAAACGTAAATTATTATTTTGAACCTAAAAATTTTGGATATTTTTTTATGCTATGTTATTTTTTGAAAATAATTGTTGTAAAAAAATAATTATTAAATATTCTGGAAATAAAAGAATAATAATGAGAGCATCTGGATCACTAACAAAGGCAGTATAGAGTGGTCCAAAAAGAGGAAAAGAAAAAGTGTCGGTCTCAGAGGTACAGAACGAAACAGATGGCCTTTGTCCCATACCAATGCACACCCTTTTTTTCGTTTTCTCCTCTATTTTTTAAATATTACCTCTTTTTTATTATATTTTTTAGAATTGTCTATTTTTTTCTTTTTCCTTAGAATTATTGGTAAAAATATAGTCTAGAGATTTCTGATACGAGATCTCAATTCGTGAAAACTTATTAAACCTAATACATCTTTCCAATTTTACGGACCGTTTGACAATTTTTAAAAGAATATCAGTATTTTTTTAATTATTCAAACTTTTTTGTTCGAATATTGGTACTCATGTAGTTCGATTTGTAGGTGGGGAATGAATATTTTGGTTCGATTATATAAAATCGAACCGCATTATGGTTATTCAGTTTGGTTCGGATATATATAAAATAACCGATTGTGTATGAAAATAAAAAACCGAATAAATTTGGTTCGGTTCGGTAATTAACCGGATAATCGATTGGTTAGATTACAATATTAAAAATATATAGATAAATGATATTTATAAAATGAATACTTATCTAATATAATTAATAATTAAAATTAAATATCAAATGTAAATAATATGTTATATTATATTTTATAAAATATATGAATTATTTGAAATATTTGAAATATTATCATTTATTTATAATTTTATATGTTAAAATGATTGGTACAGTTGAAATAATTGAACATATTAGAGTTGGGTCTTATTTTGGTTACAATATTTTATTGATGTAACCGAATTAAACTGATGTACAGCCGAACCGATTTAAATTTAGTTATTGTTTAGTTATTGTTTTTAAAATCCGAATAATCAGTATCCATTACGAAATTCGAACCGAAATCCGAAATGGACAAATCTATTTTGTAGGTGTTGGTGGATATCTAAATGTTTTTTATTAGTAATAATTTTTTTATTTTAAAAATTTAATATAAAAATTAATAAATATATTTTTCTAAATTTTTTTAGTTTATATTTTTTAAATACAAAAATAATAAACGATATTAGTTTAGATAATTTTTTAAATTCAAATATACCAATCGTTATTTTATTCATCTTTAGACTAGCATATAATATCTAAATGGAGCCTAAACAAAATTAGGTAGAAACTTTTAAATACTAAAAATGTAATGTTTTAGGTCACCAAAATAATTTTTCATGGAAAAATGTGACATTATTTGATGATGGCTCGGGACACAACGCAATTATTAGTTTGGAATCCCGCATGCATTGATCTTCTGATTAAGCATTTGTATCTACATGATTTTTGGCAGGTGTTATTTTCTAAAAATTTATTTTCAACTCAATTATTCCATTTACTTGATTTATACTTTAATGTATAGTGTTGAATGAATAGCAAACATTTGAATTTTGCATGCCGTTTAAAATTGTATTAATCAAATATTGGATTTGTTATATGTATTTATATGGATATTCATAAAAGAAAATTATGGGATATCTGAATTCAAATCAAAATCTAAATCTTTTAAAAATAGAATTTGAAAACAATAGAAAAACAAGGTGATAAATAATAAAAACTAATAAAAACATATATTAAAAAAAATATCAATTTTATTTACGAATAAATACTTTTAAATATATTTGTTTTTTACAATGTATTCAAGATTTCTGCGGATAACTTTCTTAAATTAGACATAAATAATCAATTTATTATTACTCTCTCTTTTGTATCATGCATATCTCTAACTACACTTGCAATTGTCAATAATCAAAGATCATTAATTACCGTATTTTCTCGATAAAATCTAGTTATTATAACTCATTTTTTATATTATATTTTCACACCTAATCTTCACTCTAATCCAGAAACAAATTTTCTTGTCTTCAACTTCATATGCTCCCATCTTCTCGTCTTTTTTTCCAGTTTGACTCCTATTTCTTTTTGTTCTCTTTCACTTTGGATTTTGAAAATAATTGAGCCGTATTATTTTTCCTTGAATTTCTCAACAACTTGAAATTTCGAAAACATATATAACATATTCAAAAAATATAGCATTTAGAGAATCGTAAAAATAAATTTCAACTAAAAAAGATAGATTAGCAGATAATATAACTAAAGTTCGAGACTACAGTTAAACGCAATAAATAAATGATCCAACTAAAAAACACAAAATTTCATATTAATTTTCACGTTAGTCATATATATTTTAATTTTGATGATGACTTCAATAACTTTATAGTAGATTTGTATACAACACCAAATTTATATGAGTTCACTACAAGAAAATTAAGATTTAGGGACTGCAAAATCCGTCTCTAATCTGTCCCTAAACGTGTTTGGGGACGTGTTAGGGACGACCAAGAGGCGTCCGCAAACGAGCGTCACAAAATGATATTCGTCCCTAATTCGTCCGCAAATAAGGAAGAAAATTTCAGTCCGTAAACCGTCCGTAATTGCAGACCACCAAGCCGTTCGCAAATTGATGGAAAAAGTTGGAGATTTTTTTTAAAAATTACGGACGGGCGGCCCGACCGTAATTTTTAAAAAATAAAAAAAATTGAATTTAGTTTAATTTTAAATGTTTTTATAAATAACAATAATTAATTAGACTCAGGACGACCATTGGAACTCGGAATCGTCGTTATCGGAATCGGAATAGTCATTATCGGAACTCGGGACGGTCGCCGGAACTCGGGACGAGCGGTGGTACTCGGGACGATCGTCGGAACTCGAGACGGGCGGTGGAACTCGGGATGACCGCCGGAAATCGGAAGAGAATGGAATGGAGAGAAAGATTGAATGAAATAAACAATGTTGTGAGGATGAAATTTCGGAAGAGAAAGAAATGAAGAGAAATATTGAATGAAATGAATAATATGGGTGGGATGAAATTTATAGATTTTTTTCTGGATGGTGGAGAAAACCCGTATGTAAACTGTCCACAATTACGGACGGAAAGAAAATGACCGCCCACAATTATGGACGAAAAGAAAACGATCGTCCGCAATTGCGGACCACCCGTGGCCGTCCGTAAATGTGCGAACTATCCGTCCCGAGCTTTCTCCATCCGTGATCCGATACCGTCTGTGTGACCGTCTGTGTGTCTCGAGCCTTCTCCGTCCGTGACCCGAGAGTTGGGACGAACAGACGGTGTCAGATCACGGATAGAGAAGGCTCGGGATGGAGAGATTATATGCATGATTTGTGAATCTGTGATATGCATGATTTGTGAATCTATGATATGTGTGAAGAATCGAGAAAGTAAGAAACGTGGAATATCTGTTATATTCGAGATCTATGATATGCATGATTTGTGAAAGTAAGAAACGTGAAAAATCACATAAAATCGAATTGGAAAAGTAAGAAATGTGGAAAATCACATACAATCAATATGATTGATTTTCCATGATGTTTTCAATGACGGGGCGCTGCCCCGCACCCCGCAAGGGGCGACCTCCCCTTGACCCCTTAAACCCTAAACCCTAAAAAATAATTTTAAAAATACCCTTATAATATTGATATTCACAAAATACCTTTATAATCGCTCACAAATCGTCGGAAACCGCTCGAAATCACTGAAAATCGCTGGGAATAATTGAAAATGGCAAAAAAATCGTTGGAAATCGTTCGAAAATTGCTGAAAAGCGTTTAAAATTGCTGGAAATCACTCGAAAATGGAAGGAAATTGTTCGAAAATGGAAAGAAATCGCTCTCAACTTCGTTTCTCTCCTCTCAAATTTGAAATAGGTTTCGTTTCACTGATAAAAATGTCAAAATCGTATGTGTTTTCACTAACAAAATATAACGGCACATATGTTTTTTCTCTAATTTTTTTGGGTATATATGAAATACTTTAGCCTTACAAATATATGTATGATATTATGCTAATACAAAGTGTTCTTCATTTTTAAATTTAATATTGATAATAATCATATCAATCGGTTACGATAATAAAAAAGTATTATAATTTAATTTATGTATGTATAATATTGCAAGATATTTGAGAGAGATAGATTGAGATAGAGAGAGAGATTGAAAGAGAGAGAGAGATTGGGAGAGAAAGAGAGACTGAAAGAGAGAGAGAGAGAGGTGTTTCTTTTATAGTGAGGTATAGGGCCAAAAACTTATCCTTAGAGAAGAATCATCAGCCATGGATGACCACCACCAGGTATTATATAAACATACATACAATACATATATACATGTGTAGATATAGATGTAATCTATATATATATATATATAAGTAAAATTGGTGTATATATGAGCAGGAAGAAGGATGGCCTCTTGGACTGATGAGACCAATGAACAATGGAAGAATCTCTTCTTCTCTCTCCCTCTCCTCTCTTCTCTCTCCTTCCACTCTTCTTTCTTCCTCCGATCTTGATTCCCAGGTCACATTCTATACTTACACACCTACACTTGTGTATATAATTTTTATATATATATATATACATTCATGTGTTATTAATTTATTAATTTTTGTTTAGCTCTTTTTTTCATATTTTGCTTTAATTACTCTTTTCATTGTTGGGTTTTCATGATTATTAATTATAAATAAATGAAAATATATACAATTACAATCTTTTCATTATCCACTATATATATACAATTTTTGCATGTTTTACGATCCGTATTTAGCAATCAATACATTTCAAGTATATATTACATAAACTATTGTGATTTATACAATAATACATAAAAGAAGGAAATGTAGATTTTTTAACCTATAAGCTCTAAATGAATATATCTATATATATTTATGTAATTTCTTTCTTTCTTTCTTTTTAAACTTTTTATTATTTCACTCATTTTATCGTATAAAAAATGTTATTAATTGTTTATATTTTCAACCCAACAAAGTCCCACATGTCATAAAATGATTTTAATCTGTGACTGCAAAAAGCTCACATTTCATTGAATTTTGTGGGCCTCCATTTTTTCATTACAAGTTTTTTTACCTTAGAATATATAAACACAAGATGCTCATTAAAAGCCTAAGTTTGTCTGAAAAGGGTACGTTTGGCTTCCACTTGTGAATGTCGGACTTTAAATTAAAGAAAGTAAATTAAATTTATGTATTAATTGGAATTATATATTATATATTGATAAAATTACGATTTCATTTATTAATTTTCCTTATTTTATTAATCACAAAATATTTTTTTATATAGTATATAATATCATAGAAAAAAGAAAATATAATATCGTATAACATTCGTACAATTTTTGAAAATATCTTTGATATTTTAATAAGATATCACATAATATCTAAATTATCTCGTAAAATATAATAAAAATATTAAACAAAATCTCGGAGAATATTTTGGTATCAGTTATTATATTCGTTAATATATTTATTGTAAATTTTTAGTCAATGGAATCATTCTTCCAAGAGAGAAGCATGACACTAGGGAGCTTAATAGGTATAACAAGTATTATGGAAGTTTCTAGAAGGTCAAAAAGAACAAGAATGGAAGCTTCTAGAAGACAAGAGAAGAATATAAAGAAATATAAGCCATGGATATTCTCTTTATGTTCAAAGGTAACAAAAGATGATATTTCCAATGACAATAATTCACAGTCTCTCAATCATTTCCTTCAAGCGGAAAGACAAGCTTTTGTATCCTCCACCTCTCTATGATTCCTCTTTATATTCTCAATTAAAATGCTCTTTCTTGAATTTTATCTTATGTGAGGTAAAATTATTTGTAATGATTTAATTTTGTTTAAGAGATATTTGAGAAAATTTTGGTATTGATAAAATGTCATTTTCTTTGTGAGATTTTATTATTTGTTCATGCAAAATATATGTATACAAATTTCCTTCAGATAATATATTGAGACGAAGTATTTGAAATGATGGATTAAATCTAAATTGATTTGGTTCGATTATTAATGGTACAAACGTTCAATTTGGGTTTTTTAGTTATTTTCACTTAAAAAATTTACAATTAAATGTGAGATAAATAATATGTTTTCATTTAAAAATATTATTTTGGTCCAATTTCCCCATCAACTTTTATCTCATCATTTTCCATTCAAAATTTAGTCTTAATTTTAATTTTATCTCAACTATAAAAGGTCTACATGAAACACTATATGTTAATTAATTGTTATTTTTTTTTGTTAAATTCATTATTTCAATTCGAAACTTTAAAATCCACTCGATTTGGTTCGATTATGTTGTAACACCCCCATCCCGAAACTACCTCGGGACTAGGAGTGTCCACCATCATCTCCAAGAGGTGACCACACATGTTATCGCTCAAACGCATTTATAAAACAAAATAAATGATTTATTCCAAAATAAAAATGGTTCAAACCAAATAGCAAATGAAATACGTAAAGATTATAGTCACGGTAAATGAATAAAATAAATACGGAATGCAAAATAAAACTCATCGAGACCTCGTGCACTTCTCTCCCATCAGTCCGCTGTGAGTTTTCATGTTGTTGTTCAACCTCGTTGCTCTTTTTTTCCTTGCTATATCATGTTCATCCATGACAATCCACAAATAGGGTGAATACGAAATACACACTCAGTGAAATCAACACATATACGTACTCTGAGTCATGTATTCTCCCACTCTAAACTGAATAACATAAATAACGATCTATCCAAAGTCTAAACTAATGACATGTAGACAACTATATCCAACCCGATTGAGTATCCAAAGTCTAAGACTAGTACTACACAGAGTCCACACGACTCTAGCTCGGGCATACGATCGCAAAGTCCAAAGGACCCCAACAGACTGAAGATCTCGCAAGGTCACAAAGTACCCCAGCCATCAGTACAATACAACACTTCGTCGCTCGAAAGGTTACCACAACTCCAACATAACCCGATGCTGGCAGATCCACTAATATGACTAACTCGACGCTTCGTCGCTCAAAAGGTTACCACAACCCCAACACGATAGACGCCGACAGATCCACTAATCTGACTAACTCGACGCTCCGTCGCTCGAAAGGTTAGCAAAACCCCAGCATGGTATGACGCCGATTCAGATCCAAGTGTCGCAATACTAATATCGTCGATCCGATACTCCTCACGTGACAACCCTCACCGACACGCTTGCACACGCCTTCTTTCGAAGGTTCGAGTGTGAAATCACTCGATCGAGCACACGAACAAGTTCACTCGACTTTAACACCAAACCAAATATCGACGTTCTCGACCCCAACACTTGGTCAAACGCCAATTCTCTAGCCACTTATACAACTCATATACTTGTAATCAATTTTCATACGACAAATTTAGGGTTTAATCCAATTTCACTTGTAACGTCTTACTTTTCCCATTATGATATTATAAATCATATCGTGATTATGCCTCATTTTAAAAGTATAATATCTTCCATAAATCAACCACTAATCCGAAATTAGGATGAAGAAAATCATCACCTTAGCTTCTCCGACGTTTTGACGATTCTTGATAGTATTGCTAACAACAACACCAATCAATTTTTTCCTATTATAGGTTCATTCAATCAATCAATTTCTATAATATAAATATTCAAATTAAGGAAATAATCACAATAAATTATCTAGAGATTTACCACAATCTCGATTCGAATCCACACACAAAAAACATGATGAAAATCTTCTCTAATTTTTTTCTCTCTCTTTCCTTTTATTCTCTTTTCTTCTTTTTTTCCTTATTTTCTTCTTTCTCTCGGCTCATGAGGCGTTTGTTTCCTTTTTTACTAACCCTATATATACATATATGCATATCTGTCGGTGTACCCACCGACTTACCCCATTTTAATAGGTCTCACATATGTATAGTATAATTGTTCATTAGTGATTATCAACTAAAATTTTATTTTGTTTAGATTATAAAAATTACAAAATGATTGATTTGTTTTAAAAATATTATATACATGTATACAAGAAAAGAAAACATAGTTTGTATTGGCCGAGTCATGAAGGCATTTGATATAACAATTTATCATGCTTAATTAACTTGGTTATATAGATGTCCAAATGGTCGACGATGGTTCGAGTAATCCTATGTATTATATATGTCGTTCAGTTTGTCGAGTTATTGATAGAGGTAGACGAATAACGAATATCCATAAATATCTGAATATTTATATTCGTATTCGACAAATATACAGATTTACTATTTGTTTCGTATTCATAAATATGAATATCCGTAAAAACCAGATATTCATCGGATATCTGTAATTGATAAATCATGTTAAATCTTTCATATTTATAATTTGGTCATTAATTAATATATAATTTATATATTGTTATATATATTATATTTTATCTAAAATTGCTAAATTAAAAATTTATAATTTTATTTTTAATAAATTTATATACATTTAATAAATTATGTATTTAATATTTAATATTGATACAAATAATTCGAATAATATTAAACGGATTATTTATATTTATATTTGTGTATATCGAATTTTATTAGATCGTATTTGTATTTTATTAAACCGACATGTTATAAAAACCAATTTTATTGGGTTAAAAATAAAATAATGGGTATTTTTGGGCCACAAGAACTGCTCGTCAAAGCCCATAATTTGGTACTCGATGAAGTCGTCGTTTATCAAACAGTCCCCAAAGAGTAGAATAACTTATAACTGTTCATAATGCTAAAACCCTAATTCATCACCATCGTGATATTACAATTCGAATTTTGCAGTTTAGCGTATCGTCGCCACCGTCGCTCTCCTCCGCTTCGTCGGTCGCCGCCGCCGTCTCATCTCCTCGTTTGCGCTTTCGCCTATCTGTGCCTCTTTCACATTTTTTCCACTACCATGAAGAGACATAGACCACATGATAAATTTAATAAAAAAAAGGAGTCATGGAAGAATCGATGTGTTAGAGAAGAGGTTGTTCGTAGCCCTTCACCAGAGGATTCAGGCATGTGAAAGATTTTTTAATAACAATATGCGTTTTCATTGCTGATTGATGTAAATTGTTACTCAGTATTTTTGTTTTTTTTTTTGAAATTTAGTATCATCTGAAGAAGTCTCTAGCGAAGTTGAATCTGAAGGAGTTGTTTATAAAGAACCAACATTGTACGATAAATTGTTGGTATCACTCAGTTCATCTAACAAGATTGTTGCAGATGTGAACAAAAGAAGGTATTATTGTTTCACTCTTTTTTTTGGAAATTAGCTGATGGGTGATGCAATGGATTCGTTGAACTTTACATGTGAAGTAATTACAAAAATCAGACAGTTTACGATCTGTATATGTGTCTTCGTATGTGTCCATGTTCATGTTTGTGAGAGATATTGAAGAGGAGTTGTTAATTTTGTCAATAGATTAAGACAAGAAGAAGGTAAAAGTGATACAGAGGAGGAGGATGGAGACATGGAAGAAGATGAAAATGATGATTCTCAGTCTGAATATTCAAGCATTTCGGATGATGAGGATAATGTGATTCAAGGTAAAGTTTGTCAATCTGGGCAATCTGGTTTTGGGACGGGTTACTCGGGTTCGGTCCGGGTCAGGGTTTCTCGGATTTTAAATAATTGAACCCAAAAAACCCATTTGGTTTTGGGACGGGTTCCTCGGGTTTCGGGTTGTTTGGTTTTTGAAATATTGAATTAAAAAAAAACTCGAATTGTATTTGGTTTATTTCGGGGTTTGAAATATTGAATCCAAAAAAACTCGAATTGTATTTGGGTTATTTCGGGTTCTCGGTTTCTTTGGATTTTTAAGTACGGTTAATTCGGGTTTAAACGGATAATTCGAGTTTTAAACGGGTAATTCGGGTTTAAACGGATAATTAGGGTTTAAAAGGGTAATTCGAGTTCCAAATTTAACATACAAAAATTAGGTTAGAAGGGTTAGGGTTTTTTTCGGGTACTTCGGGTTCTCTCGAACCCGACTCGGACCGACCCGAACCCATTTGGTTTTAGATTTTCTACGAAACCCGTTTATCTCATAGGTTGGGTTTTTCGGATTGGGTTGGTCCGGGTAACCTGAAATGCCCACCCCTATTTGGAGATTATTGATAGTTCTATACCTCACACTACATAGGCTGATAATTTATCATATCGATCAAATTGAATGTTTTTTTAAAGTTGATTGTAGCAATTATCTCTCTGTCTAGAGATTTCTCATTATTAACTTGCTTTTGTTGCATTTACATTTTGTCCTAATCTCACTTATTTCTTCCATTGGGTTTATTGAAGGGGCTGATAAAGATCTAACCGAGGAGAGTAGGATGCAAGAGAATCACAGTGAAGATTCCGAGGATTCTGAATCAGATGATAAACATGAATTGAGTTCTGCTGATCAATCTGCCACAGATGCTTCTTTATACCCGAGGTAAACAAAATCAAGTGTTTTTTTTTTAAATTCTTTGAAATTGTTTGACATGTTAGGGGTGGTCAAATAGCGAATATCCGTAAATATTCGACTATTCGTATTCGTATTCATCCAATATTCGATTTTACTATTCGTATTCGTAAATACGTATATTCGGATATTCGTCGGATATCCGTATCCGTAATAAAATCATTTTTTTAAAAGAGTTAACAAAAAATTCTAAATAATTTACATTTTAGTCCTTAAATTTTAAATATAATAACTATTTTTTTATATATTTTATATTTGATCTGAAAATCAATTATCATAATGTTTTTTATTTATAATTTGATCCTTAAAATCAATTTATTATATATATATGTATATATTAAATAAATTATCTGTTTAGTACTTACGTATATGAATACTTACGAATAATTGATTATACTATTTGTATTTGTATTTGTATTTGTCGAATATCTAAATCCTGGTATTTGTATTTGTTCCTATAGATCTTTGCTTTTTCGGATCGAATACGGTTCGAATACGAATCAGATACGAATACTTCAGATATTTTGCCCAGCCCTATGCCATGTGGTCTATCTGTTTTATTTGTTTATTTATACTCATTCTGTTTTGCAGTGCCTTTGGTGAGCACCTTGGACACAAATTATCAGGTGAAGACATAGAGGATCTGCCAAAATGTAAGTGGAAGTTTAATTGGGAATCACCTGCCATTGACATGCCAAATTGCAAATGGAAAGGAACGGGTGAAAAAAACTTCATGAATGTATGTGTTCCATAGCCTTATTCCATTTAAAAAAAACAACAACTTTTTTTGCTAATAATGGAATTAATTATCTGATTGAAGAACCTTATTTTTATAAAATTTTAGGGTTTTCAGGCTTATGCAAACTACGATCTCAAGCCTAAGTTATATAAACACTGGCTGGAATTATACAAAAGATCTGGTGGGAAAGATTTTGATTCATCAAAAAGGAGAAGATTCTTCTCCCTTTGTACGTATAGATTCCTGAAATAACCCTTTTTGGTGTTCCTTACTCGTTTATTTACGGACATTTAGATGATTTTATGTTGAAAATCTTTCTGTCGTATTTCTTATGTTCGATAGTTCTTTACCGTATTAATTAATTACCCATTTTGATATGTTCTAGGTAATAGCTACAGGGACATTTTACATTCTAACAAGAAACCCTTTTACAATAGAGGCCTTGAAGAAGATTCGAGTACCATGGAAGCATACCTAATGCATTCTGTGTGTACACGATTATACGCAGTCTCTCCATATAATACTTTTTTTTTGGCTGTCGTGTTTTTTTATTCGTGCTATTTATCCTTCACAATTACTAAAATCAAGTCTCTGTTATGCAGTTGAATCACATCTTCAAAACTAGAGACCTCGTGAAGAAGAACGAAGCCAAAATAGCTAAGCATCAAGAAACAGCTGCTGAGGATGTTCTTTATGACAATAGATTTCTTGATCAAGGATTTACTCGTCCGAAGGTGACACCAACTCAATCTATAAATCTGTTGTTTATCACTTTTTTTTTTCTTTACCCTAATTTAATTATATATCTCAGGTTCTGATTCTACTACCAATGAGGAGCATTGCATTTCGTGTCGTTAAGAGGCTTATACAACTAACTCCACCTTCTCAAAGAGTATATAATTCTCACACGATTCAATCATCCGATATTTCTACGATTAAGCTATTTCTCTAGTATGATTACTGGCAATGACAGACGATGCAATTGAAATTGCCTTTAATTTTTGGGAGTTTTTTCTATATGGGTTTTATTTCGAACTTATAATTTCTTCAATTCCTCTTTTTGCAGGTTAATGTTGAGCACCTCGACCGATTCCAGGCTGAATTCGGAACTGAAGAGGACACTGATGTTAATGATAGTAACAATACTACCTCTGAAAATGGAATACCTAAATCACAAAAATCCTCAAAACCTTCTGATTTTCAATCCCTATTTGGTGGGAATTGTGATGATGAGTTTATGATTGGCATTAAGTTTACAAGGTATATTCTCTATTCTACACTCTATCTAAAATTATATCTAAATCAGGGTTCAGGGTTCAGGGTTCAGGGTTCAGGGTTCAGGGTTCAGGGTTCAGGGTTCAGGGTTCAGGGTTCAGGGTTCAGGGTTCAGGGTTCAGGGTTCAGGGTTCAGGGTTCAGGGTTCAGGGTTCAGGGTTCAGGGTTCAGGGTTCAGGGTTCAGGGTTCAGGGTTCAGGGTTCAGGGTTCAGGGTTCAGGGTTCAGGGTTCAGGGTTCAGGGTTCAGGGTTCAGGGTTCAGGGTTCAGGGTTCAGGGTTCAGGGTTCAGGGTTCAGGGTTCAGGGTTCAGGGTTCAGGGTTCAGGGTTCAGGGTTCAGGGTTCAGGGTTCAGGGTTCAGGGTTCAGGGTTCAGGGTTCAGGGTTCAGGGTTCAGGGTTCAGGGTTCAGGGTTCAGGGTTCAGGGTTCAGGGTTCAGGGTTCAGGGTTCAGGGTTCAGGGTTCAGGGTTCAGGGTTCAGGGTTCAGGGTTCAGGGTTCAGGGTTCAGGGTTCAGGGTTCAGGGTTCAGGGTTCAGGGTTGTATATTATTTTTTTCTTCATCTTGTTCATTTCAGGAAGAGCATTAGGCTATATGGTGATTTTTATTCCTCAGATATGATTATTGCTTCTCCTCTCAAGTTACATATGGTATGTATCTTGATTTCTTTTTTGTTTTCTTTTTGTATCGGTTAACTTTATACATTTCTTGATGCATTTGGTTATCAAAATTATGTCATTGCTAGGCAATTGGTCAAGCTGAAGAAGACAAGGAACGAGATGTTGATTATCTTTCGTCCATTGAGGTAACCTTTATACTCGTTTTTTAAGAACATATATAGGGGTGTAAAATGAGTTGTTGGCTCTCGAGCCAACTCTAGCTCGAATCATATTTGAGCGAGCCAAGCTGGGTATTTTCAAGCTCATTTAAAAAACAAGCTGATGAGCTGAGCCGTAAACGAGTTAGAGCTTAGGTGAGCTGGTTAGATAGCTGACGAGCTGATTCACGAGCTGAGTAACAAAACACATATTTTCCTATTTTTACATATTATACATATTCTTTGCATTTATATAATATTAATATATTATAATTCTTCTAGCTTAAATACTCTAGCGCTCACGTGAGCCAGCTCATTTTACACCCCTAAACATATAAATGTAAAAAGACGCGAGACCAACTCGCTCAAAATGTTAAATTGTACATTTGTATACGTAAAAAACTATAGTTATCTTTTAGTCATGTCTATTTATCTACTGAATGATTTACTAATGCTTCTATTGTTTTCCATTCGATAGGTTTTGATTATTGATCATGCAGACATAATATCTATGCAGGTAAATTTGTAGGGTCAATTTAAAAATACACGAATTAATCTTTATCCCTCCCATTGTTCATCTTATTATTGTAATTCCTTTTCTTAATACACTTTTAGAATTGGACCTTCCTTTCTACTGTTGTTGATCACTTAAACCGTATACCCTCAAACCAACACGGAACCAATGTGATGCGCATCAGGCAGTGGTACGGTTTCAGCAAATCTAGTTTTTTTTTTCTCTTTTTTTTCTCTATTATTTGCTATTTTCTTTATTTATTTATTGAAATAAAAAACCTTTCTTTTTTTTACATTTAGGTATTTGGATGGACATGCAAAGTTCTATAGGCAGTCAATAGTTTTAAGTTATTATTTAACCCCAGGTTATATTCTGTTCTTTGACTCGTTTTTTCTGCTATTTATTTACCATGCTATTTATTTACCATGCTAGTTAATTCGTTCTTTTTTTTTTCCTTTTTCAGAGATGAATGCTTTATTCAATCACTCTTGTGTGAACTATAAGGGAAAGGTGAGCCATTATTCTATGAATCATATTGTATATTACATGCTTTGTCTGTTTAGTTCTTTTTTTACTCATTTGATGAGGGGATAGATGATTGATGAAAGCACTAAACTAGTGATTATAGATGTGACCAGTGTTGTAAAAGTCGGTCCAGACGGTCGACTAGTTGGCGCCTAGGCGCTCGGTGGTACTTAACCGCCCAGTCTAATGAAAAATTGGTTCTATTAGTCGGCAGAGAAAAATCAGCGATTAGTCGACCCCTAGGCGGATTTTTTTTAAAAGACCAAAACGACGTCGTTTTGATCTTTTTCAGAACGACGTCGTTTGGTCGTTTTGTTTTAAAAAAAATTTAAACCAAAATTAAACCAAAATTTTGTTTTGGTTCGTTCGTACATCTTAACAATACAGAAAAGTTATGATTCAATAATTAAGAGGTAAAATCATTTTCGTACCAACATATAAATTTTTCTAATACAGTGTTGATATTAGATATTTAGATATTAATAATTTATTAATGTATTGTTATGTTTATGATATAGTTAATGAATTTATATGACTTTATATTTTATATATAAAATTTTTTATTTATGTTAATTTTTAATATATTTCATAGTTTAAAAATTGATATATATTAAAAAATAAAAAAAATAAAAAACGTCTAGTTGCTGTCTAAACGCCGACTAATTCGACTAGGCGATCCGCCCTTAATTTTTAATATATTTCATATTTTAAAAATTGATATATATTAAAAAATAAAAAAATAAAAAACGCCTAGTTGCTGTCTAAACGCCGACTAATTCGACTAGGCGATCCGCCCGGCTGGATGTGACTAAGCATCTTTTCAAATATTAATTTATTTTGGAAATTTTTTTGGTCCCATCACTCTTTAATGTTGAAATCATGCAGTTGAAGCTTGTGTGTGAACACAAAGGTGTTCTTCAGAAAGTGTTACTCCCAGTGCGGCAGGTGAGTGTAACTCAGATTGTATATATCATTATGAACATCAAAGAATACAAAGCTCTCTTAATAAAATCTCCTTAACAACAAACAATTCATTCTTCCTTTCTTTTTCTCATTTTCAGATCTGTGAACGATTTACCGCAGACTCTATTATACAGGCAGATGATGCTCGTTTTGCCTATTTCACTAAGAAGGTTCGATTCTAAAAATACTTTCTTTTTTGTTTCTTTCGTGGTAATTATATTTTCATGGATACAAATATGGTTAAGGATGATAAAAATCAGGCTTTCTTTTGTGCAATATTCCTGGAAATAGGGGTGTAAAATGAGCTGCTGGCTCGCGAGCCAACTTTAGCTCGGATCATATTTGAGTGAGCCGAGCTGGGTATTTTTTAGCTCGTTTAAAGAACGAGCTGACGAGCTGAGCCGGAAACGAATTAGAGCTTAGGCGAGCTGGCTCACGAGCTGAGTACAAAAGCACATATTTTCTTATTTTTATATATTATACATATTCTTTGCATTTATTAGATATTATTTTTATTTAATAATATATTATTTACATATAATATTATTATTATTTCTTATTTATACCAAATTAATATTATTTTATTAACAAATAAAGAAATAAAAAATTTTAATAACTATTATAAAAAATATGTTTATATATTTGATATTTTATATAATTATCGATAGATTTATTTTCTAATTAATATTTTTTATATTTAATAACTTTGTATGTAAATTACTGTTTTTATATTTTATATATTCTATTTTGATTTGTCGAAGAAATATATAATATTAATATATTACAATTTTTTTAACTTAAATAGTCTAGTTCACGAACCACCTCGTTTTTAGACGAGCTAAAGGTGAGCTGAGCTGAGATTTTCTAACTCGTTTTGAAAACGAGCCGAGCTGAGCCGTGCCAGCTCATTTTACACCCCTACCCGGAAACAACCAAAAAATAGACTTCTCATCCGATTGAAGAAATGCTAAGCACTAGAATGCTGATATATATATGTATATATTTCTTTTCGTGCAGATTTTTCCGAAGATCAAAGATTCAATTGAGGTACTTCATTCATACTAATATCTGACTTTGGTGGGTTTGAATGAAAAAAACTTATCTCATCACATAATATCTTTGATTTTGCTATTAAGATTATAAAATTGTAATTTGCAGGGAGGAATCATGATCTTTGTTCATTCTTACTTTGAGTTTGTCAGACTTAGAAATTTTCTAAAGTCACAGAACGCATCTTTCTGCCTTCTCGGAGAGTAAGAAATTTCAACAAAATCGTCTCTTTCGTTATTATCTGTCGACCCTTTATTGTAATTAACTTCGATTCTTCGTTTCAGCTATACTAAACCTGCGGATATATCTCGTGCACGGGTTTGGTTTTTCGAAGGCAAACGAAAGATTATGCTTTACACCGAGAGAGCATACTTCTATAGAAGATATAAGGTTATCATCTTTTGATCTTTTTAAGCAAGAGTTGCCTTTATTTGCTCTTTAATCTCCAAAAGAAAAACGTTGATGATTGCTATATTATTATAAGGGAATATAGCATAAAAAATATAGCCTATAAAACATGAATTATTATTTTCAACCTAAAAAAACTAAACTTATATTTTTTTGCCTTAAAAACACTAATTTTGGGATATGATTAATTTGATACATTTGTGTTTTTTAGACAATACTTAAAAATTCAAAGAGTTAAATATGATTTAGTGTTTTTGTTTGTGTATGGATATAATTAATTTGATAAGTTTGTGTTTTATAGAAAAAATGTAAAAATTCAAAATTTTTAGGTTCAAAGTAATAATTTTGTGTTTTATAGGCAAAAATTAAAAAGTTTGGTATTTTCTACACTATATTTCCAAAGATAGTGTTTTCAAGGTAAAAGAAAAGTTTGGGGGGTTTTTTAGGTTTAAGATAATAATTCATGTTTATAGACTAACATAAAATGGTTGATATTATATTCCCTTATTATAAAAGAAAAAACTCTTTTAAAGCTTTGGAAATTATTTAGAATTTGCATAAAGGATATTTTTATCATATCTTGTTCATCTTTTCAATAATTGTTTATGTTTTTTTCTCGGGTTGCAGATTCGTGGGATTAAGAATTTAATGTTCTATTCTCTCCCGGAACGGAAGGAATTCTACCCCGAGGTAATAACAACGATTTTAATAACTCCGAATCGTATTTCATTTATCGAATAATGGGTCGGAATTCATTCATTTTGGCCTAAACGATTTTAATAACATTGAATCGTATTTCATTTATCGAATAATGGGTTGGAATTCATTCATTTTGGCCTAATGCAGCTTGTAAATATGCTGGAAGGATCACACGACATGATATCAACTCTTCTCTTTTCTCGCTTCGATCTTCTTCGGGTAAATCTTTCCTCATTTGATCCTCCCATCGATTCTTAGGGTAAAATATAAACTCAATGATGCTTATAAATGGAATCATCAAAAGGAAATTTAGTCAATATTAACCAATATCATTAACAACATATTCAATTTCAAATACTAAGGGTATTATTTAATGGGATTGATTTAATTGATTGATTTATAAATTTGCAGCTGGAAAGGATTGTGGGATGTGCATCAGCAAAAAGGATGATCAATTCAGATAAGAACATCTTCGCCTTCTGTTAACAGTTTAAAAGCTTCTGTTTAATACTAAAGTTTTGATTCTAAGAGATTTTTTCATGTAAATTGATAAACTATAAATGGATATTTAAATCCTTCAATTTTGAGTCCAATTTATTATGGACAGAAATGTGCAGCTCCGTCTGTTATTGTCTTTTTCTTTTGGGACAAAATATTATTATACCATATAGTTTTATTTCTCTCTTTGTTAAAGTTATTGTTATATGTTATGTTTGAATTTACAGACGGATTTACTGAATAATTCGTCCTATTTATTCGAACTTTAGAACTCCATATAATGGCAACGAAGGCACATAGTTGCCTTTGTAAAATTGACAAGGACATTGGCAATGAGTCTGCATCAAAGGAGGATCAAAATGATAATTTGGGTTCAACTAATATATCAAATATTGATATTGAATTAAAAATAAAATATTGAAGTGAAAAAAATTAGATCGCTTTTCTTTTTATTACAATTCTGACCCTTATGGACTAACCAACCGGAAAGGTACAACCGTCAATTCAGTGTGGGCGGTGGAGGGTTTTGATCTTTTTGTTTTAATTATGATGAATGCGTTAACTATGGATATGATGTCGAAAATAGATCGATTTTTTATCATCTTCAATTCGAATTAGCAAAAGCATCTCGTGCTAAAGAACGTGGAGGTTCGAGTCCTCTTCAAGACATAATATTAAAATTTTCATTGAATGAACATTTCAATAAGAGAGGTAGACAATTTCTATGGGACGGAGGCGTACAACCCTTTGTATTGGATGATCATAATATTTCTTAAAAATCGAATTTTGATCAACGGAGGAATAATATCACCATTTTTGTTCAATAAGATAGAAGTGAAAAGGAAAAACTATTAAGATTTTTCGTATTTTTGTTTTGTTTAAATGAGTTTCTCATCAGATTTTTTCGAATCTAAACCAAACAATCTTGAACCCAAAGTTTTGACTCATATAGATTATTTGGATAACTAATATCACAAACAATTTCAATTAGTTAAATTGATTTGGATCAGATCAATCCAAATAATCTGAATAACCCGAATTATTCTCTCCTATTTTACAACGGCAATTTCACACCCTCCAAACTACCCGCAAAAAAATTCATCGAACATTTGCCCTGAAAACCCAACAAACATAACGACCTATAAAACCAAATACCCATTTTACCCTTTTATACCAAACACCCGTTTCATTAATATAATCGGTATGTGGATAACCGGCTTGATCGACCTCGGTTTACGAAATTTTGTGACTAAACCGGACTTGCACCCGATTGAAATGAAGATCGAATACAACACTTTCACATATATGTATATGTTCATGTATAGCCAAGTAATGATGCTAAATCGTATGGAAGATGTGGTTCATCTTGAGATGAAAGCAACTTGAGATGCTTTTTTATGGTAAAAATAAAAAAGAAAAAATGGTTGTAAAAGAAGGAAAATGATGGGTGCATATTCCATAATCATACAACATATACAAACATGACGTCATAATTATTACAATATTCCAATATAGAAATCGAGAATATCCTAAGGCCCTTCTCGATATTGGGACACGACATCGACTAGTGAACGAATTTAATTATATCATATATCTAGATTTTATTTAAACAAAACAAAAATAAAAATATCCAAAAGGTATTTACTTAGCCATATCAAAAAGCTTCGAAAACGAGGGGCCCTCGATATTTTTTTATATTATATATTATTGAGGTACTTTATGTAATTTTATCGGATAATTATATACGATGTATTATTATGTAAATTCTACAATTTAAATTAGAACACACACTTTATATTCTCCATTCAAGTTGTTTTAGTAAGAATGTATAAAACCATTCACTAGTTAAACTAAGGTAAAGAATCTTCATGTTGGTTGAATCAAACAGAAAATTAAATTATGTTATTAATGATTATTAGCATATCAGAAACCAATATATGGAATTATATATATTCGACATATGAATAAAATTATTCAGTGAATCTATATAAAATTCCATATATTGTAAACATAGATTATAACGATGATGAATGTTGGAACAATCTTTAATCTGTAACAACTATAAATCTTAAAGAATTTAAGAACTACTGAATTGAAAGAGAGACGAGCTAAAAAGGAATTTCAAGAGAACTTTATTGATTTTGGATGATTTGAATTCAAGAGGTATAATGGCTTTATATAGAGTTGATGGAGCTCAAGGTTCAAGACTCAAGACTCAAGAATCCAAGACCCAAGATCCAAAAACAAAGATTAATGCAATCTTGTTCTTGGAAGAAACGTGTTCTTGGATTTTTTGTGATAAAAACAGAACATGCGTGTGTGCTCTGTTTTGAGTAAGAAGACGATCCAGCCCGCGCAGGCTAAGTGGTGTTGCTCGCGTGTGCTATGTGAGAAGCAGCGGACCCGTGTGAGTTGAGAGACATTCCCCGCTCGTGCTGAAGCTGAGTAGAGCGGCCCGCGCATGTTGATGAAGAAACCCGTGCGTGCTGGAGCTGAGTAGTGCTGCCCGCGCATGTTGATGAGGAAGCCCGTGCGTGCTGGACCTAAGTAGAGATGCCCGCGCGTGTTGATGAGTTTGCCCGCCCGGACTGAACTAAGATCTCTTGAGCATTTAGACTAATACTCCCCTTCAAACTGATGTCTGGTGGAAAATCGACATTCAGTTTGCTCCGTAGCTGAACAAAATGATCACAAGACAAGGATTTTGTGAAAATATATACAACTTGAAAAGTGTTAGAAATATGTTTAATAATAATCGATCTAAGGGCTACCTTTTCCCTCACAAAATGATAATCAATTTCAATATGTTTAGATCGACCATGAAATTTAGGATTTGCTGTTAGAAAAGTAGCAGAGAGATTATCACAATGTAAAACCGAAGGACCTGGTTGTGATATACCAAGATCACGAAGAATGAAACTTAGCCAAGTAAGTTCTGTTGTGGTGGACGCAATGCTCTATATTCTGTTTCAGTTGACGATCTGAAAACTGTTGGTTGTCTTTTAGCTGACCAAGAAAGTAAACTTGAACCAAGAAATGTACAAAAACCTGTTGTAGATCGTCTCGTAGATAAACATCATGCCCAATCACTGTCACTAAATGCAGCCAAGTCAAATGTACTATGTTTATGTATGTGTAGTCCGAAAGTAATAGTACCCTTTTATATAACGAAGAATCCTTTTTAATAAGGCAAAATCAGATAATGTAGGTTCATGCATCCTTTGACAAATAAAATTGATTGTAAAGTTAATGTCAGGTCTGGTTAAAGTTAAATATTGCAATCCACCAGCCAATTGTCTAAAGTAAGTTGCATCAAAAAAAATTTCAAGATTTGTAGTATAGTTGTTTAATTTAAGAGGTAAAGGAGTAGCTACAAGCTTACAATTTGTCATACCAGCCTTGTTAAGAAGGTCTAGTGCATATTTTTCTTGATGAAGAAATAACCCTGATGAGTAAAACTTACTTTGAACACCAAGAAAATAATGCAACTGACCGAGATCTTTCATGGCAAACTTGATAGTTAAAGCTGCAATAAGTTTCTTTAACAAGGTTTCATAATTTCCTGTTACTATCATGTCATCAACATATAATAAAAGATAAATCTTATCCGTACCTTGTTGATATACGAATAATGAAGGATTTGAGCTACTACAGCAAAATCCAAATTCAAGTAAATATGAACTGAATTTGTCATACCAAGCTCCAGGAGCCTGTTTCAGACCATATATAGACTTATGCAATTTACAAATATGAGTTGGATGCTCAGAATCCTCAAAACCAGGAGGTTGTTGCATAAAGACATCCTTAGTTAATTCTCCATGTAAAAATGCATTTTTAACGTCAAACTGAGATATTGACCATTCATTAACTACTGCAATTGATAACACAGTCGTAATTGTAGCAGTCTTAACAACCAGACTAAATGTTTCTACGTAATCAATACCTTCCTCTTGATGGTACCCTTTAGCCACTAATCTGGCTTTTAATCTATTTAAAAAACCATTTGCATTAAGTTTAGTCTTAAAAATCCATTTACATCCTAAAATATTCATATTTGAGTATGGAACTAAAGACATTGTGTTGTTCTATAGTAATGCATCCATTTCATTTATCATTGCTTAATGCCAACCAGAATGTTTTAATGTTGATTTAACAGATTTTGGTTCTTGTGGAATAGTTATATTAGCCCATAAAACATATTTTGGATTAGGTTTGAAAATTCCAGATTTACTCCTAGTAGTCATAGGATGTTGATTTCCAATATTTATTTCACTTTCAGAAGTTGTATTTGATATATAAGAATCTGAAATATCCAAACCTGATGTTGATACCTGAATTCTTGTTGAAGCATCATCCAACTCTACTGTTGATATAGGTGTGTGTATATCGGGAATTTCAATTACAGAAGTAGGATTCTGAAATCTGGGTAGACATATTGCAAATTTTGATTTGGAACATCCTTTGGTTTAGATTTGTATCCTAATTGCCATGCTTTTGATAGTAATGTGTCTGTTGATGGAATCAAATGTAGATAGCTATGCTGAAAAGGAAAATTTAGTTCATAAAAAATGACATGACGAGTAATATATACCTTACCTGTTACAGGATAGAGACAACGATATCTTTTATATTTTCAATATATCCCAAAAATACACATTTTAAGGATCTTGGATCAAATTTATTTTGATCATAAGGACGAAGATAAGGATAACAACAACAACCGAAAACTCGAAGAGCCGAGTAATCTATTTCTATTTTAAACAAGATTTTATACGGTATTTCTTTAAGCACGGAGGAAGATGGTAATAGATTACTGATATAATTTTCAGTATAAAATGCTTCTACCCAATATTTTAGAGGTATTTTAGCATGAAACATCATAGCTAATCCTAGTTCAGTAATATGTCTATGTTTTCTTTCTGCTAATCCGTTTTGTTCAAGTGTATAAGGACATGATACTAGATGTTTAATACCATGTTGTAAGAGGTGTTCTTGAAAACATGTACTACTAAACTCACCTCTTCCATCACTTTGAAACAATTTAATTTTGCAAGAAAATTGATTTTCCACCATCTTTTTGAATGAGACAAAAAAACATTAAAAAAATCGGATTTATGCATTAAAGGATATATCCATGAAAATCTAGAGAAATTATCGATAAAAATGACATAGAACCTGAATCCTTGAACATAAGACGTAACATAAGACGTAGGTGCTGGACCCCATAAGTCACAATCAATCCTTTCCAAAGGTTCTTTAGCATGATATTTAGAATCAGAAAAAGATAATCTGCTATTTTTAGCCATATTTGACAATATTCACACAATTTTGAAACAGGTTTAGTAATCTTGATGAATTCATTCTTATTAAGTTCTTTTATAATATTGTTGTTAGCATAGCCTATACGATGATGCCATATATCAAATGAAGTAGAACAATGTCTAGTAAAATAAAAGGCCTTGAAATCGGTTGTTTGTAACATGTAGATCCCTTCATGTTTGTTTCCTTTGGCTATAATCTTCTGAGTTATTAAGTCATTTACATAAACACTATTAGCATCAAAAATCACTTCACAAAGATAATCATGAGTAAGTTTTGAAACAGATAATAGTGATTTGTTAATTGAAGGAACTACCAGAATATCATGAATTGGTAAGTTACCTTCAGATGTAGTGATGGATGTGGATCCAATGTGTGAAATTGGTAGAAACGAACCATCTCCAATCATAACACTATCTGATCCTCCATATGGATGAGAGTTCCGAAGATGTTCGGTTGAATTTGTGATATGAACCGAGGCTCCAGAGTCTGGATACCAATTCAGCTGAGGGTGTTGATTCATTTGAACTGATGTGAGAGCTTGTGGTATATCACCACTTTGAAAGGCATTATCAAACCGAAGCCAACATCGTAAAACCTCATGTCCTGCTTTACCACAAATTTGACACAACGTTCTTGTAGAGGAATTTTGTGAACTATTATTGTTAACCTGATTGTTGTTCGAGTTATGCGCTTTCTAAACATACGGAGAATAGACTTGTTGAGCAAAACCTCTTCCACGGGTTGTATAGTTCCTAAGGGTGGGCACCCGCGGGTACCCGCCAGATTCTTAAGTCCCGCACCCGAACCCGTCCCGCACGAGTATTTCATTATATTACCCGTACTCGTACCCGCAAGACACGGGTACCCGACTTTCGGGTACCCGCAAAAACCCACAATAAGTTTCACAACCCGCGGGTACCCGTCCCAGGTCCCCCCAAACAATAAGTTTCACAACCCGCGGGTACCCGTCCCAGGTAAAAAAAATCTCAAAATCTCACATTCAATATACAAAATACAAATAAAACTACATACAAATCGCAAAAAATAGATCTAGCATAAACCAAAAGCATAAACCATACAAATCTAGCATCTAAACTACATACACCATACAAACCATACAAAAGCAGAAACTATCTAAAATAGATCTAGACATAAACCAGAAGCATAAACCATACATAAACCATACAAACTAAAGAAGAGAGTTCCTCTTCTTTAAATTCCGGTGAACTATGAGTTTTTGTGTAGTATCTTCGGTGTTCTCTGGCTTCTCTCCTCTCCCAACGCTCCACGAAACTTACTCTCCTACGCTCAAGCATCAGTGACCGTTCTCCCTCCCTCGGTCTCCGGCGTCACACTCTTCACTTTTCGTCTAACGCGCGTGGATGTGATGGTTTGTCGGAAAATGTTTCGGAGACCTTGTCATCGTCGTCTCTCCTCGACGACGAGCTTCTGAGCGGCGAATCCGCCGCCAGAGACGCTGCTGAGGCACTCGAGATCATTATTAATCGATTCGGGTCCAACGGCGGAGTAATCGGAATAGAAGATTGAGAGAGAGGAAAGAGGAAAGGGGCATGAGAAATTGAGAAGAAAGGGTAGACGGCAGAGAGAGAGAAGGGTATTAGAGATAGGTAAAGAGGAAGGAGTTTAACCTAATGGCATTTAGGTAATTTATAAAAATACTAGGGGTAACTTTTGTAATTTATTAAAATATTAGGGGTATTGTTGTAATTTTTCTCAGGTACCCGCGGGTACCCGTTCGTGAAAATAAAATACCCGTCCCGAACCCGTACCCGCGGGTAATAAAAAAATATTACTCGAACCCGAATCCGCACTCGCGGGTACGAGTAATTTTTTGCGGGTTCGGGACGGCTTTCGGGTCGGGACGGGTTGTGCGGGTTTTTTGCCCACCCCTAAGTTCCTATTGCCTCTGAATATTTGTCTTGCTCTTCTGTTATTGAAGTTCCTTCTACCAAACCCTTCATTTGAATTAGTAGAGTACTGTGTGGCAGGAAAAGCTAGATGATGAGACATATTAGTGTATTGACTAGTAGAACTCCCAAGAATCAGACTATTCAATTGAGATACCACATCTTCATAAGTCGGAATAGGAGGCTTATGCATCGAGGTTTGAATTACAGTAGCAAAAGCCTCGTATTCTTTGCCTAATCCATGGAGTAACCTAAAGATATTCATAGGTTCTTGAATTGGATTACCAATTGATTCCAATTTATCACATATGCTCTTGAATTGAATCAAATATTCAACCAATGTCTTTCCTTCTTTGGTTAGAAGTTGTAATGATGCTAGCAAGTCAAATTCTCTGGCTACACATCGTTGTATGTAAAAATTTTTAAGACTAGACCATACCTCCATTGTTGAATTCTTACCAACAACATGGTTGAAGACTTCTTCAGAAAGTGTACCGATGATCCACAACATGATAAGTTGATCCGTTTGCAGCCACGAATCATGTACGGGATTCGGAATATCTATTGAAACATCATTCGCAATCTTTGGCTCCAGAAAAGAGACTCAATTTGAGTTGTCCAGAAAAGAAAGTTAGAATTTGTGAGCTTTATTGTAACAAAGTTTGAAATATTAATATGTACTGGGAATGGATACTGCGATTGATTTGCCGCCATTGTTCAAGATTGATCTGAAGATTGTTGTATAAGATTTCTTGAATCCTCTTGATTGATGAAACTTTTGTGAATCTTTTCACAAATATTACCGAAGCAAGCTGCTTCGATGGTGCCCGCGCGGGTTTGATTATGTTGCCCGCACGTGGTGATGAAAAACAGAACTGTAGATTTGCACTTAAAAATAGATTATTAATACGAAATAAGAGATGAAACCGTGATTTCTTCGGTTGTGGCACTCGTGAGAGGCTCTATAATTGCCGCCTCGACATTGGAAGCTTCAGTAATCGCCGATGAAGACCCGTGAGGGTTTAGCAAGAAATCGGTCGAAGAGAGCTATGAATGGATTCATGGTTAAGCGCCCAAAAGAGGCTCTGACACCATATGAATCTTAAAGAACTTAAGAACTACTGAATTGAAAGAGAGAGAGAGACGAGCTAAAAAGAATTTCAGAGAACTTTATTGATTTTGGATTATTTCAATTCAAAGGGTACAATGGCTTTATATAGAGTTAATGGAGCTCAAGATTCAAGACTCAAGAATCCAAGACCCAAGATCCAAGAACAAAGATTAATGCAATCTTGTTCTTGGAAGAAACGTGTTCTTGGATTTCTTGTGATAAAAACAGAATCTGCGCGTGTGCTTTGTTTTGAGGAAGAAGACGATTTAGCCCGCGCGGGCTAAGTGATGTTGCCTGCGTGTGCTATATGAGAAGCAGCGGACCCGTGCGAGTTGAGTGACATTCCCCGCTCGTGCTGAAGCTGAGTAGAGTTACCCGCGCATGTTGATGAAAAAACCCGTGCGTGCTGGAGCTGAGTAGTACTGCCCCCGCATGTTGATGAGGAAGCCCGTGCGTGTTGGAGCTGAGTAGAGATGCACGCGCGTGTTGACCAGTTTGCACGCGCGGGCTGAACTAAGATCTCTTAAGCATTTAGACTAATAACAATATAATATAATAAACAATGAACTAGAAACAAAAACAAATAAATATAAATATCGATGTTCGATCGAGGCCTGCAAGCAGTATCCTAAGACAAAATTTGTTTCCGTCTAGAGGATTCAACGATTACAGAATAGCCTTCTGTCGAATCTACTTTGTATGTATGTTTTTTTCTTATGATAAGACAGAAGAATGAGTTGTTTGTTTCTTCAATGGCAAGTCTCTGTTTATAGAGCACTTAGGAGCCAAAATTCGGTTAACTTTGAACAGTCATGACTGTTTATAAAGTTGTGACTGTTGACGGAATGATTGTGTCTCTTCGATTCAAACTTAAAGGTTGTGTCTCTTTGATTCAATAGTTGCATCTCTTGAGCCCAAACTCAAAATTTGTGACTGTTCATGATCCGAAAATATTAAAAAATTAAACTCAAATTTAAAAGTTAAATTCGAATTTAATCAAAGACCCTATATTTGACATTTAATATATGTTAAATGTCCACAAATCTTTTTACATGTCCATTCCAAAACTTATTTCCAAAACTTTGTCATGATCAAAATAGTTAAGATGTGAAAATCATTAATATAACGTATTAGTTATTTTCCATTTTTCAATATGTGATCATATTCTTTCACGTTCCCTTTCTCATTTTCTATCAATAAATTCTAAGTAATCTATTACATTCAACGCGAATAAAAGATAAAAAGTATTTATTTTACGAAAAAAGTGTGTTTGAATTTATGATTACGTCAATAACTTATATATTAAAAATAAGTTCGAAAACAATTAATTGAGAATATTAGAGAAATACTTTGGGAAGTGGAGAAGAGAAAGAAAAACAAACTTAACATAAATTTATTTGTTTACAAATTATTATCCCCGACACAAAGTCAACCAGAAATTATTGACTCCATTTTTTTCCTTTTTCTTTTTGTTTTTTTAATAAAGGGTAAGATTTGTCCTTTGTTGTAAAATCAATAAGGAATCTATACTTGGAACCAAAATTATGTATTTGGAGATATATATATATTATGTTATTATAATTAATATACATAACTGTTAATATGGTGATTATATTTGTTTTCAAATTAAAACATTAAATAATTAATTAAGAAAAATAACGCAAACAACACTTACTAGCACTCATTAATAAGTGTATAAGTTAATGAAATTAAGTGTATACAAATAAAATTATAATGAAATGGAGTGCTACTGTTGTAAAAGTCGTTAGGCGTTATGGACGGTCCGTCACCGCCTAGCGACTAATCGAATTAGTCGACATTTAATCGGTGATTAGATATTTTTTATTTTTAAATTTTTTAATATATATCAATTTTTAAAATTATGAAATATATTAAAAATTAATATCAACAGTATATTAGAGAAAATTATATATTGATACCAAAATAATTTTACCCCTCAATAGCCATAACTTTTCAGTATTGTTAAAATGTATATACGAACAAACCAAAAAGATTCTTTTGTTTAATCTTTTTTGGTTTAATTGTTGTTTAACTTTTTTTTTACAACAAAACGACCAAATGATGTCATTTTGAGAGAGATCAAAACAACGTCGTTTTGTCTTTTTTAGAAAATCCGCTCTAGACGACCGATTTCGATATAATCGACCGTTTAGACGCTGATTAGTCGCCGATTTTTCTCGACCGACTAATAGAACCGATTTTCCATTAGATCGGACGGTTAAATACTGCCGAACGCCTAGACGTTGATTAGTCGGCTGTCTATCGACTTTTACAACACTGGTTTTAATTAAATTTCACAGTGAATTACTAAAGGTAAAAGTTTTTATGACTATACATTTATATATATTTATGACTATAATGTAAATAAATACATTAATATTTATTTACATTATATAATAATAATAATATATAAAATATAAAGAGAGAAGACAGATTTTCACGGAAATTCATGCAAGCATTTGAAGATGTCTATTTCTGAGCCTAGAAGCTTCCATCTTTGTTATTTGTGTGCTCTGTCGCTCGTTTCGCTTGTAATTAAATAAATTAATAATAAGTAAATCTTCTTTTTGACGGCATTATATATATATATATATTATTTCCAAATTGGTATCCAAAATTTTGCGATATATGACCGAATCTGTAGCTTTATATAGACTTTTATTGAATATTAAATGTATAGTTAGGATTTAATATATATATAATGCATTTTTGGTAGCAAAGCAACCACATAGTCTTTGGATCTCCCTTTGCGTGTATGTTTCACGCGCGCGTACTCTCCTCCAAAGGCGCGTCTCTCAACGTCTGCGCTAATAAATTATTAAATATTAATTAATAGTAATACCGTTACTTTTGTCGCCTAGTGAACCGTGCATTCCACGCTCCTCCCATGGTCGTCATTCTTCTACGAGATATATATGACATTGATTTGGTCGCCGTTCTGACGTAAGTCTTTATATATATATTTTTTAAAATAATTTAGAATAAATAATATGTTATATCCTTTCCTAAATTATTTTATATTAAATCATCTCATTTTATTACTATAAACAACAAATATTTGTAAAATTAATAGTAATTTCACATCATTAATCATTATGGTTTGTGCAATTAATTATAATGTAAGTAATCTGTGTTATACATTTCAATCTCCCTGGTTTTATGAAGGATTAAATTATATGTATGCAATAACATTACCATTTCATTATTTATAGGTTTGTTATTGGCATTGTAATAATATAAGTTGAAATATTTCCATTCTCAAGTAAACGCACAAGATAGAAAAATATTTTCTATTGGTCCAAATTATCGTGTACGGATTTAAAAATGAATTTTATTCAACAAAATATAACTGTTTGAAAAACTTAAAAATAATGAATTCGATATGGGCAGATAAAAAAAATGGAAATTAAGTATGTATAGAATTCGTTCTAATTCATTTTAGAAATTAGAGACGATTAATTTATCAATTTTCGCATGTATGTGATTATATAAATTAGGGTTGGACAAAATATTCGAAGTATTCGTATCCGATTCGCATTCGAACCGAAAATTCGAATATCCGCTGACACAAATAAAAATACAAATATTAAAATCAGATATTTGATAAATATAAATACAAATAGTAGACTCAATTATCCGAACTATTCATATTAGTAAATATTAAATAGAAAATGTAGTTAATATATAGATACATATATAAAAAAATTGATTTTAATGATCAAATTGGAAATAAGAAACATTACTAATCTTATTTAAACACTTATTGCATAAATATATAGATAAATATGCAATATTTTTATGATTGGAGTACTAAAATATCAAATATTTTAAAATAACTATTTAATATTGGAGTACTCAAAAATGGTTCTAATCCAAATGGGTTGGATATTGTTATAGAGCAATTACAATATATGAAAAAAACAGAACTCACTAAATATATAATTTTTTGCGAGTTTTATTTTATTGTATAATCTAACCATTTGTTTCATTGTTTAAGGTTAATTGATGATATTCGCAGAATTATCGATGGAACTAAATTTAAATGATTAATATAGAGATGATTGTGAAGATTTGGTACTTTGTTTTATTTATATTATGTATCTTTACATCTTTGTGCAATTTAAATTTTAATTTTAGATTATAGTTGATGATTATTGGTTTTTTATTAAAACTCTTTTATATATATTTTTTACGTTAAAAAAAGTTAGGTTCGTATACGAATATCCATATATCCGACGGATATCTGTATATCTGACAAATATCCGTATTTACAAATATCCGAATTTAAAAAACAAAGACAAATAATAAATTTGGATATTCGCCGAATACAAATACAAATACAAATAGTTAGATATTCACAAATATCCATTATTTGTCCAGCCCCAATAGAAACTCTCTCATTTCTTCTAATAATACTTAATAATTATCATATGTAAATTTAAATCATTTCTGGATGATCCATTTACTCATTTTAGATCGATATATGGATGATTTTTTTTTAACCATTTCAAATACGTTAGAAAAAATTCCAAATTATTATAGGATTGAAATAATGAATAAATAATGCGTATTTTAATTACAAACATTTACGAAATCGGCTATGAAAGTTTAGGTAGCTAGTGGATAAAGTATGAAATAGATTCTCTTTTTGCTTTACATCAAAATCATCAAAAAAGTCCAAAGCATTCCGTATATTTAAGACTCTAATTTTTAAATGGAATAGTTACGAACTGTTCGAAATAATAATTACAAAAAAATCGAATATACACAGAAAAATTAATTCAAGTAATAAATAGAAAATACAGAAGAAAGAAAGTGTCTCATGTTCCATCTTACATTTAGTTGAGATTGGAGGAAAAGAATGCCTTAATGAAAATCATAAACCTCTCATATATATATATATATAAACTATTGAATTAAAATAAATATTGGTACGATAAGTTATCTACATTGGTTAGGATATGAACTTTAATCATATATATATTATAAAAAATAGGTCATTTTCAATGGGCATTTGTTGGATTAAAATGTTGGTTTTCAATGCTTTCCAACAGATGTATAAAGTAATTTGCAACAAATGTTATTCGTTGACCGTCTGTTGGCAATATCAACATAGTGCAACGAATTTCTGATCGTTGATTATTACCAAATTTTCATTACAGTCTGTTGCAAATAATATCAACGGTCGGATCCGTTGACTCATCCGTTGATATTCGTATGTTTTTTTGTAATGATATGGTAATGGACAAACCTAAACTTTTGAAGTAGCTTTCGGAATTAATTAGTTTTAAACTCATAATTGGCATGACATCAGAGTCAAATTCGTCCCGATTTGAATATACCGATGTTGGACCCTTGATTATGATGTCCACGCTCTAAAATCGAGTCTGAACATGGTGAAGAATGTTATGATAAGTTATTTCACATCGACTATGATATAAATTTGAGACTCCTATATATATAGTATTGGGCAAGTCTACATTGTTGAGTTAGCTTTAGCTTTTGAAATTAGTTAGGTCAAAAACCATATTTACAAGTAGGAAAGTATATTTATCATTTCTTGTTCAAGTATGCAGAATTATATTTAATGATTGGTTTGACAATAAATTGGTTGCATTTAGCATACTGTATATATTAATAAGTTATTCTTACTACGATTCAACAGTTTTTCCAACCATATAGCTGGAAAATATATTAATATAATTCCATATATATCTAATGAATCAGTAACAAAAATATCAATTTAGTTAATTGATTAACGAAGTGATAATGGGATCATTCCGGTATTGGTTAATTGGATGTGCATTGCTTGAATTTGACTATATCTATATATATATATATATTCATGAGTTAGTAGATGAAAATAGATATGTAATATTAGTTCTAAGTAGACATATTAATCCCTCGACAAACAAGTGCAAATTAATGGGTACATGTAGATATGCATCCATTCACACACACGGACTATATATATAGACCATGGAAACGTCTAGAAGGTTCTAGATTTCGATCATCATAAAGTTATATTGAACAAAATGAATCTAAAAACGATATAATTACATATGAACAAATTAATTTAGGTTTAGTTGACATTGATATTATATATAAAATTATGATTCATATTTTAGTCAAACAACAAAAATTAAACTAAATATATATGATCGAATTAAATGAGTAGTTAAACTCGTACAAAAACCACACATGCTAGAAAAAGCATATCCATATAAAAAAACAACAAAAATTAAACCTAATATATAATTATCAACCCTAAAAACACCAACTAGGAAGAAATTAAACCCAAAAAAAACATAAAAAAAGAACATAGAATAGAATGTAAAAGAAAACAAAGACCTACAAAGATGTTGTGTTTTTTCCCCACCTAGGGTTTCTTAATAAAACCCCCCATAAAAGTAATTAATTAACAGGGTGATTATAATCATCCTCACCTGTATTAAAGAAACTAATAATGATCATCATCATCATCATAATAATGATCATCATCATCATGAGATAATTAATTGGGTTTCATTCTTGTAGAAGAAGAAGTGAAATTAGAGACATCGTTCCACGAACTGGTTATGGCGGCGGAGACATTCCAAAGCTGTTCGGTATTGCCAAAAACCTGTCTGGTTAAGTTGAGTTGATGATTTTGATTATTATTATTATTGTCTTCCACTTTAACAGATGCTAACTGAGAAACTGCTTCTGTAACCATGGCCGCGGCTGCAGCCGCAGGAGACGAAGAAGAAGATGAAGAAATATTGTGGAAGATATTGTTCTTAGCCCTAAAATGATCCGACCCAGTTCCTCCATATCCCGGATCCATACTCTGATGATAAAATGGGTACAATCCGGAAGACACCGACGGCGAAGATATCTCCAAGCCGCCGAGTAACGGCAGCTGAGTCGCCGGGAACCGCCACTGTTCGAGTCCCGACAAAAGCCCTGAAGCTCCACCACCGCTACCGCTGCCTATCTGAAAAGCGGTTAGGTCAGGATGGTGATGATGAGAAGAAGAACCTGAAACGGCACCGTATTGATAGGTGAAGCTATCGGTATTGATGAAATCATGGTGTGGATCTAATGGAGCCATGAGTTTAAGAGGTGGTAAGGAAGATCCAAGCCCTAATATTTGATCATGGCCTGTGATCAATCCAGTGCTGTACGAAAATGGCCGATTTGCAGTGGCTGTACTGTCTTGGGACTTAGAACTGGTGGTGCTACTGCTGCTTCCTCCGCCACCGCTTTTAGTACGTTTGTTTCTCCGGAAGCCACCGCCGACGGGGACGCTTCTCAGGGCGCCGCCACGTGTCCAGTAACGACGGCAGGTCTTACAGAAGTGACGAGGCTGAGAGAGACTGTAATTGTTGAAGTAACAGAACTTGGTATTGGTGGATTCACATCTTGGACACTTTAAGGCTGCTTCGGGCATGGGTATGTTCGCCAGTCTGGCCCGTTCCGCCATGGAACCTGGCCTGACTGACGATCCCGAGCCCGGCGGCGGCTGTTGCGGTTCCGATTGCGGCTGCGGTTGCGGTTGCGGTTGCGGTTGAAACGGTTGATAAGGAGGAATAAACTGTTGGCTACTGTTACTGTTGAAACCAGTTGTGATTGATTGCTGAAAATAAATTAAGAAAACAAAATGGGGAAAGAAGTGAGAAGTTTTTATGGGTGAAAAAAAGATTAAAAGGGTATATTCAAAATTCAATCTTAGAAATAATATATATGCAATTAAATATATATATATATATATATATCAAAAGTGAAAATAATCAAGAATATCTCTTTTTTTGTTCCTCTTCGGTTTGATTCTTTGGCAGAACATCAAACTAACACAAAAAGAGAGATTCAAAATTAAAAATAAAAAGATTTTGTTGAAGAGAGAAACATATACTTGTTGCCAATTGGATGGATCATGATAAGTTGGGAAGGAAGAATAAACCATTTGTAATTTTCTTCTTGATGATCTCTTTTTTTCTTTCTTTTTTTCTTTTTTTTTTGTAATTGTTTGAGCAATAAAGGAGTTAAAGTTGGAAATTTGAATAAGGGCTTATGAATTGGAGAAATACATCAACAAAGGGAAGAGCTTTAGAGAGAGAAAAGAAGAGAGCGAGAGAGCAAAGCAAAGGTAAAGAATGAACCTTTATTCATATATATATATATCTATGCCCAAACATATATATATATGTATGTATATATATATTTGTTTTATTGATGCTTTTTTTAGGGTTTGGAGAAGATGGAGGAGGGAGAGTGTCATATTGCTTAACCCATAAGCTTCTTTTAGATTCGGTCTGACTGCCATACTGCTGCTCTTGTACTGTGACTGTGCAAAAGATTTTACTCTCTCTCTCTCTCTATATATATGTTTATTTATCATATATAATTATATATATATATACGAATGTTTATTTATCATATATAATTATATATACGAATGTTTATTTATCTCATATAATTATATAAATCATATATATATGATTTGAAGAAAAAAGCTTAAATATTTTGAATAAAAATATATAATATTTACATGATGAAATATAGGAACTATTTACAAGCGTTTCATGTTGAGACGATCCAAAAAAATTATGGATGTCACGCGCACACATATATGTATATATACATAGATATATATCGAGTGTGATATATTGAAGACCAAGTAAAAATATATTATAATATGTACATTTTATATATTCATTTTACGTGCACTTTATAGTGTAATGAAAAAGAACAGGAGGTTTGAGATTTTGGTCGGAAGTTGGTCCAAATGAGTCGTTTATAAGATATGATTAAAATTTTAATATATGATAAAGAGCGAATTTAGGGATCGAAATAATAATTTAAAGTGATATAAAGTGCATTAATTAAACGTCCAACATTCCCCTTGTGTTCCCTGTCTTTTTTTTTTCTTGCTTTTCTTTCCCGTTTGACTGCTGTGATGTTTTTTCTTTTTCTTTTTTTAAGTTTTTTGGATTATATATTTTGTTTGCATGAGAATATTTCCATATCAATGCGTTGATACTACGCGCCCCACAGAGGGGTGCAGAGAGACGACGATTTCGATCCTCCACAGCCCAAAACAACTCCTAACCAAAACAAACCTAAACCGAATCGCCGGTTTGATTTGGTTTGGTCCTGGTCCGGTCTGATCTAATCCACCGAAGTACGGTCTCTTCGAATGCTAGATTCAGAAGAGAACAAACAAGAAAGAGCACATTGTTGGTCTTAATTATAAAGGATAAATAAGTAATTAGAAGAAATTAGGTTAAACCCTAATTTTCTAATCCTATGTGTGTGTATATCTATATATATATTTATTTATTTGTTTGTTGTAATCTAATATTAAGTCTCGAGTTATACCTAATTTCTTCTAATTACTTATTATCATTTATATTAATGTTCATGGTACAAAAATTGTAACCTAAATTCATATTTTAGATTCTTACAAAACATTATAATAATTTTGGTTACAAAAGTTTAGCTTATTAATATTAGTAAGAATTATTCTTGTTTGAGATGTTAAAATTCTGCATTGTTTGCTCTGATTTTGCACTTAGCCGTCCTGACCGGCTTTCTTCATGTTGTAAGTGACCCGGGCCGCATATGGGCCTCGACAGATGGGCTTTCCGCAAACTTCTCCTCTTGGATGTTTTCCTGCGTCTCGACAGATAAGTGACCCGGGCCGCATATGGGCTACGTCTTGTGGGCTTGTCTCAGATTAGGCCTGGACGTTATTCAGCGACCCGGGCCACATATGGGCTGCGTCTTGTGGGCTTGTCTCATATCAGGCCTGGACGTTCTTCAGCGGCCCGGGCCGTATATGGGCTGCGTCTTGTGGGCTTGTCTCAGACTAGGCCTGGACGTTCTTCAGCGACCATGGCCGCATATGGGCTGCGTCTTGTGGGCTTTCTCATATTAGGCCTGGACGTTCTTCAGCGACCCGGGCCGCATATGGGCTGCGTCTTGTGGGCTTGTCTCATATTAGGCCTGGACGTTCTTCAGCGACCCGGGCCGCATAAGGACTGCGTCTTGTGGGCTTGTGTCAGATTAGGCCTGGACGTTCTTCAGCGACCCGACGTCCTGCACGATCCATTTCTGTTTTCCCTCGGAGGAACCCACGGTCACATTCTGGACTCTTTCTTCCTCGAGCTCCTCTTCGTATGTGTCTCGGTGGGTCCGTTTTATTTCGTTTGTTTTTAGGATTCTACAAAGTAAGTAGTTTATGTAGAAATTTTATAGATAACAACTCAAACGTAGACATCCTTACAATAAACAAAAATAAACAAACCTCACCGCTGTGAAACTCATTATTAAATTCATAAAATTAGAATAGTTTAACACTGTTATATATATATATTATATATAGAATAACAGGACATAACATTTTTATGTTATATATGGATTTAGAATATTCATAACCATATACATAAAGCTATTATTCATATTACATTAAATAGATACAGTTTATAAAAAATGTCAAAAATATATCTAATCACATCAAATTGATAAGCAATTAATATTGACCATATCTATAAATAGAGATGTCAAATTTAAACTTACTCGAATTTCAGTTTATAAATTATTTAGGATTATAAGTATCATGAGTTAATTCATTTGACAAGTGAGTATATACAAATCTGTCATTAAGTTCACATTTTATTTTTTAATTTTGAAAAAAAAATATTTATCATAATTCCCAAGCGAAGAAGCTACTAAGCGGCTCGGGTCGGGTCTTGACAACGTCTCTCTTCACAGCGAGGGATCATAAAGGTCACGAGGTCGAGCACATCTTGGAACCACCAATGACCTCATAGATTCGAATTACGATATAATTAAAGAAAAAAACAAAAATTGCAGAAAGCACCGATTAAATAATAATATGCTGGAAAACTAAAGAGAGTTTGCATAATAAAACGATAACACAACAACAAATGGGTTCGGAGTAAAATAAACCCAAATAAATGTCTTTTTTTTTAAGTAAAAGAAAATAAGAAAAAAACTTAGTCGACTTCCTCGATCTTTGGACCAGCACCACTTCCACCAGAAGGAGGCACGTCATCATCCATCCCACCGGCAGCTCCACCCATGTCACCACCTGCACCTTGGTACATCTTAGCAATGATAGGGTTACAGATACTCTCCAATTCCTTCATCTTGTCTTCAAATTCATCAGCCTCAGCCAATTGATTACCCTCCAACCATTGAATGGCTTGTTCGATTGCGTCCTCGATCTTTTTCTTATCGGCGGCCGGGAGCTTTTCCCCGATCTTCTCGTCCCGGATCGTGTTCCTCATGTTGTAAGCGTAGTTCTCTAATGCATTCTTGGATTCAACTTTCTTTTTGTGCTCTTCATCTTCCGATTTGTACTTCTCTGCCTCTTGGACCATTCTCTCGATCTCTTCCTTGGACAGACGTCCTTTGTCGTTGGTGATTGTGATTTTGTTCTTTTGTCCCGTTGTCTTGTCCTCGGCCGAGACATTGAGGATACCGTTGGCGTCAATGTCGAAACAGACAGTGATTTGAGGAACACCTCTAGGAGCAGGAGGGATTCCAGAAAGTTCGAATTTTCCGAGGAGGTTGTTGTCTTTGGTTCTAGCTCTTTCACCTTCGTACACTTGGATCAACACTCCAGGCTGGTTGTCGGAATAAGTAGAGAAGACTTGTTCTTTCTTTGTGGGGATTGTTGTGTTCCTTGGGATCAATACAGTCATGACACCACCAGCTGTTTCAAGACCGAGGGAGAGAGGAGTCACGTCCAACAAGAGAAGGTCTTGAACCTTCTCGTTGCCTTCACCGCTTAGAATGGCGGCCTGGACGGCTGCACCATAGGCCACGGCCTCATCAGGGTTGATGGACTTACACAGCTCTTTACCGTTGAAGAAGTCTTGAAGGAGCTGTTGAACTTTGGGGATACGAGTGGAGCCACCAACAAGGACAACATCGTGGACGGTGCTTTTGTCCATTTTAGCATCACGAAGACATTTCTCGACAGGCTCCATGCACTTTCTGAAGAGGTCCATGTTGAGCTCCTCGAATCTAGCACGGGTGATGGTAGAGTAAAAGTCGATACCCTCGTACAAGGAGTCAATCTCAATCGTGGTTTGAGCAGTGGAAGAAAGTGTCCTCTTTGCTCTTTCACAAGCTGTCCTCAACCTCCTGAGAGCTCTTGGATTACCGCTGATGTCCTTTTTGTTCTTCCTCTTGAACTCTTGGACGAAGTGGTTAACCATTCTATTGTCAAAATCTTCACCACCAAGATGAGTGTCTCCAGCGGTGGCTTTCACTTCAAAGATACCCTCTTCAATTGTGAGAAGAGAGACATCAAAGGTACCACCACCGAGATCGAAGATCAAAACATTCTTCTCACCGACACTGGTTGCTTTCTTGTCAAGACCGTAAGCAATTGCGGCCGCCGTAGGCTCATTAATGATACGCATGACATTAAGACCAGCAATGACACCGGCGTCCTTTGTGGCTTGACGTTGAGAGTCGTTGAAGTAAGCCGGGACAGTGACCACAGCATTCTTAATGGTGGTACCAAGGTAGGCTTCAGCGATCTCACGCATCTTGATGAGGACCATTGAAGAGATCTCCTCAGCTGCGAATTGCTTGTCTTCTCCCTTGTAGTTGACGACAATCATGGGTTTGTCGGCAGGACCAGCTATAACTTTGAAGGGCCAATGCTTGATGTCGCTTTGGACCGAAGAGTCGCTGAATCTACGACCAATCAACCTCTTAGCATCTGTCATACATGAAAAAAGGAATCAGTGGAAGAATCTAAATGACAAAAAGGGGCTAGAAACTAAGCAAACCAGCTTACGAACTGAAACATCTAATAGATGTCAATACTCGGATACATCCTACAAAACAAGTAATAATCCAATCCAAATCTAAATCCACAACTCCTCACCAGGTTCACTAACACAACTCCTAAGCCGAGTATGACCTAAATATATGCCTTGCAGATTTTAAGAACGAACTACAAGTGCCTCATTTCAAACTGAGTAACGCATAGCTTAATCACATAAATAATTCCATTTCTAATCAATCAGATCCCAGTAAGAAAACCTAAACAATCAATCTATAAGCTCTAGACCGGTCAACGGGAGTATAGATCTAACCGTAATTCCAAATCATTATACGAGATCTAACAAAACAAATACAATCCTACAGTAAACGAACAGATGAAATGAATATGCGTACCGAAAACTGTGTTGATTGGGTTCATGGCGACCTGGTTCTTGGCGGCATCTCCGATCAGACGCTCGGTGTCGGTAAACGCAACATACGACGGCGTCGTCCTGTTACCTTGATCATTAGCAATGATCTCGACACGATCGTGTTGCCATACTCCTACGCACGAGTACGTCGTACCGAGATCAATTCCGATAGCCGGACCTTCACCTTTACCCGCCATTGTTGTCAACGACGAAGCGAAGCTACCGAAAATGAAGAAATATAAAAAATGCGCAAATAAATCCTAACAGAAATTAAGGGCGGCTAGGGTTTTGTGAACCAGAGTTGGGGTTCGAGAATGTTATATAGAGTTGTGGCTTCAAGGTTCGAGAACGTTCCGTGAACTCTCTAATAACCGTCCGATTTCCTGAGTTTGATCTGACGGTCACAAATCGATTACTTTTCCTCGTCCAAAGCAAAGTCCATTTTTAAAAATTTAAAACGCGTGTAGATCTGCAGATTTTGAACGTCCAACGATCATATATGGGTCACTTATTGATCGCCACGTCATCTTACATTCCCTATGCGGGTCCCATCGGCGACTTCGTTGTAAAGCCTAAAGACCCCGAGGTCGGCCATTGGTTGTGAGCTGTGAGGCGACCCTTTATGTTGTACAGGTTGGCGCTTTCAAGCGTTTTCATTGGCCTGTGAGTCACCTTCAGATAATATTAGAGAAGCTTATTCTTTGGTATTTTAATTTTAGTATAAAATAAAATTGGGCTCTGTAATTGAAATTAATAGTGTAGCCCATAAAAGTATAGCCCATATTAGCCTGAGAAAAATAGAAAAATATGGGTCCATTATATACACTACATTACAGGAATATTTTCATACTAGCCTGAAAAATAAATACATATATATACCTCTATATATACATACATGCATGCATAAATTAGAATTTGAATTGGATTTTTAATATAATTTAGTGTAATTTTTGTTAGAATTTTTAAACAATTTAATACTGTTTAGTTATTACAATTTCCGTATTGTTTTTAGTTATAAAATAAGTTTAAATTTCAGTCATAAGTATAATTAGGATCTACAAACCAAAAAGGATTGATCCAGCTAATTATAGTTAAATAAATCCGAACTCTTTTTACATAAATTATAACTTGAATCGGATTATTAAAATAGGTTTGTGTAATTCTGGTTGGAGTTTTTTTTAAAATAATACTGTTTAGTTATTAGATAATTTCCGCATTGTTTTCTAATTATAATATAAGTTTAAATTTCTGTCTATATAAAACTAGGAACTACGAACAAAAAAGGATTGATCCAACTAAATTATAGTTACATAAAATGAAAAAAAAAAGTGTATTCTCTTTAGACAAGTATTTTAATCTTATTCTTCTATAAATTTTCTCTTTTATCATATTTCCTTTTTAACTATTATTATTAATTTTATTTAAAGTTTAAAAATTCATCTTATTTGTCTCTCCGTTAAATATCTATAAATCTTTTTGTTAAATTTTTTTTAAAACAGTTTATTCCCCTTCTCTCCTAAACTAAATGATTTCTAACATATTTCCCTTGAATTATATGAATTCTAGTCTATTCCCCTCTCGAACTATATAATCTCTTGCATATTTTCCCCTGAACTATATGTCTTATAATCTATTTTCCTTTAAACTATATAAGCTCTAGCCTATTTTTCCCCAAACTCTATAACCTCTTGCTTATTCTCCCCCGAACTATATAATTTATAATCTATTATTTTAGGGGAGGAGAATATGTTATAAATCATATAGTTCGAGCGTATAAAATATAGGTTATATAATTATGGAAAAAATATGCTAGAAGTCATATAGTTCAGATGAAATATATTAAAAGTCATATGTTTGAGGCGGATAGACTAGAATTCATATATTTAGAGGGAATATGTTAGAAGTCATATAATTTTGAGGGAAATAAGATGTTTTAAAAAATTTAACAGAAAAATTAACAGATATTTAATGGAGGTGAAATTTTGATGAATTTTTAAAATTTAGGGGAAATATAATGACAACTAACTATTTTTAAAAATAGAATGAAATATTCATTGATTGTGACAGCTCGTCTCTTGGAAGATATCAACTACTTTGTATGTTTTCCAATTAAATGGATAAATTAAGAATGTAATAAAACAAATAATGATAATAACAGAGGATGTAGATTTTACCATTTAAACTGTCACATTAAAATTAATTTTGTTTTGTCATTTACTGTTATATATATATATATATATAGCTTTCAATGTAGTTATTGTGATATTGACTAGCATTTGCCTGATATCCCCACCCAACTAGAAGCTTCAGTATCTTTCAAAGTTTATAAAAATAATTCAAAAAAGAATAATTTCATATTATGTTTATTCGCTATTATTATTATTTTTCCCTATTGGTGGCATATTATTTCCTCAATTTGCTACCCCATATATTCTCCAAACAATGTATATGGATATTAACGATGCACGTTTCTATGGTTTTGTATTTACGTTTTTTTTATTTCACATATAAAAAATTATTGTTTATAGTTATTTATATATTATTATGTCAAATGGGCAATTCCCTTTTTGGGATTTTCATTCTTTATTATTAATGGATATATTATATAAAGATATGTCATTCGTTGCCTTTTACATAAAAATATAATCAATTAAGAAAAATGCAAAAAATATTTATAAAAAATCACTACAAGAAAATTATCAGTCCTTAATCTATCAGTCCTTAATCTATCCGTCCTAAATTTAGGGACGGGTTAGAGACGCCTTAAGGATGGAAAAATAAATCAGTTCTTAATCTATCCGCAAATTTGCAGACCGCATAGTAGTTTCTAAGTCGTCCGTGATTGCGGACGGATTCGGGACCACATTTACGGGCGTCAGCAATTTGCGGACGGTATAGCCATCCGTCCGCAAATTGCGAACTGCTGAAACTTCCGTCCGTAAATTGCGGACAACATACCAACCGTCCGAAAAATTTGGGACGTATGTGGGACGGTTCATCGGAAAATATTTGTCTTAGTCCGTAACCCGTCCATAATCGGTCCAAAAATTTTCTATCTAATCTCTTGTCTTCTATCCGTTTCTCACACACAATTCTCATATATTTCTCTACATATATTGTTATCGTTTCTGATTATAATAACATCGTCGTCGAGATCGAATATTTTCGTTTCGAGACAGTGGATGTATAGAAGAATTGATCTAGAAATTCAAGGTGTATCGAAGGAGTTTATAGAAGACATTACAGAGTTTATGACGATGGCGACAAATCAACTAGTTTATAGAGAAAACGGTAATTTGGTTTGTCCATGCGTCAAATGCAAAAATGAAAAATTCGTTAATGAGAGAACCGTTTGGAATCATCTCTATTTAAGAGGGTTTACTTCATTATTTTATTTGGTTATCTCATGGAGAGAATTTTGCACCACGAACTAGTAATGTTGTGGAAATTTTAGTTGGGGTATTGTACATCATGAAGTCTCTGAGACTTTTCAAGATGTAGAAATGAACTCTTATGTAGAAATGGTGCAAAATGCATTCGTTGAAAGAAACGAAGATGAAAATATTGAAGAAGACCCGAATGAAGAAGCGAAAAGTTTTTTTTGAAATGTTAGAAAGTGCCAATGGAAAATTACAATTTTAGTATGTTGCATCGTGTTGGAAGAGGCGGTAACACCAGAAACCGTTCAACATCTCATGAAAGTGTAAATGACTCATCTCTTCCACAACACCAGAGACAGTCAGATACGGTATTTTCGGATTTTATGAATCCGAATTTACTTCCGAATACTTGATTGACACAATATATGTTGTATCCCTTTTATCAGCCAATGCCACCACTAGTCGAGCCAATGATGCATCACGAGCCTCCGATGCATCAGGAACCAACGGTGGAAGAACTTTTAGCGATGAATGAGGAAAGACTTAAACTTCCTCGTATAGATCCGGATCATGTAACCGGTGCACTTTGGTATATAAAACAAATTTAAATTTAATTTTGTAACTATTTAATTAATCAAGTCTTAATTTACTTTTAATTTTGTTTTAATAGGTTTGGTATTAAACAACTTAATCGTCATATAACAAAGACGATAAAAGTTGATTATGATCGTCCATGTTATAACTGGACACGAACCGATCCTGATATCAAGGAACGGTGGTGGAAAGCTTTCGTGGTACGTTTTTTAATATTAATTTCACTATAAATTGAAAATTTAAAATAATATTTCAATAAATAATTATTTCATTATTTTCAGCAAAAATTTAATTGGAATCCTGCAATAACCGAACTAGTAAAGTCCGAATTTGAACAGGTTGCAGAAGTACGACTCAAATCTCTTTCAAACGAATTGAAAAGAGATCGAAATACAAAGGACATACCTGTTTGGATGCCAGATAATATCTGAGAACAGATGTGTGCCTATTGGGATGATCCTAGCTTTAAGGAAAAAAGTCGGTGCGCTAGTCAATCCCGTCGTCCCAATAGAGTGGGATATGAGATAAGTGCACATACTGTTGGTTTCCGCTCCTTCGCGGAGGTTTACGAAGATATGGTGAAATTTTAAATTTTTTAAAGTTTTAATACGATTGACATTTGCTTAATAGTAAAAACATAAATTTTAAATATTTTTTATGCGAAAGAGAAGGGATGTGAACCGTCGTACGCGGAATTCTTAGAACGTACACATAAGAAGAAATCCGACTGTTCGTGGGTAGATGCCAGGGCGAAACATATTCACGACGATGTTCTGAACATGGCATCGAAACGAGTGACCCAAATCCTGCCGAGAGAAGATGGGATGCAACCTACCATAACTCAAGAAGAATATAACGAGATGTATTTCAAGGTAAATTAATTATAATTTTACAATAAATTTTTTATTGCTAATATAATTTTAATTTAAATACTTCTTTTTGTAGCACGTAAAGCTGTACAAAAGTCGTTTATTTGGTCTTGGAGGAATGTCATCAAAACATGCAAGTTCCTCCAAAGGCAAGGAAAAAGTCGCGACCGAGGAACTGCGAAACACAATCTCAAAGATGCAAGAACAATTAGTACATTAAAGTTCATCATTCAACACTCTAGAAAAAGAATTTGAAAAATGAAGAAGGGAAGTTGAACGATCAAGAAAGGAATGTCAACAATGGTTTAGGATGATGAAGGAACACATGCCCAATATCAATTGGGATACGACCGAAAACAATGATTCTGACGACGACGACGATAATTCCCAATTACCGCCAACAAGCTTGTAAATACATAATGTTAATAATGTATAAAAACTAATTAATATCAATTTTAAAATTTAAATTTTAATTTTAAGATTTAAATTTTGACTTTTTTAAAAAGAAAAAATTTGCAGACGGGTAAAGTTTCATCCGCAAATATTAAGGACGGGACGCGATCCGTCCCGAAACTCCGAGTGTTTTTTGTCCTTAATCGGGTCAAGTTTCGCGTCGATTTCCGAAAAGCCTTGTAGTCCGAAATTACAGACGGTTTGTGAACTATTTTTTCAGTTTGTATTTGCGGACGGATATGTTTTTACGATGCGCGTTTACGGACGGATTTTGGGCGTCTCTAATCCGTCCCTGAACTTGTTCAGGGACGTATTAGGGACGAATTTTTCAGTTTGAAATTATTCAATTTCTTGTGGTGGATTGCGAATCGTATGAAATTAATGTCTAAGATATTCATACGTACTTTGTAAATGTGTCTAATTTTGTTTAGTCTCCGACTAGACATTTATTGTCGACGACTGTCCATTAGCCGATTAAGTATAGAATAGTAAATATAATTTAAAATAATTTTTATGTTCAAAACAATGTCATTTTGACATTCATAAAAATATATATAATTCAAACCTTAAAAATTATAAAAAAAATTGATACTAAAAATTTTATTAAACATTTAAAATCCGAAAACGTACACCGACTAGTCATCGATTAATCCGTCTAACCGTTAGATATTCGTATACCGTCCTATTACCTTTTAACTAAAATTATTATTAGTAGATTATATTTGGTAATATTGTAAGTATATATGCGTATACATATATATGTATTGCATGTGTTTATTAATAATAATAATAATAATAATAATGTGTTGGTAATAATGCATGAATAAAAGGCGTGTTTATAAAGAGGCACTAGGGTTTATTATTCCGTGAAGATGATGAAACATCTTTCACCATTCAACTTGTGATGAAATGTCATGTCATGTCATGTCACTTCTCAACTTCACTTATATTATATCGTCTTTTATTCACCAATTTAATTACATTTATTAACACTATTTAGTTACATTATATCTATTCATTCATGCAACTATTTTTTAAAATATTTTTATTTCTTTTTTAAATAAAAGAAAGCTGATGATACTACATGTAGATATATACAGCAGATTTTGAGGTCAGAAAACGATTTCATAAATTGATTTATTTGTCTTATATATCAAATTACATAATTTATGTTCATTGATGCTTTATCATACGTGTGTAAGATTGACCGAATATATATACATATAACATTTTATTTATCATTAAACTTAATAAAATAAATGAATAACTTTAGTGATTGACAACGAAACTTGAGATTAATTAGCCATAAAACGTACGGCGAATCAAAAGATACAAAAGAATTTAATGACATAACAAAGCTCGGATTTACATTAATTTAGAAAAAAATTTCACTATAGAATATCATGAATTAATATAGAAGAATATAATTTTACTGTCGTGCCACTTCATTAATTTTTTATTAGTTAAAAAATATTTTAGTAATTTAGGGTTTCACGGGTGGAAACGCAGCGTTTGCGTTGGGCAGCGTTTCTGTCAGCGATTGGCGGTGTTTTGTTTTATTTTGTTTGAATGGTGGAATCGTTGCGTTTGCGAGCGACTGCGACTAGAAGCGAATGGTAAAAAAACTGTTGCGACTGCGTTTTGAACAAAATTACCAAAATAGACAATAACTACGAAAAGAATTTATTTAAATTTTTGTAGTGTTATATTTTTAATTATAATTTTTAAATATTTGAAATAAATTTAAAATTTTTAAAAATATTTAAATATACAATACATATACACATATATATACAATTAATATAAATTATAATAGAAAGAGAGAAGAAATAAGAGAAAGATACAAGGGTATTTTGGTAATTTTATTCAAAACGCACCAAAACCAAACGTAACGCAACATAATTCTAGATTTTTAAATTCCGCGTTTTGCGGCGTTTGCAGGCGACTGCGACTCCACCAGTCGGTTTTAATGTCGCCCGGAATCGCCAGAAAACGCAATCGCCGCGTTTACGTTTGGCTGCGACTCCACCAGTTGGGCCTTTTATAGTCTGTTATCTTAACACATTTTAAAACGGCGTATGTCTGTAACAGTCAATGATAGGTTATATAATATTTTAGATGTCTATGCCATTTTGATTTGATTTAATGTTCTTATAAAAAATAATCGATGAGAAGTATTAAAATCCACCGTTTTCCGCCTGTTTTTTCATTATTTACATGTATATAAAATAATTTTCATTAATTATTAAAAATTTATTTATATTCAAACACATTTAACTCAAATTTTATCCAGTGTTTGTGAATAGGTTTAAAAAGCATTAATTAATTATATATATATATATAATATTAAGATAAATTTTTTATCTATGGATTTGACTAATGAAAACGTTGAGTTTACATTTGGCGGCAGTTCTATGAGTGATTAGCGGCGTTTTGTTTCATTTTGTCTTAATGGTGGAAACGTTGCGTTTGAAGGCGACTGCGACTAGAAGCGAATGACTGAAAACTGTTGTGATTGTGTTTTGAATAAAATTATCAAAATTGACAATTATTAATAAAAAGACTAGAAAAAGAATCCGCACGATGCGCAGGATGTTAAAATTTTGCAAATATATAATATAAATTAATTTATTAAAAATAAATCGATATATTAGAAATATTAAAAATTTTGGTTCATCACATTGCGTATATATTATTTTATCGAATAATAGGTAATAAATGCTAATAAAAATATCACAATGTTATAACATAAAATTGATCTATTGTAATAATAAAATGAAGTGGAAAATACATTTTTAAATAATCTTTTAATAACACATTATAGTTTAACAAATATGAAGGTAATAGAATATGAATGGGATGAAAATATATTGTATTTGATTTATGAATGTGAATATTTTTTGTCTAAAATATAATTGATTGTTATAATATTTCTTCTATATGTTAAAATCATATGGAAAACAAAATAATTAAATCATCTCACTCATAATTAGAGTGAAAAAAATTAAAATCATGTCACATATATAATATATTATTAAATGGTGACACATAGTATTTGGTGTTTATTGGTTAAAATTTTAATTAACTTTACAATATTTATTTTTTTCTTCCAATTAAATGGATAAAATTGGTTTCAAGTAAAAAACCGTACTTAATTTTATTCGAAATCAAATCAAGTAAGTCAATTAAATTGAATAATTAACTTGATTTATTGTTAAAATTCAAGTTAAAATTAAGTAAAATTTTGGTCAAATTAAGTTAAAATCAAAATCAAAATCAAAATCAAAATCAAAATCAAAATTAAAATTAAAATTTTTTGTCAAAATTAAGTACAAAAATCGAGTCAAAATTAAATCAAAATTGAGTTACATTTGGATCAAAATTAAAATCAAAATTGGATCAAAATTAAGTAAAAAATGGATTAAAATAAAAATCAAAATTAAAGTCAAAATTAAAATTAAATTCAAAATCAAAATTAAAATTAAAATCAAAATCAAAATTAAAATAAAAGTGAAAACTAAAATTAAATTAAAATCAAAATTGAGTCAAAATTAAAATCAAAATTGGGTCAAACTGGGTCAAAATCGGAAGGGGTTCTAGGCAGTTTTTTGATTATTGAGGGGGAATATGATGAGGTCAAAATCGAGGGGGAATAGGATTAAAACATGATTTTCAAGGGGGGATATGATGAAAACTGAAAATCAATGGGGGAATAGGATGATGGTTAAAATTAAGGGGGAATATAACTAAAGCATAATTTTCAAGGGGGAATAAGTTGTTTTTCCTTATTAATTTACTAATTACTAATTTGTTTATTTATTTACATATATATTAACTAAAATATACTCTAAATTAAAATAAATATCTTGTTTTTTAAATATAATATTACCAATATATAATTAATTTAAGATAATTAATGGATGATAATTAATGTAAAATAGAATAAAAAATAAAATAAAAGAATATAGGATGATGAGATGACATCATGAGAGTTGAGAGATTTTGCAACTATTTTATATATAGATTTTATTTAAATATTGTTGTTTAATGTATATTTTTAAATATAATTTTCAAATATTTGAAATAAATTTAAAATTTTAAACATTAATAAAATATTTAAATATACAATACATATACATATATATATATATATTTACGATTAATATAAATTATAATAGAAGGGTATTTTTGTAATTTTAATAAAAACGCAACGAAACACAAACGTAATGCAACATAATTTCGGACTTTTAAATTCTGCGTTTCGCCGCGTTTGCGACTCCACCAATTGGTTTTAGTGTTGTGGGCCAGAAAGTCAATTCTCAATTTGGATCGAATTGAATCGAATAATCCGAAATGACCAACCTATTTTGCATGAATATCAACAAATAAAAAATATAAATTAACATAATAATAAAAAATAATCCAATCAAATCTTTTCAAACCTATTTGGAAGAGCCAGGAGAAATACAGAAAGCGGTGACCAATTGGTGATGTGAAAGATGGGCCTACGAATATAGTTTTCCATCAAAGATGAAAGTCATCAAGACAAGTACTGATGCTGCTGCTCTTGACGTTTGCTCTTCATACCATTAACCTTATTTATACCCAATTTTATACTCTTTCAAATCCTCAAGAGTCTAACCAAACCATCTCAAATACAATGCAAACCCGACGAACCATATGGCTCGACCGTCTTGGCCTGGCTCTACGAACCACCTTGGCTTGTCTCGTTATCAGCTTGACCACCATTTACAGTCCTGAACCACTTAAACCCTTCACCAAGTTCCCAGCTTTTTCTTACCTGACCACTATCATGATCTTGGCCTCTGACAATGATTCTTCGTTAGGTCGAGTACTCAAAGGTTGCGTTCACGCCTTGTACGCCACGTTTCAGATGATGGGTCTCGGTCTATTGAGTCTAACGGTCATTGGACCTGCTCGGCTCAGTACTGGCTTAGTGGCTGCAGCTGCCGTTGCTCTGAATTCGTTCATCGTGGCTTTTCCTGATTCCACGAGTCTACTGGCGAAAAGAATAGCGTTCGGGCAGATCGTGATTCTCTACGTGGCTCTCGTTGTCACTGAAGGAGATACAGTTAATGTGGTCATGCACCCGGTTCATGTAGCGGGTAGTACAGTCTTAGGAGCTTTAGCTTCTCTTATGGCGATGCTGATCTTGCTTCCTCGGTTATCTCATAACCAGGTAAACCCTAAAAAATTTTCAGTTTTCGATTGATTAGAACGAGTAATCCGAGGCTTATCGAAGTTTTTACTGCCTGGCAGATGCGAAATTCGTGCAGAGTATATGCGGAGAATGTTTCAGAGAGGTTAAACCTGATTATGGAAGCCTCGATAGCCCGAGATAACACCGTGGCTCAGGCATTGATTACACGAGTCGGATCCTTATCTGCAAAATCAAGAACTCTACTGCAAAGCATCAAATTACATAATGTAAATACAATTCATATATCAGAATCTAATTCTTCGAAATCTCTCAGTGTTTTGACCGGAAATCTATTCTTATGAACAGGAAGGCATAAAATGGGAACGACCCGATATTAGATTCTTGAGGCAGAAGAAGGATCAAACGGATCTCGTCGAGAAAATGCAACGAAAAGAAATTCTGATGCGGGGAATGGAATTGGCATTGAGTTCATGCAGTTCATTTCCAATATATACGAGCCACGAGGAACTGAAACATTCTTTAGAAAGTTGTAGAAGTGAGATTTCTAACGGAAATGAGAAAAAAGACGAACCCACAAGGAAGCTTCAATGGCATCACGAGGTCGACCCTCTTTCTCTTCCGAATTTATCAATCTGCTTCTTATGGTACTGCGTGGAACTCTTCAGAGGTGAAACCCTATCAAACAGTAAATACATTACAACAAAGGAAGAAAGTAACCATGGAAACAAAGGATCATTCATGGTAAAAACGATTCGGGTTAATCTGATTGACTGCAAGTTCAAAGAAAAGTTGATTTTCGCATTCAAATGCTCGATTTCTTTAGGTCTTGCAGTACTATTTGGTCTAATGTATAATAAAGAACATGAGTATTGGTCAGGTCTGACCATAGCCATCAGTCTTTCGAGCGGAAGACAAGCAAGTTTTTCATTGGCAAATGCTCGGTTACAAGGCACGGTAATGGGATCAGTGTACAGTCTATTATGCTGTTCCGTTTTCCATAAATTAGAAGAGTTCAGATTCTTACCTCTGCTTCCATGGATAGTCTTCACTTTCTTACTGAAGTACAGCAGAATGTATGGCCAAGCTGGAGGGGTTTCAGCCGCCATTGGAGCACTACTGATACTCGGAAGAAGACATTATGGGGCTCCAACCGAGTTTGCAATTGCTCGAATCGTCGAAGTTTCAATTGGGTTACTCTGTTTGATCTTCACCGAGCTTATGTTCAATCCCGTAAGAGCAGCAACCCTAGCAAAAACCGAGCTTTCACATTGTTTAGTTACACTCTTAGATTGCATCCAAAGTCTCGTTCTTCGTTTTGAGCAAACGAACAAGCCTACGGATTTAAGAAATCAACAGGCAAAACTCAAATATCACGTAAACACGTTAGAGAAATTCATAGCAGAGGCTGAATCAGAGCCTAACTTTTGGTTCCGTCCCTTCAACGCCATCTGTTACAAAGAGCTTTCAGGGTCATTCTCAAAGATAGCTGATCTTTGTCTCCATGTCAGTAATGAGCTTGAAAACCTATTCTCAGTTCAACCGATATTTGGGTCATCGGCTTTTGAGGAACTGCAAGATCACATCAGTCATGATCTAAAAACCTTCAAGGAAAAACTCGATTTTTCGGTAAAATCCTTTGAAGAGATCATCAAACCCGAATCTTTAGCAAGATTTCAAAAAGAGTTACAAAAGAGGAAGATAAGTCATGACACAGAAGCAGGAACACAATCAAACAATAACTCAAAGATCGAAACGGGTCTAAATCAAGATGAAGTAGAGAGCTTTTTACGTTCCTTTTTGCTGTTGCTTAAGGAAACGGCTGAGAAGATTAGCCGTAGCAAAACCGAAGAGATACTGAAGAACAAAACGATTCTTTGTTTAAGCAGTTTAGGTTTTTGCATCAGCAAAATGATGCAAGAAACAATAGCCATTATCACTAAAGGAACTACCCTTTTAACTTAGAGAGTTCCACAAGGAAAAGTACACTTATACGTTACGTTAATCACGAGGATATATTGTAAACCAAACAGTCTTAGAAGAGTAAATGTATCATATGAACAAAGAAATTCGCTTACGAATAGAATAGTTCTCATGTTATATAGAGAAAATTTACTATCTAAACCATAATTCTTCGCAAAAAATTGCTTATTCCCTAAGATCTTAATCCTTAAAGCAAGCATTACACGGATTCAAATCCGAAAATATCAACTCAAACTTATTATCATAACATTTCGCCTACGCCCTAATATATTAAAGAGAGCTCCAAAACCAAAAGGAAAACCTACAGAATCGAAGAACGGATATTGAATTGCTCAAACAATGACTATTAGTTCGAAACAAGATCATTTTGATGAACAAAGGGATAAGAAAAGAAAAGGGTTTTGCAAGAATATGATAAACAAAAGAGTTATATCGAGTAAAAACGAATCTCAAAGTACATCAAGTTCCAAACCCGAGTGGTCAAAAGACCTCGAGCCATAGATTGCTAACGAGGTGTCCATTACGAGACATCAGAAGTTATAAAACAACATCAATTAAACCTCAATTGCCTTCATATTTTGGATCAGCCATCACAAAATGGTATGCTATCACTAATATGAAAATGAAGATCCCCAAAAAGTTTGCAAAGAATCCAAGGTCTTGATCGTCAAACATCTGCAACATTACAAATAACAAGTAGACAAAAGAGAAAATCTTAGGGTTTGACAAATATACAAGCGTGTACACCTATCTATATGTATGTATGTATGTATATATATGAGTATCCACCGTATTCTCATATTTGTTCATCATACAAATATTCGCATCAAATCCATAACAGAAACATAAATTCCACCAAATGGGTAGACACTTTAAAAGAGAATGAATCCAGGAATTATCTTCTTTTTCAAATTTCAAAAAGAGAAATTGAAAAAGAAAGAAAAGATGAACACACATCATCAAGAGCAGTAAAACCAGATAAAGACAATCATGGGAAATCAATAATTCAAACTTAGAATTGAATCTCACTGTATTAGATAGATAAAGGGTTTCCTCAGATCGCTGCCCTAAATCCCTCGTAATTAAAACAAAAAACAAAAAACAAAAAAAACCCGACTAAGATCCACAAATAACATCAATCTGAAAGCAAAAGATCCGAAGAAAACCGTACATTTCAACCAAAATTCACAGAGAAATTATTACCTTTAGCAAAAAGAGACAAATAACGCTCAACGGTGAAGGCTCTGCAGAGTGAATGAGACGAGAGACAAAGAGGTCGATGACTAGTTAAGGAAGGGAAATGTATAAGACGACGCCGTTTTGGTTTAGACACGGGCGTTATATGACCTATTTAATATAAAAAAAAAAATCTAATTCATATTTGATAGGCTGATTTCAAAAATATTTTCATATGCTATTTTAATTTCAAAATTTCAAGTCTATATTTCATTAAAAAAAATTAATTTTAGTTTTATAATATTGAAATTTTCAAATTGTTCTTGTGAACTATACGATCGTGTGAGACCATGCGATCGTGTGAAAACTATGTGATTCTTTTATAAGATTCATGCGATTTAATGAGACCGAAATCGTTCGAAATTCGTTCAAAATTGCTCGAAAGCGGTCGCAAATCATACGGAAAACGATCGAAAGCGGTCGAAATCGCCTGGAAACACTCGAAATCACCCATTAACGCTTGAAATCGATCAAAAATCGATCGAAATCATTTAAAAATCGTTTTCAACTTCTAAATTGTCTCTCGCTATTTGTATTTCTTAACTTTGAAAATGAAGGCAATTTTAAAAATCTCAAAAAATATGTGTTTTTACAAACAAAAAATAAGAGCAAATTTGTATTTCTTCCAATTTTTTCATTAAATTTTCAAAAGTATGTGTAAAATAATACAACATTACGAAAATAATTTTGATATTATGCTTATTTCATACGAACTACGGATTTGTAGATCATTCTAATTTATCAAAACTAAAAAATTATGTGATTATATTATGTTTTTTATTTTTCTCCAAGAAATTATAACACTAAAATTTACAAAAATTTATTCGTAAAAAATATAAATAATATTATAAATTAAAATGATTAAAAGTTCAGAAAAATATAAAATAACATTTAATTTTAAAAATAAAATATTAAGATTATTACTATTTTTTAAAATATAATTATTAAAAATAGATAAAGCTATAAAATAAATTGTTTATCAATGTTCATAATTTTAAATCAAATTAAGATTTTTTAAAATTATATAATATAAGTAAAGATCGATTCAATAAGGTAATAATCCATTTTACAACTCTAATAGTGTATAAAACCTTTTTAAAATAAAATTCAAAAAATATGTTAACATAAACAAAAATCAGAACATATGGTTGACCATTTACGATTTGATTGTTGGAATTGCCGTGTTAGTGTTAGTAATCGGTAACGTTTATATTATATTATTTTTTATTAATATATATATATATAAGTGTATATATGTGTGTATATATATTAATATGTATGTATATAAAATTTTGTTGATTAATTATATTTTAAAGTATTTTTGTGGTTTGGTTAAATTGATAGCAAACGTAAACATAATATAATTTGTTATAAATATTAAATCACTTGACAACATTTATTTATGGATGATTGCAATTTTACAAATAATTTTTTTATCCCACATATGTAATCGCTAAAAAACGCCGCCGCGTTTGCATGTACACGAACTTAACCGCGTAGCATCGCATGGCATCTCTTCGTTCGGAAGGTAAAAAAACAATTACAAAAAAAAATTAATTATAAAAATAAAAAAATCATTATAAAAATAAAAAATTTAATTATATAAAAATATTTGTGGCTGCTGGGATTCGAGCCCAGGTCTCCACGGCCACAACGTGGAATTCTAACCACTAAACTACAGCCAGTGTTTGTTTGTTCTGTAATCACTATTAAAATTTAAGCGATTTTTCCATTCGTAAAACAGTGTTTTACGTATACATATTCAATCTTCCCTGTGATTCGGAGGAAAAACACTTCAACAATGGTTGGAATTGATTCATATAATTAATATGTATTATCCAAAATTATATATATAGATAGATATACACACACGTTTTATGTAGTAACTATTGCTGAAGTATTATGAGTTTTTGTATTTTCCGACCACCTTTTTTTTTCTTCAGAAACTATATTTGTTTACTAGTTTTCTATATTGGATCTCGGAAAGTGTTTGGATTATAAATAATCACTCTAACCGGTATATCCGGTTTATACCGAACCGGTCTTGCCAAAACCGGCCTCATCTTTCGCGCCATCAAACAGCAGCGACGCCTACTTATTCCAAGAAACTGAAAACCCTAGATTTTAATTTCTCGCAGAATTTTGATTACAACGAAGATCGATTTCATCTTTATTTTCTTATGATCTGTCCTCAGATCGGTTCTATGCTCCATGGTTCATCTTCGTGAGCTGAAATACGACGACGCCAGTTGCAGTTCGTCGTACTTCCAGAAAACTGTAATAATTTGAGCGAAAAAAATATATTTTTTTTTCTTCTGTCGAATGGTTAGAGTGCCGAACAGTTGCTTATATTTTCTCATGGGTTTATTTAAAAGGTGATGCTGAGTGATTGGTGGCTGATCAAGTGCCCCGACGAATTTAAAGGGAAACGATTTGGTGTTGCTGGTACCGAGCTCATGGCTTCAATAGAGTAAGATGAATTCCTTTTTTTTTTTCATGTTTTCTCCTTACGGGTTCTCTTATTTTTCGCTTAGTTTTTCTGGGTTTTGCTCTGATTTGATAGTAACTGCAATCACATTGTGGAATTTCGAGTTCAAATCTGTCGCTGAAGTTTTTGGTTGATTAGAATCGACGATGCGTGAGAGTATAAAGAGATAGGAAATAGATGGAAAATAGGTTATACTGCAACATAAGTTGTCCCACGCCTCGATTAGAATATGAACTTTGTACTTGTATATATATATATATATATTTATTTATATGGTATTGGGCAAGCCTAAATATACCGAGGTTGAATCCGAAATTGATTTTAATTTCTTTGAAAATGTAGTCGCATAATTTGACATGGTATCAGAGATTGGTTCGTTCCGATTTGAATATATCGATGTTGGGCTCCCGATTGCGATGCTCACGCTCCAAGACGGACCTGAGCGCGTAGGTCGAGTGTTATTGTTAGGATCACATCGCTTAAAAATAAGACTAAGTGGTGCCTTATAAGGTCATGGGCACCCTCACCTCATAAGCTGGGATGAGATCCGTGCCTTTGCGGGATTGGTTTGGGTCTATTATGGGATGAGTTCGTATAAATTGGTATCAGAGCAGTTCGATCCGACGGGTATGCGGCTCATGGTGTCTGGAGGGGCGACTCGGGAAGGAGCGACCTGGTAGGGCCCGGAGTGGGCCGTGAGCACGGGGGACAACGATGACCGGAAGGGGCGACCCGGGGAAGGAGCGACCTGGAGGGGCTAGAGTGGGCTAACCGGAGTGGGCCGTCAACGCCGTGGACATTGCTACTTTAACGGGACGGTATTGTTAGGATCCACATAAGGCCATGGGCACCCTCACCCTATAAGCTAGTTTTTGGAGATGAGATTCTTAGACCTTTGCGGGATTGGTTTGGACCTATTATGGGATGGATTTGTATCAGTTATGATAAGTTGTCTCACATGGGTTAGATATGAACTTTGAACTCATATTCAGATATATATATATATATATAATACCGGACAACCTTAAACTCTTGAAGTAGTTTTGGGATTAGTTAGTGTCAATCTCATATTTGACATAACAGATTACAGCAAGGTTATCATCGATGTAAAATTGAATTCTGAGAATGAACCAAAGTTTTGTGTGGCTAATGAAGCTATACTTCTAGGGTTTATGATTTATGTTGCCGTACTTTGTGATTAGATATCGATGATTTCATTGTTTGGCTTGCAGACGAAGAGCTTTACGTGTGTTTACATCTGCCCCCATTGTCAAAGCTGTTGATGTTTGGACACTTGAAACATCTGATGGGATTTGCATCCACCTCAAAGGTTTGATTAACAAAGAACGCACTGTAAAAGGTGGATTTAGCCATGAGGTATCTTTGCATTTTCGCAAATTTAGAATCAAGTAGCAATCGCTTATTGTCAATTTATTGTTTCGCTGTTGATTTTTACTGTCTTTTTTTGTTTTTCGCTTTTGGTGATGGTAGATTTTTCGTCATTTCATCTTTGGATTTCCTCCTCGTTGGGAAGAAATTAGTAACGAGTGCTTTAAAGGAGATTCATCAAGTGAAGTTGAAATTGACGCGGTGTCTCTGAGGATTGATACAGGTTAGGACTTGAAACCTTATCGTTAAAACATTCCAAATCTCATATCCCTTCATTAAGTTTATGTTATTTTCTGATGCATCCATTGCTAAAATGTTTGATTCTTGAATTGGATATGTAGTTGATTGTCCCATTAAGAACAAAGAAAATCCACCAGAAAGCAAAAGTAAAACCAGTACAAGTGAGATCAATACTGCAGAGGCTTATGGTGAAGGCACTAATGATGATTCTGGATCACATGAGCTGAAACCCGTTACGAATTCAGGAGATAAGAGCAGAAAAACACAGACATGTCCTGTTACGGAAAAAGATGTCAAATTTGAGCGGAATACTGCGCGACAATCTCTACGTTTGCAATTAAAAGCAGGTGGAAACAGTACGGATAATGAAAGGAAGAATTATACAGCTAAAGTCTTGAATCCCTCTGATTGTGAAGAAGATTCTGATTCTTTTTCAACTCCAGTCATGGAAAGAAGTAACGGGTTTTTGAATAACGCTAAGGCGAAGACTGTTGATGCAGAGAAAGATGGAATCGTGGATGATGTCGTGTCATCTGAGGTTGATACCACCGTAAAAGGAAAACCTTCAGCTTCTCAAGTAGATGGATTTGGCGAAAGGGATTCTGATCCAATCAACGCGAACAAAACGAGGAATTGTGTTACCAAAGAGTCGAGAATTTTACGACAACATAGAGTTGAACATGAAGCAATCTCCATATTTGGTGGAAAGAAAGAGAAGGCTGTCAAATGTAAAGGTAAGGTAAAGCCTTATGACTCGAAGGGGAAGATTGAAGATAAAGAGAAAGAAGGGTTGTCAGGATCAAGAACAAAGAGGATGATCAATCCTGATTTGGAGGTAAGTATTTCAATTTGTCATGATAGTTTGTCAATTATTCTCTTGTAATTTGAATTCACATATGCATTATTGTTAGTGGTGTAAGATGAGCTGCTAGCTCGCGAGCTAGCTCTAGCTCGGATCAAAAGCGAGCCGAGCTGGTTCTCGAGCTGAGTACAAAAGTATATGTTTTCCTATTTTTACATATTATACATATTCTTTGCATTTATTAAATAAGATTTAAAGAAAAATAATATATTATTTACATGTAATAATAATATTAGTTTTCTAATTGTACCAAATTAATATAATTTTATTAACAAATAAAGAAATAAAATATTTAATAACTATTATAAAAAATATGTTTATATATTCGATATTTTATTGAATTTTCGATATATTTATTTTCTAATGAGTATTTTTTATATTTAATAACTTTGTATTGAAAAACTGTATTTATATTTTATATATTTTATTTGATTTGTCGAAGAAAAATATATAATATTAATATATTACAATTCTTTTAATTTAAATAGTCTAGCTCTCGAGCAAACTCGTTTTTAGACAAGCTAAAGGCGAGCTGAATTGGGATTTTCTAGCTCATGGCGAGCTGAGCCGAGCCAGCTCATTTTTTGGCGAGCTGAGCCGAGCAGCTTATTTTACACCCTTGCTTATTGTTAACTTTGATCAATTATTATCCTTGTAACAATGGATGCCTTTGTGATTTAGTCACCCATAGTCATTTGATTTCATCCGTTTTTCGTTTTATTTCTATGTTATGCAAAGGCAACACCGGATAAACAAGCAAGAAAACAGAATACAGATTTTGTATCTCCTGAATCATTGAGCACGAAACGATCAAGATCAGGTTTGTGCTTCATCCAACGCCATAGAAAGATATGAATTTATTCAATATATGCGAAACATTATAGTAGAGACTTACCGGGCATAAGATTTACAGTGTGCATATACCATATCGAAACTTTTAATTTTCTATCTCGAGAAAAGCTTTGCTATTGTCACATTCATCAAGAGGGTTCTTCAAGATACTCTTCTTTAACAAGAGGGTTCAATGATCTTCTTGAGAGTTACTAAAGCGTTGCTAATTTTGCAGGACGGCTGCTCGTGTCAACTTTAGAGTTCTGGCGTAACCAAGTTCCAGTCTATGATGCGGTATGTTATGTATCATTAATTGCATTTTCCCGTTACCATATGAGTATCTGAATCGCATACGCTGCATAGTGAATATATACGTAACAGAATACTCGATGGTATTAGGTTGTTGAGCCAGTTTGATCTGAAATATGTGTATCGTAACGAATCTTTTAAGTGTCTTGTGTGTTCCAGGACCGTAAACTCATAGGGATCAAGGAACGGACCGATGCCACAATGCCAATTACGGGTTTGTTTTTCTTATGAACTAGAAAGAAACGACGGGGCGCCTTTGCTTTTAGAGGCCGACATGTTTTGAGTATCTCATCCGTCTTTGTTCTTTGTTTCTGCAACAGGGAAAGGATCAGAATCTGAAAGACGACGAAGGATCGGCTAATTAGGCGTTAGGTTTGGATGAGAGCTTTAATATGAAATGACGACGTTTTGGTCAGAAGTCACGGCAAGACTAAAAAAGCCGAGAGATCTCAGCGTAAACACGGTTTCGATGGCTTGCTGTGAGAACATCTTTTGGGTCGTGGAGGACATCATGGAGATAGTTTTGTATAAATGTGCATTGAATCCAAAGTAGACAACTTAGATGTAACTTGTACAGGATTTCTGTAATGTAGACATTACTTCAGTTAGGGCTTGGCTATTTCGGTTCGGATTTTAAAAATTTAGATCTAAATTTCATTCCAAATGACCATGTTCTTATGGAAGTATTTCGGTTCGGTTATATAAAATCGAACCAAATCGAACCACATGATGTGTATTTTGTTCGGTTTGAAAATAGATAAAATAATCAATTGGGTATGAATGTTAAAAAACCGAATAAATTCAATTCGGTTATTAATCGAATAATTGTAGAGAATCGATTGATTATATAATAAAAATATATAGATAAATGATATTTATAAAATGAATATTTATCTAATATAATTAATAATTAAAATTAAATATTAAATTTAAATAATAATATATTATATTAATTTTTAAATATATCAATTATTTGAAATATTCTAAATAATATCATTTATTTGAAATTTTATACGGTAAAAATATTTGATAAAATCAAAATAATGATCGAACAAATTAGAGATCGGATTTTACTTTGTTATAATATTTTATTTGTACAACCGAACCGAACCATTGTACAACCGAACCGTTGTACAAGCGAACCAAACCGATTTAAATTCAGTTATTATTTTTTAAAACCCGAATAATTTGTACCTATTATATCTGAACTGAAATCCGAAATGAACTGAAATCCGAAATGACCAGGCCTACATATTCCCACATATTGCAAGAATACGATCCAACCGATTGGGACAAAACTAGTACGATGGGTCGGGAACGACTCTTTCGAGGGTTTTCCCCGAGAATAGAACAATCAACTCAAAATTGGTTCCACCCGGGTCGGCTTCAGCTTAAGAATATAAGAGTAAAAATAGACAATGAATGATGAAACATCTTAGAATGTAATGAAGGCACCAAGTGGACATGGTACAATACTTAACACCAAAGCCAAAAAAATGGCTTTGAAATTCAGACTAAAAAGATGAGGCAATACAAATGCTAATGGATTTAGTTTCCCCCTTCAGTTTCCATGGATTCTTTATGGTAGCTATCCAAATCAGCATCAAGATCCTCTGCCGATATCTTTTCACCACGTCCGTGTCCTTTACCTCTCCCGCGACCTCCCCTGCCACCACCACGTGGCCGTCCCATGAATCCACCTCTTCCTCTGCCTCTGTTTTCAGACAAATCATTGGATCAATCGGCATTACACAGAGATTCAATCTTATCTAACTTTAATTAGACCCTAAAGCCATGTTCTTTACATCCTAATTACTCTACTCGGACTATAGACTCTCTATAAAACGGGACGTTCCAACTAACGCATAATTCATTAGCCCAGATTTGAGGCATCTGTTAGATACTCAACGAAGCTCGTTCCTAAACCGAGCCACAAATGGAAGCGACCACTACCATTTAGGGTTTAGGGGTTTAGGGTTTAGGTCATATAGATACTGACCTTCTGGGAGCACCATTTAAGTTTCCAAACATTCCATTTGCAGCCAAAGGAGGCGGAGCAGGAGCTGAGAGATTTGTTCCCACTATCTCAATCTTCATAGGCTTACCATCCAATTGAACATTGTTGTACCTTTTCACAGCAGCCATGGCATCAGCTCGCCTCGAGAAGACAATGTCTGCTGTACCCTGAGAGAATAGTGTATTGACACAGTTAGGATAAGGCTCTTGATAGAGATGCTGACACAATTGAAACTCCATAAGTACCTTTGATCTTCCACTCCTATCGTAATGAATACCGTATCGTTTAAGATCGCCAACCTCTGAGAATAGTTCCTACAAAAGAAAAATGGGAATTAGAAAAAGGAGAGTCTTGAACAGGTTAATACCACGCAGAGGTATCCTCCGATTACAACCTAAAAAAGCACCAAAATTTCAGACATTTGAATGCCTTAGACACAACATCAAATAAGGTAAATAACTTCGTGATAAGATCAAAATTCTTATGAAAGTATGATGCATGTTATGTAATATTTAAATAGTTTTGGGTTTAATTGTAATTATTAAAAAATTTAATAATTATAAAAGAAACGAAAAAACGGGTTTTCGTGATCAGTTTTACAAAAATCAAAACCCTAGCCGTCAAAAGAAAAACGAAGAATGAAAACCGATTTCCGCACCAACGGTTGGAAAGCATATCCGATCTCGACGTGAATACGCGACGTGAATACACGTAGAGGGCTTGCGCTATCCTCAACGTTAACAGGTAAATCTGTTCATCATCGAAATCGTTTCTAAATCTGTTCATCATTGAAATCCGAAAAACCAATCCGAACATGACTAGATCTAATAATTCAGATTCATAAAAACCGAATTACGCAACCCAAATCAACCCAACATCTTATACCCAACAAGAACAGAAACCTAACTGTAAGTGAGACCAATTCCATGGCGAGATTTTACATTTCTCAGACAGATATGGTTCTCTACACACAGTTCTACTATCCTTTAGGCTATATACCAAAGACAGGCAGACAATTATACACAAACTATAGGCACCGTATCGCAGTACATACCATAATATATTCCAAGGTGATGAGCAATGAAGCTAACCTTAATATCTTCGTTGGATACTCCATAGTCTAAATTCGAAATGTAAAGCTTAGTTCCAGTCTCAATTGAAGAGGCACCGCCCGCAGGACGGCCGCCGAAACCTGCCACCGCCGTCGTGTCGGCCGCGAACATGTCGTGCTGCCATGCAGAATCTGGAGCTTGTACCGGCTGTTGATCGTCAAAGAAGAAGAAATGAAAAGAGATCTCAACTTTTTTTTTTCAACCGACTGAAAAACCTCAAAAATCTCAACTTTCTTTTTCACAATCAACAGGAAACCCTAGAATCTATGTTCTGGTAGGAAGATGAGATGAGGAGAAATCGATTGCTGACCCTCGAGTACGGCGTCGCTCGGTTTCCAACGCGATTAGACAAGCGACGAGGGGGATCAGGACCACCGGATCCACGGCCGCGGCCACCGCGGGACCCCGTGGACTTCCGATTAGACTTGATGATATCGTCAAGTGACATGTCCAAAGCACTCGACATCTTCGTCGGAGATCAGAAGAGGAGGACGACGCCGGGGGAGGAGCTAGGGTTTTGCTATAGCGAGAAATGTGAAGGGAAATGGCAAAGACCGAAGCTTTAACATTTGGCTGCAACAAATTTATAACTATCGATAATTCGATAAACGCCCCGGAATTTAAGTAAAACCTTTCTAGACCCCCAAAGTTATATTCCTTTCATTTAAGGGCCCCGAAATTTAAGTAAAACTTTTCTAGACCCCCAAAGTTGTATTCCTTTCATTTAAGGACCCTTTCTTCTTGTTTTCTAAAGTTTCTCTCCTAAGAAATTAGCCTTCCCGAGAAAAAAAATGGAGCATTTGAATTAGAAATAATATATATGTATTAATCGTTCACTTATAAAAAATGTTAGTTATAAAACATTTTGTTAGCATACAAAATTTAAGATTATATTCTATTATTCTTTAAATAAAATTTTAAACAGTGAAAAGACTATAAAACTGTTAAGAAAATAATTAATGATGTATATAAATTCGTGAAATATTGATTAGTAAAAGTAGATGAATAAAATGATTTAAAGTTATACGAAGTTAAACTTCTGAAGTAACATTTTTCATCCATTATATATTTTCTTGTCACATTGGTATTGACTAAAAATATCATTTTAATACTAAATTAGAAAATAAGATAAATACATCTAATTGGTCTACCACATGCATATTCACTTAACATAATAAACTCAAATATAATAGTTTTCCACCAAACTTTTTTTATAGAACATTTGCACACAAAAAAAATATTTTAGACAATGGACAATATATTTTATCGTTCTTTGCACATACAGTTTGATTTATTGCAAAAACCATAAAATTTTCTAACTCACTTTTAAACTTGACAAACATTATATTTCTCTGCAAAAATTATATATATATATATATATTGCATACATTCACTCTCAAATTAACCAAATATTTGAAGCATTCGTAAACATTATATATGAACGAGTTTTAATTATCTTGTTTACTTATATAGAAAAGAGTTTCAAATTATTTTGTTTGTTTATATATGAGCGCATTTGAATTATTTTGATTGTTTACATATGAGTGAGTTTGAATTAGTTTGTTTGTTTATATATGAGTGAGATGATGCAATCCATAGATCTCATGTAACATATCTATCTATAATTGTCAACGCAATTACGTTCCAAATACATTAATATGGCATAGACATGGTAATACAATTGTGTTGATAATTATGATATTCGTGATAACTATTTTACCTTTATGTAAAGTAGATAACACAATTGCAATACAATTTGTAATGCAAGGGTGTCGCAAATTGTAACGCAGGGGCGTCACACATTGTATTGCAAAGGCATCACTAATTGTAACGCAATATCAACGAAAATTGCATTATTTGGTTTTTGTTGGTTCACGTGATCCCTATGTTGATAATTCCAACTAAAATTGTGTTGTTATGTGCTTGTTAAAATTGTGTAACAATTCGTTACCACGATATTGACAATTCTAACACATTTATATAATACAATGTTTCTACTGACATTGCATTGCACTTGCGTTACTATTGCATTTAAATTGCCAACACAAATTTCATTGCAACGCTTTCGTTGACATTTCTCTGGCATTACTAATTCCAACACCATGTCCACATAGTTTTAGGATCTAATTGCATTATTGAGTTGGTGTAAGAAACGCATCAATTTCGCTACGCTAATGTCATGCCAAACTTGTGTGAAATCTATATTACAACAACGTGAGATTAACGATGAAAATGTATTTCAACTCATATATGTGTTGGATCTTTCTTTGATCCTTATTTCCACGCATCGACCTTGTTTGCAAATAAGAGCTCACACAATAGTAGTGAACGGGATCTTAGACGCAAACTTTGTCAGCGGGTGAAAAAAAGGGATGGGTAAATTTTTTTATAAATATGTTAATTCTAATATGAACTAAAAAATATAGGCTTTCAAAGGTCTAATAGTTTTTTTATTTCCTAAAAAAATGCTTTAGTCCGATATCTCTCTTGATTTTCAATCTCGTCCAATTACACCTCAAAATTTAGCTAATCTCGTTCTTATTGCATACATTCACTCTCAAATTAACCAAATATTTGAAGCATTCGTAAACATTATATATGAACGAGTTTTAATTATCTTGTTTACTTATATAGAAAAGAGTTTCAAATTATTTTGTTTGTTTATATATGAGCGCATTTGAATTATTTTGATTGTTTACATATGAGTGAGTTTGAATTAGTTTGTTTGTTTATATATGAGTGAGATGATGCAATCCATAGATCTCATGTAACATATCTATCTATAATTGTCAACGCAATTACGTTCCAAATACATTAATATGGCATAGACATGGTAATACAATTGTGTTGATAATTATGATATTCGTGATAACTATTTTACCTTTATGTAAAGTAGATAACACAATTGCAATACAATTTGTAATGCAAGGGTGTCGCAAATTGTAACGCAGGGGCGTCACACATTGTATTGCAAAGGCATCACTAATTGTAACGCAATATCAACGAAAATTGCATTATTTGGTTTTTGTTGGTTCACGTGATCCCTATGTTGATAATTCCAACTAAAATTGTGTTGTTATGTGCTTGTTAAAATTGTGTAACAATTCGTTACCACGATATTGACAATTCTAACACATTTATATAATACAATGTTTCTACTGACATTGCATTGCACTTGCGTTACTATTGCATTTAAATTGCCAACACAAATTTCATTGCAACGCTTTCGTTGACATTTCTCTGGCATTACTAATTCCAACACCATGTCCACATAGTTTTAGGATCTAATTGCATTATTGAGTTGGTGTAAGAAACGCATCAATTTCGCTACGCTAATGTCATGCCAAACTTGTGTGAAATCTATATTACAACAACGTGAGATTAACGATGAAAATGTATTTCAACTCATATATGTGTTGGATCTTTCTTTGATCCTTATTTCCACGCATCGACCTTGTTTGCAAATAAGAGCTCACACAATAGTAGTGAACGGGATCTTAGACGCAAACTTTGTCAGCGGGTGAAAAAAAGGGATGGGTAAATTTTTTTATAAATATGTTAATTCTAATATGAACTAAAAAATATAGGCTTTCAAAGGTCTAATAGTTTTTTTATTTCCTAAAAAAATGCTTTAGTCCGATATCTCTCTTGATTTTCAATCTCGTCCAATTACACCTCAAAATTTAGCTAATCTCGTTCTTTATGAACTAGAAAATTTTTGTCAAAAACCTCGTATGTTAATTAAACATTAAATATGTTAATTTGTATTGAAACTTGAAATACCCAATTGAAAAACCTGAAACATGATTACTAACCCTAAAAAACATAAATTTGTCGATTGAAAGTAATCTACAATAAAATTTAGGTAAGAAAACTTGTTTGGTTTGTTTTCTTGTTGATTTATGAGTTGTTTATATTGGGATTTATGTTGATATATGGTTAATTTATGGTTGTTTACGATGTAGTTCATATTGATTTATGAGTTGTTTATATTGGGATTTATGTTGATATATGGTTAATTTATGGTTGTTTACGATGGGGTTCATATCGATTTACGGGGTTATATAGACTTCGTGTTTGAGAGATTGAGTTCTTTTAAAGATGATTTTTTCGTCGAATACTCGTATATTAAAATTGTGTTAATCGTTTATAAATTATTGGGTAATATTTAAAATTATGAATCATATGTAAAACATTACAAAGACAATCATTTTCATAATATAAATTTAATACATAAGTTGTATGCATAAATTTGCAACATAAATTCCAAATATAAATTTCAAACATTAATAGATAAGTTTTAAGCAAAAGTTCAATACATGCACTGTTAAATACATGAACTGAACTTAGAAATACTAATATAAAGAGGGATAAATCCAAAAAAAATCCTAGAAAATAGTTTTTAATCAAATTAAATCTATCACTTTTAACTCTATAAAATTTTTTATAAATGGGTAAACCCAAAAAAACCTTGAAAAATAGTTTTTAATAAAATTAAACCTTCTATTTTTAACTCTATAAAAAAACCCCTAAACTATACTTTTTAAGCAAAAAGTTCCATGACAAATTTTTATGGTTTTTTTGCTTAAAAATATAGTTTAGGGATTTTTTTTATAGAGTTAAAAGTAGAAGGTTTAATTTGATTAAAAGCTATTTTCCAAGATTTTTTTGGGTTTATCCCATATAAATATAATGTAAATTTCCATTAAAAATATATCATAAACATAATACGAATATGTGTTTACAAATGTAAATGAAATAAAGTTAAAACTTGGGTTAGAAATTTTAATTCACTAATCGAGTTAATTACATTCTGTGGTTATAGAAATATAATTATCCATGCACGCATCTTATTCTTCTTCAAAACTCTCTCGTGTGACAAGAAAACACACTGCAGATTGCAATGAAATCACTCCCACCAAATTTGGTAGAGACAAATCTCTACCACATAAGCTTTGGAAGTTCACTATTCCTCAGATTTCGATTCGGTTTAAACATTTGTATTTCTATATATATCTTCTTGTTCCCTCGATTGAGTGACGTTATTAGGCGAACCCGCGATTTAAAAACAACTTTTCGTCACTAGCTTTCGCCATGGATGTACATTCTTTCTACCCAAAGAGTTAAAAAGAGGAAAGAAAGAAGTGAAACACATACCATTATGAGCAAGATTATGAGCATGGCCTGCAATGATATGTACGGGCTGAGGAAGAATACCATTGCAGTTGCCGCGCTCTCCCACACCTTTAGCTGAGAGAACGCGCCTTCCTGTGAACAGATCACGACCATTTGTTAAAATAGATTCATGGACTGTATTCGGGAATAGGCCTGACCATTTCGGATTTCGGTTTGGATATAATGGTCAGTGTTTGGGAGTAGGCTTGACCATTTCGGACTTCGGATTGGATATAATGGTCAGCGTTTGGGAGGGCCTTACCATTTCGGATTTCGGTTTGGATATAATGGTCAGTGTTTGGGAGTAGACCTGACCATTTCGGACTTTGGATTGGATATAATGGTCAGCGTTTGGGAGGGCCTTACCATTTCGGATTTCGGTTTGGATTATTCAGGTTTTAAAAACAATAACCAAATAATAACTGAATTTCAATATGTTTGGCCCGTTTATACAACGGTTCGGTTATATCAATAAAATATTGTAACCAAAGTAAAACCTGAATTCTAATTTGTTCGATTATTCAATTATTTTGATTTTACCAATCATTTTATCATATAAAATTACAAATAAATGATAATATTCTAAATATTTCAAATAGTTCATATATTTTACAAAAAATAATCTAATATATTATTCAATTTTTATATTTATTTTTAATTATTAATTATATTAGATAAATATTCATTTGATAAATATCATTTATCTATATATCTTTTATATTTTTATATAACCAATCGATTATCCACAGTTATTCGGTTAATAACCGAACGAAATCGAATCTATTCGGTATTTTTAACTTTCATACCCAATCGGTTATTTTATTTATGTCTGAATCAAACCGAATAACCATAATTCGGTTTAATTTGGTTCGATTTTATATAACCGAATCGAAATGTCTATCCTTACTTGGAGTGTGAAAATCAGTGAATTAGGCAAAAGATTACCGTGTCATGCTTGAAGAGCAAAGCAAGAAGAGCGCTTATTTGAGTCCTTAAAGCTCCATTTCCAATGCCTAATATGGCTGCCATAAGAAGTGGGTAAATGGTACCGAGTGTTCCACTAGTGAGCCTGCATATTGCAACATTGTATCATAACCTATGAGAATGGCCCATGTACCGAGTCTTGGAAGATCCAAGCAACAGCAAAGACATTCATTCAGATCATGTTATGCAAAAGTAAGTCCATAAATAATTTCTTTATGATTGTGTATCAGCTTGTAATATAGGTATAGTGATACAGATTGTATAGAAGTATAAGTGATGTAATAGTTAAAACTCAGTTACATATTGTTGTATTGTTGTAAAGGAGTAACATAAGTGGAAGTATAAATAGGATTCATTGAGATTCTAAAACGGATTTTGGTGTATTGGGAGGGAACAAGTAATGGGCATCAGTTACTTGTAAGGGAAAGACGCAAGGGTATTTTGATAATTTTATTCAAAGTGCACCAGAACGCAAACGTGCCGCAACATAATTCCAGACTTTTAATATTTGCGTGTCGGTGCGTTTTCGAACGACTGCGACTTCACCAGTCGGTTTTAATGTCGCCCGGAATCGCCAGAAAACGCAGTCGCTGCGTTTGCGTTTGGCTACGACTCCACCAGTCGGGGTCTAAATCAAATTCTTCAACTTGTGTCGTTGGTTTTGGTGGAATAAAAAGACTTGTGTTCTCTTATTAGAGAATCACTCTTTTGTTGTTCCGAGGTTTAGCTTGAATTGTTTCATAACATCCTTTTGTTTGGCTTAGAGCTAGGCCTATAAAACAAGTCAGGCCTGGTATGGTTTAACTCGCAACATGAACCAATTCACTAATCCATTCTTCACATGTTCCCTGATGAAATAAAAACGAGCATCGATATGCTGACTCCTTTGATGCATCGGATTTTTCGCCAATTATATTGTCGACTTGTTGTTAACGCATATTTCGGTTGTCTCATGTTGTTGTTGATTTAACTCTTGAAGTACATATGGATGTCATTACATATTCGACCTTGCATGTGACAAAGTCACAATTGGTTGTCTCTTTGAGAGCGATGTAAATGTTGTTCTTCTCATGTAGAATATGTATGCTGCAGTACTCTTTCGATCATCTATCTCTGCACCAATCGCTATCGCTATTAGAGAATCCAACCAACTTGAATTTATTTGTCTTTGAATAATCCAATGATTATGTTCCACGAATGTATCGGAAATTTCTTTAATAGCTTTGAGATGTGAGTGTCTTCGATGCTCCATGTATCTGCTCATTATGCTGACACTGTGCCCAATGTTCGGCCTAATACATGTGAGATGTCATAAGCTCCCAACCAAACTACGATATTCACTCGCATTTATTTGGATCTCCTCCTTCAAATCTAGAGAGTTTTCGTACCAAGCTCTATTGGTGTTGCTACTGGCTTGCATTCTTCTATCTTGCCTTTCTTCAGTATATCTTTTGCGTATGCTTCTTGCGATATAAAAACTCCAAAACTCCTCATTATTTCTTCACGCACAAGGTGCTTGCTTTAATCCATAGACTGCTATTTTCATCTTCAACACTTTGCTTTCCTTTACAGTTTTCATGTACCCAAGTGGTTGCTCCACAAAGACTTCCTCTTTCGTGACTCCATTAAAAAAATACAGATGTCACATCCATTTGATAGATCGGTCATCTAAGTTGTGTAACTATAGATAAGAGAAGTTAAATTGTTTCTAGTTTTGCAAACAAAGCTAATGTTTCGTCATAATCAATTCTCGCCTTTTGTTTCTAACTTTTTTACAACTAGTTACGCCTTGTATCTCTCAGTCTCGCCTTTGGCATTCTTCTTCTTTTACACCCATTTGACATGTGTCCTTGTGGCAACTCTACCAAATCCCAAGTTTCATTTTTTTATTACTTTTCACTTTTTCATCCATGACAACTATCCACTTCTTGTCTCTGATGGCCTCTTCAAATGAAATGTTATCCGAGTCTACTAATAAGCAAACTAGATGCACTTCGTTGATGGACTCATATAGATCTTGTATGCTTTGCATACTCAGTCGAATCGACTCATCTTCATCCTCGTGTACATGAGAACTCATGGGAGTGAACATTGGTACAATATTCAATGACTCCTTTTGTTTTTCCCAATCCCACTTGTTTTCTTCATTCACTTATATGTCTCGACTCATAACCATTTTTTTATCAATTCGATCAAACAACTTGAATACCTTCGCATTCAAATCATATCCAATGAATACATATTTTACTTTTGTTTTCAAGTTCAGTTCTTCTTTGGTCTAGCACATGTGCGTAGGCCTAAAACCCCGAAAGCCAAAAAATCTGTCCCGATCCGAAATCCTTCTCAAATCTAAGGAAAAAAATACTTCAACATGTGGGTTCGGTAATAAAATTATGGAACTAGGGTTTGTAATTTTGGGATTTGGTTTCAGTAAAGGGTTTTTGTTAGTATTATCATCACACATAAATGGCATCTCCTTTAGTGGAATTGAATATAAAATGATCAGTATGATAAGGAACATAAAGTAACCAACCTGTACCCAAGAAGAAGCCAGAGGAACACAGCAGCCTGAGCAACAGCTCCACCAGAAACTATAAAGGTGATTGATGAGAGACCAGAGGTGAACCGTCCTGCAGTTATTGAACACTGCAATATATATATATATATATATATATCAGAACACTAAGGATTGTTTCTTTTCTTACAGATCAAGTCAATGAATGTCTTTTTTTTTAGATAAATGTACTTTTTTGGCTATTGCCTTACATACTTACAACTGCATCAAAGGCTCCATAGACTGCCATTGCTCCACCAACACCTGAGACACCAATTGCAGGTGTCACAACATCTTTGGTAAACTCGGCCCTAATAGAAGAAGATATAATCAATAACAAAACTTATTTGATAAAATGAGAGATGGGATTTAGTTTGTGGGAGGAATATACGATACAAATGCCGATTGTAATCCTGCATATGCGAGGAGTGGGAGAATCAGTAACATCCGTATGTCAAGCAAAGGAGTGATTATCATCCTAGGCAAGGTAATTAACGAGTCACGGAAACCAACATGAGAACACTCAGCCCTTTTTCCATCTTCTCCTTCACTTTTACGAATGAAGCACATTAGTATTGTGCCCAATGTCATACTGAAGAGAAAAACTATCATTAACAAGTTTGTGCTGCTGGTATTTCCATCCTGCACATGCGAAAAAACAATAAAATATAAATTTACCCGCGGGAATGACCATATTGATGAGTATGAAATTCAATTCAGAGATTTGAGAGTATGAAATTGCAAATGTGATTCGTCTCTTTGGTACTTGACAAGAAAAGAAACAGTCAATCATATACTTTACCAAGAAACAAGAATCCAAATTTGGTGTAACAAAGAAAAAATGGTGATAATTTTCTCTCCAATTGGTAGGGATCGGTAACATCACCCTAAATAGGCTCCACATTTACCCAAAAAACAGTCAAATGAACAGTAGCAGATATGAGATCAGCTACATGATAGTCTATAGTAAGAAACGATTCTTGTTTTAAGTTAAGGTATTAACGGAACTGAAAAATATTTAGACAATACTGGTTACCGTCATTAACACAAGAACAAAGCATACCTTTCCATCTCTCAGCAATGCAAGTGTGACAAGATTTCCAATCAGCTACACAAAAGATTCATCGAGAATTCATTAGTAGAACTGACAATAAAGAAACAGCAATGTTCAATCAAGCATGTACCTGGTGACAGGCAAACAGAGCCCAGAATTCGCCAATGAAGATACCAAGCACTGGTCCTTCACGCAAGGCATGATTTCTAGCATGACTTCGTGCTATTGAAGTGAGGTATGTTCCCTTCATAACAAAAGGGGAGTGAGAAGATCTAATAACAGAATCAATATCATCATCAATGAAACCAAGAAAAGGAACGGGCATTTGTACCTGCCCGACCCATATTATTGAAGCTGAAAATCCGAGGTACACAGAGGCCGGTACCATAGTCAACCTAAAACGGAAATTTGATGGCAGAAAAATATTAACAGATATAAACAGGGGAGATGTTTCATTAGATTAAGCAAATATATATATATATATATAAAAAGGTTTTCGAATATGGTTTTGGAAAACCTTCCAAGTAGTACTCAACAAATATATACAAAATCGATATTCTCCATACGCCCCTCAAGTTGGAGCATGAAATCATAAATACCCAACTTTGAACGTAAACAAGAGAAAGGGTAAAATTTTAAACCATACAAAATCCTAAAGTACAAGAAATTCCCATGAAAGGTTATATATCAATTCAATGCATACACATTGCAATGTTCCAACACCAGTTTTCATTAAGTCAAGAAAAAAATTAGAATGTACCATGAAGGCTTTAGATTTGCAGCGACAAAGAGCCAATAGCCTGTGGTTCCTAAAACCAGAGCATTCTTCGAGCCAATCAACCGAACAACAACAGACGCAACCATGGAGCAGAACGTGAAGGATAAATACAATATGCCAAGAGAGGTTGTCCCCAAACCCTAAATTACACCAGAAATTAGGGCAAAATCAGGGCCTAAATCAATATAAGCAGGGAAAAATCAGCTTGATACGACAATGCAGCATATCTAACCTACGGAAAGTGTCAAGACATTTCCAATTCTCATCCTGATACATCAAAATTACACCAGAAATAGCAATAAAAGATCAACTGCAACTTCAATATTAGAAACAAGGATATATGAATCTTTCAGAAATTGACGAAAACGAAAGAAATATAAGGGAGATGACCTTATTGACAGTGCTTTCGAGATTCTGAGCGGCACCATAAGCAAGGAAGATGAGCAAGAAGGCAATGCTCAGGATATGAACATCCCTCGTATAGCTCCTCGGATCTCCGGCAAGTAACGGTGCCTCATCGTCGCCCCGAGATTCCATGACGGAGAACCAGCGAAATGAATCGGAGAGGAGAAAAATCCAGAGGAGGGTGGAGGAGGTCAACCCCCGTGGGAAAAAAATCAATTTCTATGGTGGATATATGAAAATCTACAATAAAAAAAAATTATTAATATAATTATTATGGTGGATATATGAAAAGCTACAATAAAAAAATATTAATATAATTATTTTAAACTATCGAATTTATATTAAATTAAAAATAAACAAGATTATTCAATCTTTTATTATTAAATTGGTTTCGATTTTGTGTGTATACCTATTTAGACAAAAATACAAATGATTATTTATATAACTACATTTAATCGTCCACCTAGAATGTCTAGGCGAATCTTCTAGACGATCGTCCAGACCGATTTTTAGAACAGTGTTATTGTTTTAAAATATGAAATATAAATTGCACAATTCCAATTAAATCAAGTATGTAATAGTATGGTTGTCAAACGGTTGACCCGGTTCGAGCCCATAGTGAGACCATCATAAATGGATTGCGGTTGGTTCGAACTAAACTTAAACTGATTTTGAATTTTTAGATTCGCAAAGCATTCAATCCGAGTGTTTCCTCTTGTCCAAATTGTTTAGTTTTTTCGGTTTTAGGGTTAAAATTCATACGATATTCAAATGGTCAAACTAACCGTTTGATCAAGTGATTTATCGAATTTATACTAGTTTATTTTATTACGTTTTCTATTATTATTCAATTCCTATAAATAGATGCATTGTATGACATTTAAAAACTAAGTTTTAGTGATTTGAGAGTTTATTTTCTATGCTAATCCTAGAGATTTGAGAGTTTTAATCTTGGAGTGAGAGTTTTAATATTGGAGTGATTCTGAATTGTTAATTAATTTATCAACACTAAATTACAATTGTTGTAGCGTCGTTCCTTGCGTTTGAAGGTCTCCAGTCAGTTTGTAATCCAAATTTAAAACATTCTTTCTTCAAAAAAAAAACAGTTTTAGATCCTACTATTAAGTTACTAATAGATTTCATTCTAATTTCATCCACCTGAAGTCGATTTGCTTTAGAAAAAGAAGATATCAATGAACTTCTATGAAATGGTTTCACGGGATTCAGCCAATTGTCTTGATCGTGGGATACCATTGAAAAAGCCAATTCGGCAGCTTTTTGCTCGATTCATCCCTGGAGTTGAAAACCTCCTTCAAGAATTGTCTTTGATCCAATCCGTAGGAATCAATAGAAAAGGAAAATCCCTTATGATAGACCAGATCCGAGAAAAGCATATTGGCTAGTGATTGTGAGGCTCCAATTCTTGACTGGAGGGGACACCAAAGGCCTCCGTCCCTCCTGCATGTGCAGCAGCACCAACTATGAGAATCCTAATTTTTGGCCTAATTCTTCTTCTGATGATCGATTCAACCTCTGATCGCCGGGACAAAGGGTCGCGATCCCGCGAGGGTGAGCTAACTCCAAAAACCCGAAATCTAGCCGGACGATAGTAGATGTCCAAAGCCCAATGGTTGAACCTACTACCCTCATTTCTATCTTTCCCAATAAAAAAAACATGACCTAAAATCATATTTGACATCCATAAACTCTTATATGAAATGAATACATTCATTCCAAAAATAATTGATGAAGTTGATTGCAACATATCCATTTGGCTATCGTAGATGCAACAAATAACGATGAATTGAGATTTTGAACATATCATGTCATGAATACAACCAAGAATGAGTAGAAAAATGTAGAAGAAGGCCGAGAGATTACATTACAAATTTCACAAACATTAATTTACAGTCCAAACAAATGATTTAAGAAGAAGAGAACACTTTCTCTACCCAAACCGACAAGAAGAGGAAAGAGAAGAAAGAAAGACATAAGCCAATGAGCATTATTACAAGCATTGTCTCTAACGTTATGTATGGGCTTAGAAAGAATACCATTGCGATTGCTGCACTCTGCCACACCTTTAATTGTGCAAACGCTCCTTCCTACACCCATTTCCCAAAAGCTTAGGCTCATAAAATTTTAACTATGAATCTATTCTATTAATTCAGAATAATACACATTCTATAACAATTACTTCCAAATTCTACCTTAAGAATATTAACGTATATAATCCGTGTGATTGATACGAGAATATTATCCGAAATCTGATTTAATATTCTACGAGATATTCTAGATAAAAATTGAATTGATTTAGATTGAACTAGTTTAAGTTTAGATCGAGCAAAACCCATCCATTTATGATGGTCTCACTACGGGCTCGTAGAATATAATCAGCCGGATATATCTCGTAAAATATAATCAGAATATTAAATAAGATCTCGGAAAATATTCTCGTATCAATCACAAGGATTATATTCGTTAATAAAAAATATATAACGTCTCGTGCCTTAATTCGAAACGAGATTCTCCCCGCAATGTATACCAATCCACTTATCATCAATTGGTTCCGGGTTGACAAAAAATGAGTATATTACCAATCCATAAAGGAAAAAAATCGATTCGGGATTAATAAAAAAAAAAAGTCATCCTTTATACTTCATCAGAAATCAGTATAGTGGGGAGTGATATTACCGTGTCATGCTTGAAGAGTAAAGCAAGGAGAGCGCTGATTTGAGTGTTTAAAACTCCATCGCCAATGCCTAATAGAGCCGCCATAACAAGTGGGTAGGCAGTGCCTAATGTTCCACTGGTAAGCCTGCATTAGTCACAGCCTAAACTTATCAACACTGCTTATTAGTCTCGCCATTTCGGATTTCGGTTTGGATATAATGGATATGGATTATTCGGTTTTTAAAAACAATAAACAAATAATAACTGAATTTAAATTGGTTCGATTCGAGTCGGTTGTACAACGGTTCGTTCGGTTATATAAAATATTGTAATCAAAGTAAAAACTGAACTCTAATCTGTTCGGTTGTTATTCGATTATTTCGATTTTACTAATCATTTTATCATATAAAATTATAAATAAATTATAATATTCTGAATGTTTCAAATATTTTACAAAACATAATATAATATATAATTTAAATTTAATATTTAATTTTCATTATTAATTATATTAGATAAATATTCATTTGATAAATATCATTTATCTATATATTTTTTATATTTTTATCATTTATGTAACCAATCGGTTATCGATGGTTATTCAGTTAATAACCGAACCGAATCCATTCGGTTTTTTCACTTTCATACTCGATCGGTTATTTTATCTATACCCGAGACGAACCGAATGACCATAATTTGATTCGGTTTTATATAACCCAACCGAAATGTCCACCTCTGCTCCTTATGATATAAATTATAATCACTTTATTGACCAAATCTGTCATCCAAACTAATGTAGGAGGAGCCTAAGGCATTATGGTCTAAGAAATTGAATCTCCATTTGGTGAAAGAGAGCATGAATGAATGAATGAACGAACCTGTACCCAAGAAGAAGCCAGAGGAAAACAAAAGCCTGAGCAAATGTTCCACCAGAAACTATGATGGTGATTGATGAAAGACCAGAAGTAAATCTTCCCGCAGTTATCGAACACTAAATGGATCAACAAAACGATATGTGTTAGCGTTTTCAGACGTAGCGTTTATCAAATGTTTTAATCATACTTACAATAGCATCGAGAGCTCCATAGACTGCCATTGCACCCCCAACACCCGAGACACCAATTGCAGGCGTCACAACATCCTTAGTGAACTCAGCCCTAATGGAAGAAAGCAAAATGTTTAGATAATAAAACCATATTTGTTAAATAAACAGCCGAAAATACCAGAAGATGCAGTTTCAAAAATGTGGAATTAACTGTGCAAAGCTGAGACTTCAGCATTCAAAACTTATATGCTGATATGTATAAAAAGCTTGTAACTTTGTTCTTTTTAAACTTTTTGATAAGAACCCATCCCATAATAGGCCCAAACCAATCCCGTCCACGGACACCATTTCTAAGCAATGTGGGATCCTAACAACACCGCCCCGTTAGAGTAGCGACGTCCTCGGCGCTGACGGTCCATTCCGGTTAGCCCACTCTGGCCCCCCAAGGTCGCTCCTTCCCCGGGTTGGCCTTTCCAGTCATCGTTGTCCCCATGTTGACGGCCCACCCGGTTGCTCCTTCCCGGGTCAGCCCTTCCAGGCACGGTGAGCCGCATACCCGCCGGATCGAACTCCTCTGATACCAATTGATAAGAACTCATCCCATAATAGGTCCAAACCAATCCCGCAAAGGTCCATCGATCTCATCCCAAAAGCTAGCTTATGGGGTGAGGGTGCCCATGGCCTTATAAGGCGCCACTTAGCCCCATTTCTAAGCAATGTGGGATCCTAACACTTTCCTGTTCAGATTCCAGTATTTACTTTGATAAGAAAGGGATAGCATAAACATACTACATATGAAGACAGCTCCATCCTAACCAGACAATTGAGCTAAACATCTTGGGTAAGTGTCTTATTACGACTGCATAGACTCATACAGAACTGTTGTATATATGATCCTTCGGATCAGACACGAGAAATGTAATTAGTGTTTGTCAGAGGAATACCAAACAAATGCCTGTTGCAACCCTGAATATGCAAGGAGCGGGACAATCAATAACATCCGAATGTTGAGCAGCGGTGTGATTATCGTCCTTGGTAGGGTAACCAATGAATCATAGAAACCAACAGAAGAACCCTTAGGTTCTTTTCCATTTTCTACCTCAGTTTTTCGAATGAAGCACATTAGTATGATACCCAATGTCATACTAAAGAGAAAGACCACCATCAATAAAGTCGTCCCATTGGCACTTCCTTCCTGCAATGGCGTTGAAGAAGAAAACAATGAAGTTATACAACTAAAAAAGGAAATATTTTTTGTATCACTGATAAATGAAGTCTGATATTTGGCTCTGCCATACTTTTTTGCCAGGAAACAGTTAATCAAATTTGGTCTGTGACAACAAAAAAGAAACCCCCAAATGACAATCCACGGATCTCATCCCCAAAAGCTAGCTTATGGGGTGAGGGTGCCCATGGCCTTATAAGGCACCACTTAGTCTCATTTCTAAGCGATGTGGGATCCTAACAATACCGCCCCGTTAGAGCAGCGACGTCCACGGCGCTGACGGCCCACTCCGGTTAGCCCACTCTGGCCCCCCACAGGTCGCTCCTTACGCGGGTCACCCCTTCCAGTCATCGTTGTCGCCCACTCCGGTTAGCCCACTCTGGCCCCCCACAGGTCGCTCCTTCCCCGGGTCGCCCCTTCCAGTCATCGTTGTCCCCGTGCTGACGGTCTACTCCGGGTTGCCCACTCTGGGCCCTACCAGGTCGCTCCTTCCCGGGTCGCCCCCTCCAGACACCGTGAGTCGCATACCCGCCGGATCGAATTGCTCTGATACCAATTGATAAGAACCCATCCCATAATAGGCCCAAACCAATCCCGTAAAGACCCACGGATCTCATTCTCAAAAGCTAGCTTATGGGGTGAGGGTGCCCATGGCCTTATAAGGCACCACTTAGTCTCATTTCTAAGCGATGTGGGATCCTAACACATTTTCAATCAAAACTATAATTCTGATTGATAGGAACTTATGCTCGCGTAATAAGGCACCTGTGTTTAAGAGAAAAGCTGTAACATGGCGGTGATACGGACAGAGCAGCTATATTGCAGACTGAGGACAAATTAATCATATATTTCATTGAGCTAGAAAACAGACTAAATCAAACCCCGGTAAAGGATTGTGACAAATGAGCGAACAGCACATACCTTTCCGTCACTCAGTAAGGCAAGCGTGAAAAGATTTCCAAACAGCTACAAGAACATTCACGGGGGTTCATCGTTAGAAGATTACATGAAAGACTCTAAACTGTACAAAAAAGGAAAACCATAAGGAAGTGGCAGTGATCAAGCACAAGCATGCACCTGGTGGCAGGCAAACATAGCCCAAAATTCCCCATTGAAGATACCAATTACTGGACCTTCATGCAAATCATGATCTCTAGCATGACTTCGTGCAATTGAAGTGAGGTATGTTCCCTGGTTGACGTATGTGTATTAAGAACAATTCAGTAACAAATACAATAACCGGGAAATAAAACCAAGAAATGGGAACATGCACTTGTACCTGCCCAACCCATATAATAGAAGATGAGAATCCAAGGTACAGAGAGGCTGGTATCATAGTAAACCTAGAAGCAATGAATCAAAATATAATAAAACCATTTTTGAATGCTGGAAAGGTTAATGCACAACAACAGAGGGAGATGTTCATGAAGGAGTAGGATGTCTGACAAAGATCTTAAGCCATAAAACAAAGTCATATCTTGGGCATGTACAGATATATTAGCAGTTTTATTTTGTACAGTTTATTCAGTGAAGCATTCTTTACATTGAATTTTGATATTTTCTAGTTCTTAGTTCCCTACTTCTTTTCTGGTGAGAAATTACAAATGAAAGGTAACCATATGCATCACTTTTCTTATTTTGTACACTATCCCAAGATGATCTATGAAGTCAATGCTATACAACATACACATCAAGATCAATTAAAACGCCAAATGTGCCCTTTCATGCTCATGAAAACTATAGAGCATTAACGGCGCTGTTTTAGTTGAGAAAGGGAATAGATGGCCATACCACGATGGCTTCAGATTCGCAGCAACAAATAGCCAATAACCAGTGGTTCCTAAAACCAGAGCATTTTTTGAGCCCATTAACCGCACAACCAAGGATGCAATCATGGAACAGAACATGAAGGAGACATATAGTATCCCAAGCGAGATTGTTCCCAGATCCTGAAAAGTTAAACGAGACAATATTACAATACCAGATGAGATTAGCCAATCATCTTCCAAACAATGAATGCAGAACGTAACAACTGAGCTCCATAGTCAAATCGAGAAACGAATACTTGTACAATTGACCTTTTCTGAATAAACTTTACAGTAGCAAAACAACATCGACAATTTCAAGCAAAAACAAACATCTAAGGAAGTAATCATCAGCTCCTTTGACCAAATTGAGAAGAAAAACAAAAACTAAGATCATCAAACCTTATTAATGGTGATCTTACTAAGATCATCAAACCTTATTACAGTAGCAAAACAACATCGACAATTTCAAGCAAAAACAAACATCTAAGGAAGTAATCATCAGCTCCGTTGACCAAATTGAGAAGAAAAACAAAAACTAAGATCATCAAACCTTATTAATGGTGGTTTCGAGGTTCTGAGCGGCCCCGTAAGCGAGGAAGACGAGCAAAAAAGAGATACTGAGGATATGAACATCCCTCGTATAACTCTTACGCGGCTCCTCCACTTTCCGATCATCGACGACCAAAGGTGCTTCCTCATCAACTCGAGAATCCATGGCGAAGAACTAAGAATCGATCGGAGGAATCCCACCGCAAGAGGAGAGAGTAAACTCCGGAGGAGTGAGAAGGTCAAACCATGTAGAGGGGAGGATGAAGACTAAGTGGGAAAGTCAAATTTTTATATATAAAGAGAATAATCGGAGGATTCTGATTGGCTGACGAGAAAGGTAGAGAATGTTTCGGCGGATAGAGGAAAATTCCTCTCGGATTCGAAATCTTCGATTTACTTTCTTTTCTTCTCCATATTTCCTACGGAGGCAGTTGCAGTCGTGGAAACGGTTTCTGGGAGAGAGAAGAACAAAGGAGTTGTAGATATTTTCCGAGCCGGTTCCGGTTCAGCTTATGGTCAATCCGGTTATCTATTCGGTTAAGCTTATGGCCAATCCGGTTAACTATTCGGTTAAGCTGGGTTCCGAACCGGTTCTGGTTCAGCTTATGGCCCTCGGCAAAATATTCATAAATAAATATCAATCATCTAATAACGTTAAGGATTAGAAAATCATTGAATCTATTTTGGATTTGTACGCTGCAGTGTTATAAGAAGTACCCAACAAGATGCCGACTAATAAATCAGATTAAAAACTTTGTGACCTTATCGACATCGAATAAAAATCAAATATATAAATGATAGTTTCTTAATTCTTAAAGTTTTAAAATTTTATATTTTATACATTGAATCTTATACTTTCTTGTTATAAAACTTTCAAAACTACAATACGTATATTAAAATTTTTATTTAAAAAAATAGTTCGACTCTGATTAAACATCAACTAGTCAATTTAATAAGATATTGATCAACCATCCAACTAATTCCTAACAACTTTTTGGCATTTGTATTTTTCTTTAATCAATTGAACCTGGAAAATATCATCAAGTACTTGCAAAAAAAAAGCCAATAATTGAAAAAAAAACACCTACAGGGAGAAGCTGCAGTTTCATAGAGTTTTCAATAAATATGACAAGATAATATATGCTGCAATCTCACCACGATCACATTGTAAAACAGATTGATCAAAATTTGAAATATATATAAATATATATATATATAGGGTACACAAACTTCTTTAACACCACCACTTGAAAGCATATAGACAGCTTATGAAAGCCTTAAGAACAGACGAATACCGTTTTGTTTTTAATTTAGGAAGGCCCTTCATTCTTCTTTTTTAACTCAAATGAGGCTATTTGAGTTAATTGGCACGGCTCTTAATGACATCAAGACCCATTTCAGTTGGATCAGTCGCCTGTAATTCGATTTGGATCCCATCGAGTTCTCTCTTGAATCGATCCTTAGAGCTTGCATAAATCATCTTGCTCCTCACCCTCGATGTATCGGGTGACCTACACAAATTAAAGATAATTAATATATATATACCGATCGATCATTGATCGAAAATCAAATATAGATAAGCATGAGACATCAACATTGTTCCTAAAGAAATACCATGCAATGAAGAATATCCTGCTTTTCTGGCAGTTTTCCTCAGTGACAAAATCGAAATCATAGACTGCATATCGACATTCATCTGCAGGAAGACTCGCGGCGAAATCTTCATATCCCAAAGTTGGTTCACCAACTTTCTCCACAATGACTTGCTTTTGCTTTTCTTCAATCTTGAAAACAATGAAACGGTATGTTCTTTTTGCCTTCAGTTCCAGAAATTTGTGCTTACATTCATCATGAACAGCCATTCCCGATGCAGCATTGGCCTAAGAATCAATAAAAGATGTCAAAAAACCTTTGAATTGCTATATTGTATTGACAATCATGGATTTAATGCGTAATCTGAGATATTGAATGATATGATGCGTAATCGGATGGATCCAATTGCTAGATTCACGCAAATAAAACAATACAGATGCGGAAATCGGATCTAGGAACTATTAGAGATTTAAACTACAGCTTCATCATCAAGCTTAAGATAGCAGATCAATCACTGCATCTGCTAGAGTCACTACCAACCACTGGATAGAGAGTTTCATCCAAATAATAACAGGAAAACTACATCACAAAAAATCTGATGGCTAATATGTAGCAGACGAACAGTTAACAATGGAAATTCACTTCGATCGTGATCACTGAAACAGCCATCAGTAAGATCCCTCATCAATAACCAGAATACACGGTAAACACGACTGAATCTAACGATCGACTTGATTCCAAAGTGATCTTGCGGAAAATCATAACCAGATGCAAGCAAATAAGCGGGAAATTTTTATCGACAATCAATCAGCCTCAAGCAGAAGGCAAGAACAATATACAAGAGAAGACAATCAAGAACTAGCAATACATGCAAGTACTAAAAATTATGGAACGATCCGTCCGATCGATGAAGGATCTTCCAAGGAGAGCGAAACAAACGCGATTTCCAAGCGATTTTCCCAGTAACCAAAGAGCACCGAAGTATGAAGAAAAACCAACAGCATCTAAGAGAGGAAAAAAGGAGGCAAATCCAGAATAACATAGGAGTGATGAAGAACTCACCATTTTTTCAGACTCTTGCGATTGGAATCGAGAGGAGCGGCGAGAATCTAGCGATAACAATGAAAACTCTCACGAAGAACAAAAGAAAAATTAATTGCATACCCAGAGAGACCGAGGCCTTTTTATACGAGGCGTGACTCGCGAGTACGGATGATACTATGCGGTGGTGCGAAGCGTGCACTATCGTGACGAACGAATTATTTATCGCCACGTCAGCAACATCATCTTTTTTTTACTAAGCGTCCACTTTTTTATTTATTTTCGAACAATTCTTTATAATCTCAATTCGAATTCATATATATACACTTACTAGAAAAATAACATTTTATATGTTTTATCCACCAGTTAAATTAAATTATTTTAAATAAATAATAGTTCAAATTTTGATATTTGAATTTCTCTTGTACCCATTTTTCTATTGTTTATCATTAGTTTAAATCATATTATTTTGAGTTATTTATTTCGTTATAACATGTTTTGAATTCTAAACCATCTATCAATATTGAAATAAAAAAATCAAGTTTATCTTCACGAATAAAATTGTTATTAAAATTTATTTTGATGTATTATTACTACTCTTGTAATATTATCACCATTTATCAAAGTCCCCTACATTTTTTTAAAGTTATTGATAGATAAAGATTTTTAAGTAGTTGAAAAAAAAATATTAAGGGTAAAAAATTTATAAATAGAAAAAAAAATGGAGGATTAATTAAGCCAAAGAAAATAGAGCTTTTTGACGACATGTTGGAACGGAATTAGTTGGGCCGGGGCCCATTAAAAAAGATTCTTTGTCTGTCCGCGCGTCGATCCAACGCAACCCCAGTGCTTTACCTCACTAATATTCATACACCACGTGGCACATTCCTCAGTTATTATTATCTTTTTTGTCGTTTTCTGTTATTTATTCTTGGTCAATTTATTAAAAACCTAAATTAATTCCACAAAAAAATTGATTTTTTTTTCAGGATCAATATTATATATACATCGTTATTCTTTTGGGCGATTGATTTATATTTAAAATCAACATGTAATATATATATATATACACGGTTTCTTCTAATATTTAACCATTTATTAAATTTTAGATTAAACATTATAAATGAAAAATTGTGTTAAATTTTAAACATTATATTGGGCAGATAATATATTTAAATTTTACTTTTTCGTTAAAGTTTTATAGTCATTGTATATTATATTAGTCTCATTCTCCTCATTTTTTTAATATCTTGAGTTTTTAATACCATAATCTACAGTTATTTTTAAATAAACATTTACAATTAATCTAAATAATGAATAAATAGTAAAATATAGAAACAGGTAACATATATTTTTTAAATGAAAATGATGGAGCATAAATCTTTAGTACGAATGAAAATTCATCCGCACAAAAAAATTGTAATTGGACCCATAGGAAACTAAGGATTGGACACCACAAATCGTGGTAAATAAGGCAAAGTACGTTTATTATTTTCTTTCCTTTTTTACAAAATTATTGGTTTTCTTTCGGTCAAACAAATTAAGTTTAAATTTTATAAATGATTTAAATAATAAATTTATTTAAAAAAGTGTATGTATTCTTTTCATTCAGAAAAACAAAATCCCAATTATTAAAATCGTCTGATAAAAAAATACATATTAAAAATTATTAAAAAATACGCATTTTTTTAATATTATCGTATCACGTTAAAAAAAATTAACTATTATTTACATATATTGATGTGAAATAAATAATTTATTACAAAATTTGCAAATGAATTTTTTTATTTGACAATAAACTTTAATCTATATATTTTTTAAGAATTTTTATAAAAAAAATAATTTTTTTATAAAAGATTAATCTTAGTAAGTCACATGAAAGCATGTTTACATTCACAATCCCATTTTCATCACTCTTGCGTTTATTTTCACAACTCCAATTCATTTTCCTTTTTATTTGATAGTTAATTATTGTTTTAAAAACATAAATGTTATGATATATATCATAAAACGTATGTTGTTTTATACACTAACGAAACGATCTAATACATATTGAGATAGAGTTTAAAATACATTAACTCTAATTCTAAAAAAAACATTGATGTTACAATGGAAATGATTTAATTTTTTCATATCATTATATCATTAAGTCTTAATTACGGATGATTTATTTGATCGTGGTGGAATAATGGGTTTATTAAATCGAGTAAATTAATTAGTGGGTTGGGGTTTAAAATTCCAATTTTCGGAATTGGTAATTTAGTATATCGATTAATATGAGTATGAATTAAGTACTCTTTAATATTTTTATATTATATTTTAAAACAGTGAAATGTATCTAGAGATACTAAGATTTTATAGTCTTTAGAATAGTAATTTAAATATAATTTTTTTAGTTTTTTTCTAAACCTTCTGACGACATTTTAGTTTTTCTAAAAATTCTGACCGCATTTTAGTTAAGAACTGAACTGATATTTTTAATTAAACATGAAAAATACTAGAAATTACAACTGATTCATATCATATAAAAAAAGAAAAAAAAAGACAAAATGCGATAATTAAACCGAGATAGTAAAAACATATAGTTTTTAAGGATCAGATTAAAAGAGCATATTAATTAGTTATTATTATAATAATAATTAACTACGCTGATCCATTTCTCTTCTGCTCATCCAACGTGGCATTGTTCCGGCGAGGGGGAGCGGGAGCAGCAGGAGGAGTATGTGGCGGAGGAACCTGATGACGCGGTTCACTTCTTCTTTTAGTTACTGTAGAATAAATATGTTGTGTGCTTTTTGTTGCATCATCAATCAGGTATTAGTTGCATTCAATGATGACGACTCGGTCTTTCCGACATGACAGTTTCCGGTCGGATTCAGAGAGATAGAGAGAGAGATATATATAGAGAGAGATATATAGAGAGAGAGAGAGGAGTGAGAGGAGAAGAAGAGAGAGGTGTTTATAAAGAGGGTGGTAAAAAACGTGTTAGGTAGACAGTGATTATCCGAATCCTGGGTTTGTGGGCTCTTCGATTTATAATTCAATAAATGAATTTTATAATTTATAATTCAAAAAATAGAAAAAAATTTGTATACACAAAAACAGAACATATGAGGAATAAGGAATTATTAAAAAAATTGTCCTCTTTACAATTTGTTGAGAGGAATTGGTTCGAATTTGAAAATTACATTCATTTTTTATATTATATAAGTTTTTTAATCAAACTAAAATTTTAAAACATATTTCATAAATGTTTATTGTTGAAAACGTTTTTTTCACACAAATTGTACGCATATAAAATTATTTTCAGGCATATGTATATATTAAACATCTAAATTATATAGTATGCATTATATTACATATTAAATGAAGTTTATTAATCAAACTAAAATGTTAAAACACGTTTCATAATTTTTTTTTATCGTTGAAAGCGTTTTTTTCACACAAATTGTACGAATATACAATTATTTTCAGGTATATATATGTTTTTTAAACATCTAAATAGTATAGTATGTATTATATACGTTATTTTAATACTATATATTTGTTGCTATCCACGTTACTTTGAATTTTTTTTATCTTTTAGATTATATTTTTTTTATCTCTGTATGTTTTTTTTTCTGAAAAAGTCAAAATTATAAACAGAATTATATATATAAAAAACAGAATACATGAGAAATAGAAAATAATTAAAAATTTTCATTCTTTACAAATTCAGATGTATTGGTTCGACTATGAAAATTACATTCACTTTTATTTTGTATCACATATCATCATATTCAAATTAAAATTTTAAAATATAGTTTATAGATTCTTATTACTATAATGTTTTTACACACAGATTGAACAAATGTGAAATTATTTTCACAATGCGTATTATCTATATTATTTAATATGAAACAAAAAAATAATTACATAATATCCACGCTATTTGGAATTTTTTCTACCTGTACATAATAATTTTATAAACATGCATACGTTACAATGTCATTTATTTATGAGAATGATAAATTATAGAAAGAAATCGTTGATTAAAATGGAAAATATTGAATTTTTAAATGGTAAATTGAAGCAATATTATTATTACACAATGATAAAATGTAATATGGTCTCAATAATACATGTTTACTTAAAAAGTTTAATAAACATAAGTTAAACTATTGAATGATCAAATAATCAATTACCTATAATATATATAAGTAAAAAGTGCTTTTTAATTATGGGTCTTGAGATAATAATATTTAATGAAATTATTTATCTCTTATTATTATTATTATTATTATATTAATGGTAACTATGAAAGTTCATTGAATTTGATTGGAAAACAAAATAACGTCTGACATTACATTGAAAACTTTCGATAAGCTTTTGCATTAAATTAAACCACAATTATTTAGGTAGAGGACAAACATTTCTCCCCCATGTGGGGAGTCATCTCTCCATGTCAGTTTCATTTAATTTTATTAATGTTTTATTTATCTAAATGTCATAAATACATAAAAAAAATTTAGTATATTATATAGATTCCGTTCATTAAAACTATTTTAAAGATTAAGATTTAGATATATAAATTAACTAAACTGATCGATGTAAAACGAGAAATATTTTAACTATTATAAATTGAATTTTTTATTTTAGAACAATATTAATGTTAGAATATATATGAACTAAAAAGTTACAATAATTATAATCTAATATAAAAATAAAAATAAAAATTTAAGATTATTTCATCCATTTTTTAATATAAATATATCAAAAGATCTGAATATTTTATTATGAATAGTTGTATTATTGAAGTATATAACTAAGCCAAATTAGACCATATAAAAATATGATAAGGCTTTATCTCAAAACCTTTTTTAATTATTGAAATTATTAAATAACTTAAAAATTGAAAATTACTGCAAAATTTATCAATTTTAAAAATTATATAACCTCTCAATATTAAATAAATAGAATTATACATATATATATTAACTATTGCATTTATTTGATGTGGTATAGATGAATAATTAGATATAAATTTTAATTTTATATTTTTATTCTGTAATAAATTTTAGTGTGTATATTATTTGAAATAAACAAAAAATATTAAAATGGAAATATTTAAGAAGATAAATAAATAATTCCTAATAATAAGAATAATAAAAGCAAAAGAAAAAGAAAAAAAACAGTAGGCACATAGATAAAATGATGGGCTTCAATAAGTCGGATATGAGCCTCAAGCGTGGGCTGAGCCCAAACATAATGCACCACGATCGTATATTTTATGTCATAAAAGTTTTTTAATGGCAATAGTTGTTACTTGTAAAAAAAATAAAAATGAAATTATCGATATTCCAATTTGATTAAATATTTTGTAATTTAAAGTACTATAAATTTGATTGAATGTGATTATTTATCAAATCAATAAATTTGAGGAGGGTGGCAAAATCGAATCTGGTCCGTGGATCCATTTTGAGAATTAACGGGTTCAAATCTAAAGATGAAAAATATGAATATAATTGAGTCGGATTCAGACTATTATAAAGTCCAAAATTTTTCAATACAGCCTCTAATCCAACAAGATACATACATGCGTACATAGTGTTTCTTCGTTTCCTTTCTCTCCTCTGTGTATCTTAACCGTCCGTCTTACCTACGTGTGTCATATCTGTGCCTTTAACTTTCGCTCTTCTACAGAAAGTCATGAGTTGTCGTGCTGATCTTCACCGTCACTGCAGCTATCGTTTCTACGTCGTTCTCTGTAGAAACGCCGTCGCCGTTTCATTTTCTCTTTCTTTGTCGTAGCTTCCTCTAGAAACTAATTTCATGTAATTTCAAAATCCAAATCATCCTGTGGATTGTCCGGAGCTTGCCTGAAGTCTATCGGACCGAATCATGAGCCAAAAAATTCAAGTTCGTTTAATTTCGGGTCAACTCAATCCGAGCCTGTTTTCACCGGACAACGAGCGGTTTGGGCAGATAGAAAAATGAAGAGAGAGGGAATGTGAAGGGATGCAACTATTAAACGAAGAGACACAACCCTTCGGATTTGAATCGAAGAGACACAACCCTTCGAATTTAAATCGAAGAGACACAACCCTTCGGATTTAAACAAAGAGACACAACCCTTTGAATTTGAACCGAAGAGAGACAACCCTTCGAATTTGAACCGAAAAGACACAACCCTTCCATCAACAGTCACAACCTTATGAACAATCATGACTGTTCAAGGTTAACCGAATTTTGGCTCCTAAGTGCTCTATAAATAGAGACTTGTTATTGAAGAAACAATAAATCTGTTTTGCTCTCTTCTAACAAAATCAAAATACAAAGTAGATTCGCCAGAATACAATTCTGTGATCGTTGAATCCTCTAGACGGAAACAAATTCTATCTTAGGACACTGCTAACAGGCCTCGATCAAACGTTCGGTATTTATATTTATTTGTTTCTGTTTCTAAGTTCATTGTATATTATATTATATTGATACTATATAAATGATTGTTCATACAATCTAAGACAGAATTTTGTCTCGTCTTACTTTCGTAGCTATGGAACAATCTATGTCGAAAAACAACCATGTTGAGAAACCTGAGAAGTTTCAGGGGAAAGATTTCAGGTGTTGGCAACAAAAAATGTTGTTCTACCTGTCAACCTTTCGAGTCGCTTATGTACTCAATGTGATGGCTCCTGAACCTTTCACAGAAAGTGAAGGAGCGAGTCCTAAACAGAAGGCCGAAAGAGAGAAATCCATTCAAGGATGGAATGAGAATGAGTTTAACTGTAAAAACTACATTCTGAATGCTTTGATGATTCACTGTACGATATATACGCTAAGTATAATACTGCACGTGAATTGTAGATGGCCTTGGACAAACAATATTGGACAAACAATACAAGACAGAAGTGGCATCTTCAAAAAGATTCGTGACTGGTAAATTCCTAAACTTCAAAATGATCGATGGAAAATCGGTTGTCAAGCAAGTGGAGGAATTACAAGTCATTATTCACGAGTTAGATGAGGAAGGTATGACTTTACCATCTGCTTTCATAGTAAGTACTTTCATTGAGAAGTTACCTCCTTCATGGAAGGATTTTAAAACTTATCTCAAGCATATAACCGTGGATATGAGTCTTGAAGAGTTGGTTCTCAAACTCCGTGTTGAAGAGAACAATCGCATTGGTGACAAGGCAGACATTGCCGCCATGGAAGCAAATGCTAACATGGCTGAGATGAAGTCGAAGAGGAAAAAGTTTGGAAAGAAACGAGATACACATGCTGGAAATCTCGCCCCAAGGAAACAAGATTTCAAGAAAACTCTGAGAATAAGGGCTACTCTGAATTGTTGGGTGTGTGGAAAAGGTGGGCACAAAGCAAAAGATTGCTACCACAAGAAGAGTCGGGCTGAAGGTAGTGGTTTTGTAAAAACCAACAATCAAGCAAACATAGTCGAAAATCAATTCATTGCGGTTGTTGAAGCGAACATGGTCACCAACACAACAGATTGGTGGATAGACACTGGGGCTACCATGCATGTATGTTTGGGTAATGAAGCAATAGCAAAGGTCGAAGGCAAAGGAAAAGTCATCCTGAAATTAACTTCGGGAAAAGAACTTGTGTTAGGAAATGTCTATCATGTTCCTTCTATTCGTAAGAACCTTGTTTCTGGTCCTGTTCTCAGCAACAAAGGTTTTAAATTAGTGTTTGAGTCAGACAAGTTTGTAATCTCCAAGGTAGGAATATTTGTGGGTAAGGGTTACCTAAATGAGGGACCCTTAATGTTGAATGTTGTACCGAATGCTATTAATAAAAACACAGCCACAAGCATTGCTTCTATGTATATGACCGAATCATCATCTTCTTTATGGCATTGTAGACTAGGACATGTAAATTTTCGTTCCTTGCAAAGAATGGTAAATTTAGGTCTTTTACCAAAATGTTCAATGAATATAAAAGGGAAATGTGAGATTTGTGTGGAATCAAAGTACACAAATCATCCACATAAATCTGTAGAAAAATCGAATGAAATACTTGGTTTAGTTCATTCGGATTTATGTGATTTCCAAGCAACTCCGAGTAGAGGAGGGAAAAATTACTATATAACATTCATTGATGATAGTAGTAAGTATTGTTATATTTATTTGATACGTACCAAAGATGAAGCTTTGAGTATGTTCAAACAATACAAAGCGGAAGTTGAAAATCAACTTGACAAAATAATAAAAATCTTAAGGTCGGATAGAGGTGGAGAATATCTATCTAAAGACTTTGAAGAATTTTGTTCTTCGCAAGGAATAATGCATCAAACAACTGCACCATATACTCCACAACAAAATGGAGTCGATGAACGAAAAAAATAGAACATTGAAGAATATGATAAACTCGATGTTGATAAGTTTCGGAGCACCAACAAATTTATGGGGTGAGGCAGTACTTACTGCGAATGATGTTCTAAATAGAATTCCTCATAAGACAAGCGATAAATCTCCATATGAGTTATGGAAAGGTCGTTTACCAACGTATAAGACAATGAAAGTGTGGGGTTGTCTTGCGAAAGTCCAAATACCGTTACCAAAGAGAACAAAACTCGGACCAAAGACTGTAGATTGTATCTATATTGGTCCAGCAAAGAATAGTGCCGCTTATAGGTTTTTGATTCACAATTCCGAAATTGAAGGCATAACTAGAAATTCGGTTATGGAATCTGCAGAAGCAGAATTTTTTGAAGGAGTTTTTCCTCTAAAGGATAAAACCTCATTCAAAAGAGTGCATGGACATTTGTCACAAGATGTTAGTTCTTCAACATTTCAACAAGAAATGTTAGATATTAGAAGAAGTAAACATGTGAGAACTGCCAAAGATTTTGGACATGACTTTGTGACTTATGTGTTAGAAGGAGAACCTCAAACATATAAGGCTGCTATGAAATCGACGGAAGCACCATATTGGAAAGAGGCAATCCAGGGTGAAATGGAACCCATTATGCACAACAATACGTGGAAATTGGTAGACTTACCTCCGGGTAACAAAACAATTGGGCATAAATGGATATTCAAAAGAAAAATGAAACCAGACGGAACTATAGAGAAATACAAAGCTCAATTAGTAGCCAAAGGTTATCGACAAAAGGAAGGAATGGATTTCTTTGACACATATTCACCGGTGTCTAGAATTACCTCAATAAGAGCATTAATTGCAATAGCAGCAATTCACAATCTAGAAATCCACCAAATGGATGTGAAAACGGTATTTTTGAATGGTGAATTAGATGAAGAGATCTACATGGATCAACCCGAAGGGTTCATTGTCAAAGGTCAAGAAAAGAAGGTGTAGCATCACCTATATGAGACTGATGTGGGGTCGCATCTATGATAACTGAAATGGCTAAGTTATCTAGAAGTCTCATGAATGAAAGATTTGTTCAGAACCAAAATGAAAAGAATCGAAATGTGTCGGGATGGTATATGTGACACTTGTTGACTTGATTTACTGTGAAACGTATCAAGACTTGAGTTCACTATCTTACTAAGTATATCCGACAAGTGTTCACAACGAAATGTTCAAGTCCAAAAGACACCTTTTCGTGTCTATACCAAACCTATTAGAAATAATATCTTATTTTCTAATCAAATGTGGGGTATTATTATCGTTTGATTAGAAAATGTGAGGTATTGATAGAAAAATGAAAAGAGAGGGAATGTGAAGGGATGCAACTATTAAACGAAGAGACACAACCCTTCGGATTTGAATCGAAGAGACACAACCCTTCGAATTTAAATCGAAGAGACACAACCCTGCGGATTTAAATCGAAGAGACACAACCCTTCGGATTTAAACAAAGAGACACAACCCTTTGAATTTGAACCGAAGAGACACAACCCTTCGAATTTGAACCGAAGAGACACAACCCTTCCATCAACAGTCACAACCTTATGAACAATCATGACTGTTCAAGGTTAACCGAATTTTGGCTCCTAAGTGCTCTATAAACAGAGACTTGCCATTGAAGAAACAATTAAAAAAATCCGTTTTGCTCTCTTCTAACAAAATCAAAATACAAAGTAGATTCGCCAGAATACAATTCTGTGATCGTTGAATCCTCTAGACGGAAACAAATTCTGTCTTACGACACTGCTAGCAAGCTTCGATCAAACGTTTTCGGTATTTATATTTATTTGTTTTTGTTTCTAAGTTCATTGTATATTATATTATATTGATAGGATTGTTCATACATGGGCCGGACCGACCCGAATGACACCTAATTTTGACCTTTAAAAAAATCATTTGATAATTTTACAGGAAAAAAAAATATCCCACGATCGCCAAATCATCAATACATAGCCGTCGATCAGTAATAATCCAAAGGCTGAGATTTATCACCTGAAAAACCAAGCTCCTTAGCAAAATATCTAACGCCATACCCTTCCCAGATCTCAATCTCCACAAATCAACAGGCATATTTTCCGTTTATTTCCCGGGAAAGTGAAATTTTCCTCTGAAACGTTGACATCCATGGATTCAGGAGCGAAATTGAAGAAAGGTGTTGCTGGAAGAAGAGGAGGCGGTCCGAAGAAAAAACCGGTTTCACGATCGGTTAAAGCCGGTCTTCAGTTTCCAGTCGGCAGGATCGGTCGGTATCTGAAGAAAGGTCGGTACTCGCAGCGTATCGGAACAGGTGCTCCGGTGTATCTCGCCGCCGTGCTCGAGTATCTTGCGGCGGAGGTAATTTTCTAATCTTATTGTATCTGATCCCTTATGTGATCGTATGGATTGTTGGAATTGCTTCGATTTGATTTGAATTCACGTTGTCATTTTCGAGTCTTCGATCATCTATGGTCTAGGTTTGGTTGGTCCTTATGGAAGGGTGAAGTAGTAGTAATAGATTTTCTTAGGAAACAAACAGGAATCGCAGCATTCAACGTTCTGGATGCTTGAATTTTCTATTGCTTAAGCATGGCGGAAGTTCTGCGTCATTGTATCTTAGATTGGATCTTGCTATGAATGACACAAACCCTAAATTTGGATAGGAACGAGTAGCAAATACGTTTGCTGAGGAACCACGTTGAGATATACAGAGTAATTGATAGGAATCTATTTTCTCTGAAACCAAACAATGTGATATTCCTTACAAATTCATTATGAAGTACCAAACAATATTTGTGCCTTGGATATGCAGAATTTGGGTTATATAGGTAGTCACCCAAGTTGGAATCTTGATATAAACACGATTTATCGATTTATGCACAACATTTCTCTGAATAATTTACTCTCATAGATTCTATAATACTCGGTTAGGGTCTTAGCTAGCCAAGTTGGAATTGTCAAATATAAATTTGGGTCTAACTAATACCAAAATCTAGTTCAAGAGTTTAGGGTTGTCCAATACCATATATAAGAGTCAAACATTCATGTTTTAGTCGATCTGAGACAATTTATGATAATATTACCTTTCACATTTAGGCTTGGTTTTAGAGCATGCACATCGCAATCGGGGGTTCGGTATATTCAAATCAGGACAAATTAGACTCTTATACATATCAAATATGTATTTGTGTCTAACTAATCTCAAAAGTTAGTTCAAGAGTTTAGGTTGTTCAGTATCATATATATATATGTACATATATATGAATTCAAAGTTCATGCCCTAACTGATATGAGACAACTCATCAAGAATCTCGTCGTGTCACAAAATTCTCATTATCGAGAACATGTTACCTAGCTAATGTTTGATTAACTCATCATGGATCGATTAATTTCCCAATAATGCGGAAACATAGCTAGTTAGTCAGCTGAGATAAAATCCCGATGCTAACACCGTCCATAAGATCAACATTTTTACTTAGAAATATCTTGAATCACTCATCTGTGAAATTTTTTCCAATTCGTTTATTGGTTGGTATCGATAGTTTCTTTGGTGCCTCTTGAATTCGAACCATCGAGTGGTTGCAATCTTCTTACAATCATCATATGATTAATTAGGTTCTTGAGCTTGCCGGTAACGCAGCAAGAGACAACAAGAAGAATCGTATCATACCACGCCATGTCTTGTTAGCAGTGAGGAACGATGAAGAACTCGGGAAGCTTCTCCAAGGAGTGACGATTGCACACGGGGGCGTGTTGCCTAACATAAACCCTGTTCTTCTCCCAAAGAAACCCGAGAAGAACGTGGCAGCAGCAGCTACAACGAAGGAATCAAAATCGCCATCGAAGGCGACCAAATCACCAAAGAAGGCATAGCCTTCTCTTCTCTTGTGTAAGTTGAAAACCCTAAGCTACTTTGTGTATGTTGTTGGTCTGTAGAGACAGAGACATTAATGTGAAGTGAAGTTTGTGTCAGCATAGTTCTCTTCTTCTTGTCTTAACTTCTCATTGTCAGTTTTAAATTAAACCAATCTTAATTTCAGATTCTGATTGTGTCTTGTGCCTTACCGGTCACTCATTTGTTTGAATGTTCAAAGATTTTGTATTGGACCTTCACAAATATTCCTAATATGTTCCTCACAAATATTTTCTCTATATGTTTCTTCTAAGGAATTAGATATTTTTAGAGTATGTTTAGACGAATATTATTTTTAAACTAATATAACATTTTTTATTTAATAATAATAATAGGTTATTTTCCTCTAAACAATGACATTTTAATTCTATTTCTTATGAACTTTCTCTTTCATTCATTTTATTCTTTCTTAACTATCATTAATATCATATTCTCCACTGAATTTTAAAAATTCATCTTATTTTTCTCTCGTTAAACATTTTTAATTTTTCTATTATTTTTTTAAAACAACTTATTTTCTCTCAAACTATATGATTTCTAGCCTATTTCTCCGAATTATATGAATTCTTGAATATCCCCGAACTATATAATTTCAAGTTTATTTCCCCCGAATTATATGACTTTCTAGTTTATTTTCGGTCGAACTATATAACTTTTAACCTATGCATCCCCGTATTATATGATTTCTAATCTATTCCTTTTTTAAAAATAAATTTTACATTCAACGTATTTTCTAAATTTATAAAAGTAATATATTTTCTTTAATAGTGATATATTTTTAAATTTTAGTTATTATAAATGTAACATTTTTTTATTTAATAATAACATATTTTTAATATTAAAAAAATTGTAAAAATATTAGGTTTATAATAACTAAAATGTAAAATATGTTATTTATATTTCAATTACATTCTTAATATTTAATCATATAAACAAAATTATAAAATATACGAATTTCTTATAAACAAATCATATTTGTATTTAAATATATCTAATGGGCCTCATTCTTGAAGCCCGTTTTGTTAGTTTCCCAATAATAATAACGATGTCGTTTATCTTCCTTTCATTTACTTTGATTTTTTTAAATTTCTCCTCTATCGTTTCGTGGTTCGTCTATCCTTATTAGGGTTTAACATTATCCGAACCAACAATGGCGTCTCCGGCGAAATTCCACTGCTCAGATCATTCATTTCACCTCTCGTTCAATCGCCACCGTCAATTTCCTCTCCAACCCTCGATTTCTCTTCCAATTCAATCCATACCCAAGTCTCAATCTCCCAGATTTCACGCCATCAGAGCTTCGTCGTCAAGCCCTAAACCCTCTCTGCTCAAAACCACCTGTGTTACCCTCACCGCAGCCGCCGCAATTTTCTCCGCCTCTCTCCACCTCGTTAGACCAGCTATCGCGACTCCGGTGGCGACTCCTCCGCCGTCGACGACACAGCTCAAGCAGGAAGCCGGCGAGGAAGACGATGTCTCATTGGAACAACAGGAGGCAGCACTCGAGCAGCATCTAGCGACCAATCCAAACGACGTTGAGGCTCTGCAATCGTTGGTGAAGATCAAATTTGAATCTCAAAAGCTTCAACAGGCGATAACGATTCTCGACCGTCTGATTGAAATCGAACCCGATGAAAACGAATGGCCGGTTTTGAAAGCTCAGCTACAGACATACGATGGCGATTACGACTCGGCAACGAAAGGATTCGAGGAGATTCTAACGAAGGATCCATTTCGGGTGGAAGCTTATCACGGATTGGTAATGGCTTATTCAGATTCAGATTCAAAATTAGCAGAAATAGAATATAGAATCAATGAGGTTGTGGAGAAATGCAAAGAAGAGAACAAGAAGAAAGACTTGAGGGATTTTATGCTATTGATTGCTCAGATTAAGGTGATAGAGGGAAACCCATTTGAGGCACTTAGGGTTTATGAGGAATTAGCGAAGGATGAGCCAAGAGATTTTCGGCCATATCTCTGTCAAGGTTTGATATATACATTGTTGAAGAAGAAAGATGAAGCCGAGAAGAAATTCGAACAGTTTCGTCGATTGGTTCCTCAGAATCATCCGTATATGGAGTATTTTGATGCTAATATGCTCAATGCTAAGCAGCTTTTCGCCAATAAGTAGTGATTTTAGTTGCTTGTCGGATGAATATATATATATATTGTTAGAACATATCAAGTGAGTATTATTGAATGCACAATTTATAACTAAATATATCAGATTATATAGATGATGGAATTCTGGGTTTGCAATTCCTTATTTCATTTTGAGAATTCAACGATAACAAGAGATTGATCATTGTCGAATCTATTTTGTATTTTTTTTTAAAATTTTACAGGATAAAACAAAGTTTCTATTTTTTTTTTGAATGATCGTTAATATAGATAGTTTCGGGTGCAAATTAAGAGAACCCCAGATTTATAGCATTCGGATGAACAAACAAACAAACCGTTTCATCGAACAGACGTAACGTTTCATTAATAACGATCAAATACCAATGGTCGGAAAAAATAAAGTTTTGGCCCCTTGGATCAAAGTCCAAGATCCATGTTTTAATATTATATATATACATATATATATCATATAATCTATTCTAATATATATTGATTATATAATTATTTATATATTATTAATTTATTATTTTACGTTTTAATACCGGACTTCTTGCACACATTTAAACCATGTAATCCATGGAAGATATATATATATATATATATATATACATATATCGTCGGAGGAAGGTATAAAAGTGTCAAAATTGAATCCGGTCCGCGGGTCCACTCGAAGTCCGTCCGAAAAACAACAAGCTCGGACTTTAAAATGAAAGGCATGAATGCAAGCGGGCCTTCGGACTCAGACATTACAAATGGGCCCGAAATTTTATGGCCCGGTCCGTCAGGCTTCGGGCCGGCCCGTCGGGTCTTAAAAAAACCTAACCACCCATTCTAACCTTAGCTACCCTCTTCTTCTCCCTCCAAACCTAGCCATCACCCTTCTTCTCTTCTCCCTCTTCCACCGTCACCGCTCCCACCATCGTTGCGCTTCTTCTTCTCTTCTCCCCCCAACGCCCTTCTTCTTCTCTTCTCCCACCATCGCCGCCCTTCTTCTTCTCTTCTCCCACTGTCGCCCTTCTTCTTTTCTTCTCCCACCGTCGTCGCTCTTCTTTTACTCTTCTCCCACGAGGCACTGTTCTACTTCTAGGTTTAGGATTCTTCGTCTCCTTGTTCGAGGTCGATAGTTGGTAAGGAACTTGATCCCCCTCCCCCAAAAACTAAAAAGGTGCAACTGCGGTCGAACTCTAACTCTGAAAATAAATCCGACCATTGTTGCATTGTTGAAGAAAATAAGGTTTTCAGACATTAAACATCCGTCCGCAGGCTGCCCGAAGCCCGTCAGACCGGGCCGACCAAACCCAATTTTACCAAGCCACTATCGGGTTCGGGCCAGCCAAGCCTGTTTGACACACCTAGTCTTTCAAAAATTTTAAATATATATTTTATTTTTTATAAAAATTTAATTTACAAAATATAATTTATAAATTACAAAAATAAAATTCATGGTATTTAAAGATGTAATCATTTATTTTGACATCTCGGTCTAATGCAATAATCAGATCTAATTGATAAATGGATTATAGTAAAAAATTAAATTTATATATACAATTCTTCTTGATATTTTTATATGTAGTATATATTTCATGTTTTGCTATTTGCAACTTTCCATATAAAAACTCCATTGATGGTTTTACATCTCCATCAACTAATCGAAACATTTTATCAAATGTGTAAATACTTTCAAACACAATGTTACCATTCCAAAATGAGAAACTCATCATAGTGGTATATGTCGCTTTCCCTTAGGATGTTTTGACCATTTGCAATATGCCAATTCTTTACTAGCAAACATCATCTTCAATCCTTCTTGTTTAGCATCTAAACTTTTATAAATTGAGATAAGCTGATGCAAATCTAGTAACTCCAGGTCTGACAATATCTCTCTTCTTAGTATAATTCGTCATCATCGATAAAGTTTTATGGTGAACATGAATAAAAATCGTAAACACCTTAGCCCTTTCGATTGTTTCCTTAACTTATCAAGCTTTGCAATACTCTCCAATATCAAATTTATTGTATGAGTTGCACAAGATGTTCAAAATATCTTGGGCATCACATTCTTTAACAACTTTGAAGTGGTCATTTTATTAGTGGTATTATCCGTTATCACTTGAACAATATTATCGACACTAACGTTCTCAATGCATTCTTTCACATATTCAAATAAGAATTGTCTCGTATGTACCTCACTTGAATAATCTGTAGAAGAAAGGAATGACGTACCTTTTCTATAATTGATGCATAAATTCATAATACTCTTTTTTCTATTTGTCCATGCATCTGTCATAATCGAACATCCATTCAAACTCCACTTTTTTTTCCTTTACCAGACCTTTCATTCTTTTAACCTCGGATTTCAATAGTGACTCTCTTAGTTGGTATTGACTTGGTGGTGTAACACCGGGTCCATATAATCCAATTGTCTCTACAAACATCTTGAACTCATCATTATCAATCATATTAAAAGCAACACCATGAGTGTAAATCCATTTAGCAATATATTCATGAACCTTGTTCAACCTCCCTTTAGTAAAAGCATCTTGAATATTTTTTTTGCTTCAATGTCGATCCTAAACTTGTAGAAGATTCCAAACTAAACAAAACATATCTATCAATAGGACCTAATACACGATACTTCTTTTTCTCCAACCCTTCAATGTCTAGCTCTTCTTCATTCCGATCATCAATCGTCACTGAATGACGGGTAATCCTATCTTTCATTAGTCGTTGTTTCTTCTTTTTTTGTGTTTCTTTGATTGCTAATCCACATTTTTTGTTGCTCAAATGTTGCTTTAAAACATGCAGAAACATTTTCTCGTTTGCAACATGTTGTTTTAACCTATAAATTCCATCAGAAACAACCTTTCCACATAACTTGCACTAAATTTTATCCAAATTATTCGAGTTGACTAACATACCGAATTTCCATCCAACATCATTTAATTTTCTTTGCAAAATTGATGATTGAGTTGCATTCGTAGAAGTAGAATTTGAAGGGGAAGAAGATGTCATAACCTAATAAAAAAAGTCAAATGATATTGCTTTCTTAATATAACGAAAAAAATTATCTAAACATCATCCAAACATCATAATGTAAAAACGATTCCAATTTTGATAAGCTCGATAATTTTATTACAAATTCAAAGTCACCGTATATATCCTATCTATATACAATCTATTATTGTTATAAAAATCTTACATGACCATACTAATCTTACATGACCGTCCTAATCTATATATCCATCACTCTTCCTATCCATAATTAGAACCATAGAGAATTTATGGAGAATTTACCCAAAATGACGACGACAAGTAGGGAGGCAACGAGAGGAAGAAGAGAGCCGACGGTACTGCAGAGAGGAAAGGCGACAATACGCAGGGAGGAGAGGTGAGAGCCGACAGTACTGCAGGGAGGAGAGGCGACAGTGTGACTGTGTTGCACAACTGGACGATGGAGACTGAAGGCAAGCGAGAAGGGGCGGCGATGAAGAAAAGAGGCGAGCGACGGAGGGGAAGACGAAGGCAGGGACGGACACGACAATGAAGAAAAGGGGCGACTCTGTGAGCGACAAAGAGGAAGAAAAGGAGAGTGACACAGGGGAATTAGGGATTTAGAAAAAAAAATTCTAAGATCAAAATGACGTCGTTTTACTAAACTCAACAAACAAAAATTAAAGGCCGCCTAGGCGACACCGAGCGACTAATCGGTCGCCCAGGCCTCCCAAGCGGCCAAAACATCCAGAAACTTCGATTTGCCGTTAATCGGGGTATCCGACCACCGCCTAACGTCTAGATACCGCTTAGACCGATTTTTTGAACCTTCATATATATATATTTGCTTATATCAATAATTTAATAAAATTGGGTAGTTGATGTTATTCAATTAACATGGAAAAATGAGTTATATTTGGCCGGAGGGTACATATTGTACCGACCAAAATATTAACTCCATCATGTGAAATTCCTGCATTTTTCAGCTAAATCTTTATGTATATGGACCCATCAACATTCTAACGTTTATATAAAGTCTATCCGAATATAGGTGCCTAGTCATAATCAAAAGTAAAAAGACATTAATATTTCAATATAAATTAACAATTACTAAAAATAAAGTGCAACAATTCTCATATTTGCAAATTTATCTTCATAAAAAGGAAATGAAAAGTGAATAGATGAAAATTAAATTTTTACTTCCTAGTCTCAGGCCAAAACTGAGCGTTTTTAACCTTGGAAACACTTGCAAGCACCCCTAACGGCGTTACATCTCCCGTGACGGTCACCTTCTTGGCGGCGAAGTCAACGTTAAACGACGTTACACCTGCATACGCAACCAACCCACGGAACAGAGTGTTCTTAATCCAAATACATTTACACTATTATTATATCAGATTTTATGAAATATTTCGTTTTTTATTTAAACGTTGTGTAAAATATATATTACAATGAAGCTATTATGTTATTTTCCGCCCTTACTGCTATAATAGTTAGACCTTTTATTTTGTATTTATTTTTATGATAGATTGTCCTAAATCGGTTAGATTATATATTTTGGATATATATATATATGATATTGGACAATGCTAAACTCTTTAGGTAGCTTTTAGGATTAATTAGACTCAAACCCGTATTTCGATATAGTATCAGAGTCTAATTCGTTTCGATTCGAATATACCGATGTTGGATCCCCGATTGCGATATCCACACTTCAGGATCGAACCTGGTCGTGAAGAAGTTGTCTCATATCGAATAGGACATGAAATTAAGATTTATATATATAATATTGGATAACTTAAATTTTTGAACTAATTTTTAGGATTAATTAGATCCAAGTTTATATATATATATAGTAGTTTTATATGATTTATACGGTTTTCATATTATCATAAAAATTTTAAAATTTATCCAAAATACATCTAAAAAATTAAATATCGAATCTCACAATTATAATATATATATTATATTAGTTGTCTCGAATTTTTTTTAACGTGATTTATCGTACCTTTCATTCTTGAGAGATGTTTCCGAACTTTTCCAGCACATCCTTTGCAGTGGAGTGATACTCTCAAAACCACAACCTTAATGATTGGACTATTATGTCAATAAAATCAATATGGTATAAATACAATATAACAATTAATTACCTGATCGGACGATGGTTTTTTGTCGGAAACAGGAGGAGATAACTGAATTGGAACATGTGGAGTTGTCGTAAAATCTTTGTTTTCATAATCATAATCTAAAAATCCATCAAAGAAATCCGATTGCTTCTTCTCCAAGAAAGACGACGATATGTACTTTGATGCATTAATTATCAATCTATCTTCCTTGTTTTCCATTTCCGGTTCGATTTTCTCCGGAATATCTTTAACCACCTCAACTGGTACTTTAACCGGATCGGAATTCTCAAATTCAACCGGTTCTGTGTTAACCGGGTCGGTGGGAATCGGAACCGGGTCGGAATCCACAAACCCATCAAAGAAAACCGGGTTTTCCAATAAGTACCGTGAAGAGCCTTGAGGAGTAATAATATTTTTGTTCTTCTTCTTCTTCTTATTCTTCTGTGTTGTTTGGCTTTGTTCTTGAGGATCATCACAAATGTTAAAACCCAGTTTCGTCTTGTCGGTACGGTGATGACGGTGGTGAGATGATGAAGGAATATTAGGGTTTGGAGATGGCGGAGGAGTGAATCTCCGGCCGTCACGGATGATTGGGTTGTGGCGGTCGATGGTCCGGCCACCGAGACGCACGGAGGAGGCGGCGGCTGAGGAAGAAGAGGACGGTTTGGAGGTTTGATCATCCATCAGTGAGGATATGATGCTTTTGGTTTTTTTTAGCCTTTGATGACTTATGAGTTATGATAAAGTGATGTGGAATTATAATACATGCATCTGGTGTGGGCAATTTGCTTCTATATTTTTTTAAAAAAAGCCTTTTTTTTAATTTATTGGCAATTTCTTTTATTGAGGTTATCAAATAATGATTTTTTTATTTATTTGTGTGTATTTATAAAATAAATATGGATTTGAATTTAATTAAATTTTAAAATTAATTTAATTTTTAAAATTATCTAATATTATATATAATTTATATTTTTTAATGTGAAATAATATAACATAATTTTATAATTTTTTTATCTTTTTTATAGTTTTAAATATAAATGAAGAAATATTTTTTTTGTATTTTCCTTTTACAATTAAAATCCAATTATATTGTTATAATTTATATAAATAAAATACATAATATTTGGATAATTAATTCATTTCTGTTTGCATTATATATGTATATATATTGTTATTGTGACACTTGTAATGTGTAAATCGACTTTAACAAAAGTACAATGGAAAGAGTAGGAATATTTGTTAGATGTAAACTTTATTCGTATTCTTAGAAAACCAATGTGGATTAAATTTGATCTTCTATAAACTGAAATAAATAAATAAAAATATTAAAAAATGGTAATAAAATAGTTATTTTTTTTTAAAAAAAAGAACAAGCTTTCCATCTCTAATTTGTATTGAATGTCTCGCGAATCCAATTCTCATAAGCACCAACCTCAGCCGAATCCAATTCTCATTTACTTTTTCATTATTCCATCTATCTCGTCTTTCTTCCTTCCTTTTTTTTCAATAAAAATTCCATTTCCTTTGCCACAAATCTTTTTACTAATCTCAATATGAAATTATATATATTCGACAACGTTATAATTGCTAAGCCATTTATCCAATACATTTTATATTGAGCTAATATTTTCTGCATATGATTTTTTTATTATTTGAACCATTCCAATATAATCAGATTATATATATATATATATATTATGATGAATTATGATATTTATCATAAGAGATTGAATAAATTCCACATGAAATTCTTTTAAAAAATTTTGCCAGTCGATTGTATATATCTTATATATGAATTAGGTCTAACGTGAACAAAAACTATTAGAATTCATCATAATATATCTTCTAAATGAATAATCATTCATAAACAAAAAGTTATATTTTTTATGTTATAATTAGGGATGTTAAGTGGATCGTCAAAATTCGGGTTGGACCTGACTTAACCCGTATAAATGTGGGTTGAGTTGAATTTTTCAGCCATATAAAAAATGAATTTATGGGTTGGAGTAAAATTTTAGTCGATCCATATGAGTTACTCATATGAGCTATGAATCAACTCGCATTTTAGATTAAAAAGCATTCTACGCAACCGTCTAGGCGTTGGACGCCCTGGCCGCCCGACTATTGTCTAGATAGTCTTTTTTAAAGAAAAGTGACAACGCAAAAACGACGTCGATTTGGTATTTAAAAAAAATGAACACTAGCTCTCACCATCGCGTTTATCTTTTGTTACCGGTAGACAATCTTTTTTCTTAAAAAAAGTGACGCAAAAATGATGTCATTTCAGTACTTAAAAAAGAATGAATAGTACCGTCTCCTTCATTATTACATTTGTCTTCTTCTATCTATTGCGTTAATTGTCTCTCGTCAATTGTCTCCATTCGAGTCTCTCATCTTCGCCTTCGTCTCTCATCATCGTCTTTGTCTTCATCCTCGCATTTTCATCTACCATCGTCTCTTGTATGCCATCTCCGTCTTAATCTTTTGTCATCGCCTTCGTCTATCATCTTAGTCCTTGTTTTGTCTCCACCATTGGCTTCATCTCTCGCTTTCTCCCTTGCCTTCTTCACTCGCCTTTTCAGTCGCCTTTGCCTGACATCGTCCTCGCTCGACGCTCGCTTTTGATAATTTAGTTTTTATGATATTGTTTGTCGTCGCGAGTTTGATATTATGAATTTAGTATTTATATTTCTTTAGATACTAAATTTTACTTATTTATAGGTGTTTTTTTACAAAATAAAATAGTTATTTCGAATTAAATATTTAGATTATAATTACATTAGACATAAATATTATATATATATATGAACAAATATTACATTCCATAATAGATATAATATGTGAAACAACATAAAATATGAACAAAATATTATCTTAATATATTTAATAGAATATTAAAAAATTCATTAACCATCTATTTTTGTATATCAAAATTTATATATTTTGGATATTGTAAATTTTACAACTTTTAAAAAATATATAAAAATATAAATGTATATATTCATATGATATTTTTAATATCTATGCTTTAGAAGTAACTTTAGTAATATGTGATAATTATTCAAAAATTTTACAATTCATCAAAGTGGGAAAAAAATACAAAGGTGGAGTCTAAAAAATGAACAAAATACTTATGAAAAATTGAAAAATTAATGAGAAATTTATACTTTATATCTAATTTGTTTTAATTTCTAAAAAATAATATGTGATTTATTTTATAATTATTTATTTCGTGTCTCTTAAAAACATATACACAAATATTTGGATTACATATGACATATCAAATAAAGAGAAATGTTAATAAATATTCTTAATATCTTTAATAAAGTATTAAAAATTTCATTAAATTCTATTTTTCATATATCTAAATTTATATATTTAGATATTGTAAATTTTACAAGTTTGAAAAATATATAAAAATTTAAGTGTATCTATCCATATGACATTTTTTATACCTATGCATTAAAAATAACTTTAATAACATATAAAAATATACATTTTTTAATTATTCAAAATAACTGATTTTTTTCTAGTTATATTTTTAAATTTTACATACTTAAATTTAATATATAATATTGTTATCTATATCAATTTTGTGAATTGCTTATCGTACCAATATTGACCGCAAGTTAATTTAAATTTTGAGAAATTTTCAAAATACACTAAGATAATCAAATTATTAATTACATAAATTTAAAATGATTAATTATTTTAAAATTTTAAAAACAATTATATACAATATAACTAAAAATATTTCATATTTAAAAGACCGAACACTGCACGAACTCGATTTCTAATATATAACTAACTTTCTAATATAATAGGAGTCATATGTAACTAACTTTCCTATATAATAGATGTGATATGAGATAATACGATAAGATTAAAAATAAATAAGATAGAGTAAATTGTCGTGGTGTTCGACTTTATCAACTGTCATCATCGTGTTTCGCCGGAGAACGTCGGGACAAAATTAATTTAGGGTTTAGGGTTTTTGGGATTACGAGCAAAACGTTGATTGTTTTCGTTTTATATAGAAATACGTCTCTGTGTTGTTACGTTTTGGTGCATATTTCAATTTGAAAAAAATAAATGACGGAAATAAAGTTTGGATGAGAATTTTTTTGGCTAGGATAGTGATTGTCACACCGAACTGAATATTTAGGTTTGGTTTATAAAATAATTGATCACCAAGTAATTTAAAAATATATTGGTTCGGTTCAATAGCCGAATAATAGTAATAGACAATCGTTACTCGTTAAAAAAAATAATTTAAAATTAAATAAAAGAAATTATTTATAGCAATATTTATTTCTCATATTAATTTTTATTTTTCTAGTAATTTAATTTTTAAAAAATTTAGCGTTTAGTTACAAATTTATATTATAAATCAATGATAAAACCAACAAATCGAATAATATCCAAAGCAATTTTTTTTTGTTCATAATTTTTATAATTATAATCAAACCATTTTAAGATTGAAATTAGATATATTATTCTATTAAATATATTATCTTAATATATTTAATAGAATATTAAAAAATTCATTAAACATCTATCATTCGTATATCAAAATTTATATATTTAGATATTGTAAATTTTACAACTTTTAAAAATATATAAAAATATAAATGTATATATTCATATAAGTATCTCTAATCATATGTGATAATTATACAAAAATTTCACAATTCACCAATATGGAAAAAAAGTACAAAGGTGGAGTCTAAAAATGAACAAAATACTTATTAAAAATTGAAATATTAATGAGAAATTTATACTTTATATCTATTTTCTTAATTTCTAAAAACAATATGTGATTCATTTAATAACTCTTTATTTGTGTCTCTAAAAAACACATACACAAATATTTGGATATGACATGTCAAATAAACAAAAATGCTAATAAATATTATCTTAATATCTTTACTAGAGTATTAAAAATTATATTAAACTTTTATTTTTCATATATTTAAATTTATATATTTAGATATTGTAAATTTTAAAAGTTTGAAAAATATATAAAAATTTAAATGTATATATTAATATGACATTTTTTATACCTATGCATTAAAATAACTTTAATAACATATGAAAATTATACAATTTTTTTAATTATTCAAAATAACTATTATCTTTCTCTTTGATTTTTTCTAGTTATATCTTTACATTTTATATACTTAAATTTAATATGTAATATTGTTATCTATATCAATTTCGTGAGTTGCTTATCGTATCAATATTGACCGGAAATTAATTTAAATTCTGAGAAATTTTCAAAATACTCTAAAATAACCAAATTAGTAATTACATAAATTTAAAATGATTCATTATTTAACATTTTAAAAACAATTATATTCAATATAACAAAAAATATTTCATATTTAAAAGACTGAATACTGCACGGATTCGATTTCTAATATATAACTAACTTTCTAATATAATAAGAGTCATATGTAACTAACTTTCCTATAAAATAGAAATGATATGAGATTACATGATAAGATTAAAAATAAATTATATAGAGTACATTATATTTATAATCGCACAAAATATGCTATTTCAATATAAAAAAATGAAGATAGGTTTTCTTAAACTTTATGATATCTCATTGCAACAATCTTCATTTTATTTTCATTAATTGTTACATTATATTTGAAATTTAATTAATGAAAATAATTGGAAACGAAAATATTTACTCCTCAAATTGATTGTGAGTCGATGATTTGTTTTGCCATTTTGGGTATTTTAAATTTTCATTCAAAGTTTTCATTAAATTTCTATATTGTTTTCACCACTCTTAATACCGTAAACACCCATGAACTAAAATATTTTATTTATATAAATATTTAATCTAATTATAATTATTTAAATCGTAATTTTTTGAATAATATCTCTTACATGCCTATTTATATATTTTATCTAATATTCTTATAAATTTTTTAGTTGGATAGAAATATTTGGATTTGATATAACATGTCAAATAAACATAATGTGAATAAATATTATCTTGATATCTTTAATAGAGTATTAAAAATTTCATTAAACTTCTATTTTTCATATATCTAAATTTTATATTTAGATTTTTTAAATTTTACAAGTCTTTAAAAATATATAAAAAATAAGTGCATATATTCATATGATACTTTAAAAACCTACGCATTAAAAATAACTTTAGTAACATATAACAATTATACAAAATCTTTTAAATTATTCAAAATAAATGTTATTTTTCTGTTTGATTTGTTTTTTTAGTTATATATTTTGATTAAATTTCTATTTTGTTTTCACCCTTCTTAATGCCGTAGGCACCCATGAACTAAATTATTTTATTTATATAAATAGTTAATCTAGTTATAACTATTTAAATCATAATTTTTTGAATTAATATCTCTTACATGCTATTTATATATTTTATCTAATATTCTTATAAATTTTTAAATTGGATAAAAATATTTGGATTAGGTATAACATGTCAAATAAATAGAAGTATGAACAAATATTATATTGATATCTTTAATAGAGTATTAAAAATTTCATTAAACTTATATTCTTCATATATCTAAATTTATATATTTAGATTCTGTAAACTATATAAATCTTTAAAAATATATAAAAAATAAGTGCATATATTCATATGATACTTTTAAAACCTACGCATTAAAAATAACTTTAGTAACATATAGCAATTATACAAAACCTTTTAAATTATTCAAAATAAATGTTATCTTTCTGTTTAATTTTTTAGTTATATCTTTTCATTAAATTTCTATTTTGTTTTCATCCCTCTCAATATCGCAGACACCCATGAACTAAAATATTTTATTTAATAAATAGTTAATCTAATTATAACTATTTAAATCATAATTTTTTGAATAATATCTCTTACATGCCTATTTATATATTTTATCTAATATTCTTATAATTTTTTTAAATTGGATAAAAATATTTGGATTAGATATAACATGTCAAATAAATAGAAATGTGAATAAATATTATCTTGATATCTTTAATTGATTATTAAAAATTTCATTAAATTTCTATTTTTCATATATCTAAATTTATATGTTAAGATTTTGTAAATTTTACAAGACTTTAAAAATATATAAAAAATAAGTGCATATATTCATATGATACTTTTAAAACCTAGGCATCAAAAATAAGTGTAAAACCTTTTAAAATATTCAAAATAAATATTATCTTTTTGTTTTGATTTGTTTTTAGTTATATCTTACATTTTACTTACTTAAATTCAATATATTGTATTGTTATCTAAACCAATTTTATGAGTTGTTTATTTGATAGGTCGGAGAAAGAACAAATGACCGAACAGAAGGAGCAAGCGAATCGGAACAGTGAGACTGAATGTGTGAAACATTAATTCAATATTTGAGTTGTTTTGTACGATGTTATAAAAACACTCTCTTTCTGTTTGATTTGTTTTTTAGTTATATCTTTACATTTTACTTACTTAAATTCAATATATTGTATTGTTATTTAAATTAATTTCGTGAGTTGTTTTGTACGATGTTATAGAAACATTAAATCAAATTTGAAAGTAATTTTGATAAAAAAAATATCTTCCATCATATAAATATAATATCAAATCCATAATTTTAACACCAACACACGAAAATAAACCTTGTTATTTATAAGTGAATTAATTAATCCTTTATTTCTTTACCAAATTTAATAGATATGAGTTGTGGATCGAATCGGTTCCGGTTTTCAATCTGGCTTCATTAGAAAAGCCCATTATTAATACTACATGCAAGTTGGGCTTTAATAATAGAAAATGGATTTTCTTTCGTCAGGTTTTAATAGATATGTCAATGGGTTGAACATTAAAATAAAATGGATTTTATAAGATAATTGGATCGGGTTGAACCCAATCTATTTGATAATGGTTTATACACGTTGGGTTAAACGAGTTGAAAGGTTTAAACATGTTTATTCATATAAATAAAATTTTGTATATATATTTTATCATTTAAAATTTATAATATTAGATATTATAATTAATGTTTCAATATTCAAAACAATAATTTATGAAAATAAAATTCGTTATATATATTAAAACATCTAATATAATGATCAAATTTTTATCTTAATATATTAATAGCTAAAATGATAATTCGAAAATAAATTTTTAACAAACACTACTAGAAATTTTTAATTAAGAGACGAAATTTTTGGACGGATTTTTATCCATTCCTAAATTCCGGACGAATATTTCGGTTCGTCTCTAAATCTGGACGAATTTTAATCCATCAGTAATTTGCAAACAAACTTCATTCATTCCCTATTTTTTAACGGATTAAAGGCTACATCAATATCTTCCTAATTTCCGGCGGATTAGAGATGAATTCTATTAATTTTTTATATTTTATGTTTATTCTTTTTTATTATTTATTTTTTATGAAAAATAATTTTTTATAGAAAATATATTTTTTATGAAAAATAACTTTTTATAGAAAATATAACTTTTTTGTATAAAAATTCTGAATAAAACTACATCGAACATTTGATCTATCGAAAAAAACGATTGGACAGAAGAAGAAGAAACAAACAAATCAGAACGGTGAAAATAAATATGTGAACAACGATATAAACATAAAGATATGAATTAATGGGTTACATGTATAAAACCCATTAAATTAATCTAATTATATTTTATATCCAATTAATCAATATAATTTTATTTCTGTTTAATAAAATCAATATATATTTTAAATGGGATAAGCTGGTTTAACCACCTAGGTTTTAAAGCTTCATATAAATACTCCTTCCTCTCCAGTTAGGGTTTTCGACTCTGGGAGCCAACACTTTCAGCAGCGGCATCAGCAGTTCAACACCAGCAACCTGACGATGGGTGAGACGAAGAACATATCCCTAAGTCCTTAATTTTGATTTTTTTTGTCTGTTCATGTTTCTCGCTCTATCGGTATCTGATTTTTCGTATTTTGATTGGATTTCTGTTAGCGAGGATTAAGGTTCACGAGCTCAGGGACAAGTCGAAGACAGATCTGTTGAACCAGCTTAAGGATCTCAAGAACGAGCTTGCACTCCTCCGTGTCGCAAAAGTCACCGGCGGTGCTCCGAACAAGCTCTCTAAAATGTACGTATTTCCTTGTATATAGAATCGTACGCTTCTATATTGTGCGTAGATGTGATGCGTTTGAACTTTGGAATTCGCATATTGTGTTTGCTTTTAGTTCCAATTCGAAAATGGCAATTGACCTGTAGATTGTGTTGATTAAGATATGCATTATCAATTGAATCCAAGATTATGTTTGCATCGATTTACATGCTTTTGTTTTTGTATATACGATTATGTGGATAGAAGTTTTGTGTAGATTTTAGTGTAAATGGTGGTTCGGCTAGTGGATCAAAATGATCATACTTCTTTTGTATGTTTTGATTATTAATCCATGTTGTAATTTACATGTTAGCATCTGTGTTCATCCATTGCATTTTGTCGCACCATTTTTGGTTAATTCACTTCTAAATGCAAGTGTAGCTCTGGTTGAATTGTTCATTTTAACCTTATAAACATCCCGTTTCGAACTCTTTGGTTCTGATTTTCTTTCAATCACATTTTACGGTTTGGATCTACAGCAAGGTGGTGAGGAAATCCATTGCTCAGGTATTGACAGTGATTTCTCAGAAGCAAAAATCTGCTCTGAGAGAAGCATATAAGAACAAGAAGTTCCTGCCTCTTGATCTTCGTCCTAAGAAAACCCGTGCTATCAGAAGGCGCCTTACCAAACATCAGGTTCGCCATTTCCCTATCCTTTTTGTAAGCAAATCGGTGACGCATTCATGAAAATGGCAAAATGTAGAATTCAAAATGACTTTGAGAAGCTTGTGACTGCTCATTGTACTTGTTTACGCATCCCTCTTATTTGAGTATAACCATTATCGATATATTATCATACCCGATTTCTAGTCACTCGAATTTGGATCGTGATTGTAGGCGTCACTTAAGACGGAGCGGGAAAAGAAGAGGGATATGTACTTCCCAATGAGGAAGTATGCTATCAAAATGTAATCTCTTCCTCCTAGTTTGATCTTTAATTGAACATGTTCATTATGTTTTTATCACCACCAGTTTTACAGACTCGGACTTCATCGTAGTCGCTTTGGTCTTTTGCAGTTCTGTTGTGTAACACCGAATTTAAACTCTATATTTTTAGGAAGTTGGGTATTTGGAACGATAAAAAAATGGGATGGTGTAGTTTAGAAGAACCATTCAATTATTTTTCCGATGGATTTACAATTCATAAAATTTATCATTTACAAATCTGAGTGGTAAAACCCCGTCAAAGCAGAAAATTTGAAGTTCCTTGTGACGGAATTTGTCTGGTGATTTTCTGGTAGGAATTTAGCCTCACCCGGATTTACTGTTGTTAACCGAGAGATCTTTATCGTATCTGCAAGAAAATTATTAAAATAATAACAATAATAACAACAAATTTTGTTATAAATGCTGGGGATGTCATTTGGGTTGGTCCGGTCTGAACCTGCTTCTGGTTCGGTGAAAACGGACTCGGGTCGGTCCGGACTGAAATTAAATGTGTCTAAATTTCTCGACCCACTGTCTAGTCCAGCGGGTTTCGGGCAGCAACCAAGAGAAAAGAGTTCACGGAGAGAAAAAGAAAACGCACGCAGGTAGGATGGCTAGGATTTCCGGAGAGAAATGGTGATAGAGCAACGGCAGCGAAGAGAAAGAGAAGATGCACGCAACAAGTAGGATGGTTAGGGTCCTTCCTCCTTTTTGATCGTAGGCGGACTAATGGTGAGGAAGTGGTGGATAAGGGGGTGTACCATTCAATGCCAACTCTGTTCATGGAAAGAAAGAGAAATGGCCACAGAGCAGAGCGACGACCGAACAACGGCCAAAGCGAGAAGAGAGAAAGAGAAAGACACATGGAGAGAAAGATATAAACGGCCGTAGAACAACGACGACAGAGAGAAGATAGAAAGAAAAAGAGAAGACTCACACACAATAGGTAGGACGATTACGATTCTCTAAGAGAAGACAACAAGTAGAAATGGTCGTAGAGCAGCGGCGACAAAGCAACGACCAAGAGTGAAGAGAAAAAGAGAAGACGTACGTGGTAGGTAGGACGGTTTGGATTTACAAAGAGAAAGTGAGAAATGGTTGCAGAGCAACAGCGGTAAAGAGAAGAGAGAAAGAGAACACACTCACGTAACAAGTAGGACGACTAGAGTTCAAGGAGAGAACGAGAAGACGCACGCAGGAGTCGTTTGTGCCTGGGGTTTTTTTAAGATCCGACGGGCTTGACCGAAAAATTTCCGGGCTATTATAAAGCCTGAGCACGAAGATCCGGTTTCATTCAGACCTTTCATCTTCAAGCCTAAGCCCGCTAATTTTCGGGCATGGTTCGGATGGACCCGCAGGTCGGGTTCGATTGTGTCATTCCTAATAAATACATTTACATACATGTGTATATATAATTATATGTATGTAAATGTCTCTATATAGTTAAAAAAAATTAAAATTAAAAATTAATTATTTTTACAAAATACCATTTTAATTAGAGGTGAAAAAATATTCAAAATATTTGTATTCGAACCAAAAATTCAAATATCCGAATGAACAAATATAATTACAAATAATATAAATAATATATTCAACAAATACAAATACAAATAGTTAATTTAATTATCTGAACTATTTGTATCTATAAGTATTAAATATATAATTTATTAAATAATATAAATATATGTATAAATTTATAAAAAAATTAATTTTAAAATATCAATTATAAATAATAAATTTTTAATTTAACAATTTTACTCTAAAGATAAATATATACAATAATATAAAACTTATATTAAACTGAAGGACTAAATTGTAAATATTAAAATTTTTGACATAATCATGATTCTCCTTCACTTGAGTGTCACTATCTTTCTTTCATCTTCGCTCACTCCCTCTCTCTTCTATTCCTTTCCCACTTTTCCGAAAAGAGCTTCGTTCGTCGTGGTGCACGAGGTACTGTGGTCCGTTTGTGATGACATGGTGTCGTGGTTCGTCCGTCCGTGGTCATGGTACCTTGGTTCGTTCGTCCGTGGTTTGTTGTGATATCGAGATCCGTAGATTTGTAGATTTTTAGTTTTGTTGTGGATTCGTGGTCCATCCGTGATGTTGTAGTGATGTGTTTCGTCCATCCGTGGCATAGTACCTTGGTTCGTCCGTCCTTGGTTTGTTGTGATATTGTGTTCCGTAGATTTGTAGATTTGTAGTTTTGACGTGGTTTCGTGGTCCGTCCGTCATGGTGTCGTGGTCGTGGTTTCTTGGTCCGTGGTCGTGGTCCTCGGTCTATGGTCCATGGTTTGTGGCCATCCATCTGTGAACCATAGTCCATTCGCGGTTCATGGTATGTTCGTCCGTGGACCGTGTTCGTTCAGGGTTTGGGGTCTGTGGTCTGAGGATATGAATATCCGATAAATATTCGTATCAAATTTACGAAATTCATTTTTACGAATACGGATATGAATAATAAATTCATATACTCGACGAAAATGAATAGAAATAAAAATAATCGAATATTTACGGATATTCGATATTTGTCCATCCCTAATTTTAATCAAACTATTTATTTATTTTTGACAGAATTATACAAGTAGATATCGATTTTTGTTGGCGACAATCTTGGTCGTCTCTCTTCTTCCCATTGACACGTGGGTTTCCATTCCAGACCAGGATGATGACACTCCTGCGGGTTTAGGATAAATAGTAGATTTAAAAGCTACAAAGGTCTCATCACTATCCTCTGTTCAAAAATGGTCTCAACTTTAACCCAAGATGATGAATTTACTTCAAAATTGATCAAATTTTGAACAATTTTTCGGGTCACATGATTTTGAAAAGATGATCAGGATCCACCATAGTACGATGATCCTTGGTTTTCATTTGTGTTATGATAAGTTGTCCCACATCGGCTAGGACATGAACCTTGGGACTTGTATATATGGTGTTGGACAACCCTAAACTTTTGAGCTAGCTTTTGGGATTAGTTAGGCCCAGCCCATATTTGACAATTTGAATGGTATGAACTGCAGAAATTGCTAGATCCACGTCTACCCCAAGAACATAAACTTTTATAGGGTTTGGTCCCAAGCGACTTTGCTTGTTCATTGTAATGTCTAACTCTATGGAAGATTGGGCAATTCATCTTCAATGGGAACGAGACAGATGATAGGATAAAGTGCTTAGTGTAGCCAATAAGGAGAGTGCCACAGAGGCAGAGGCCATTGAGAGAATAACCTTATTATCGATGCTATAATAATATATATGAAACTACAGGAGAAGATATAAATAAAAAAAAAATATAAAGAAGAAAACAAATGATAAAAGCGACCACAGTGGGAGTCGAACCCACGACCTTCTGATCCGAAGTCAGACGCGCTAATCCACTGCGCTATGCGGTCCAATTGTTTGATATATTACAATAATATGCACATATATAGATATGTATGTATACATTCATAAACAAACATATGTAGATATGTATGTATACATTCATAAACAAACATATGTAGATATGTATGTATACATTCATAAACAAACATATGTAGATATGTATGTATACATTCATAAACAAACATATGTAGATATGTATGTATACATTCATAAACAAACATATGTAGATATGTATGTATACATTCATAAACAAACATACATAGATATTGTATGTATATATTTATAAACAAACATATATAGATATTGTATGTATATATTTATAAACAAACATATATAGATATTGTATGTATATATTTATAAACAAACATACATAGATATTGTATGTATACATTCATAAACAAACATATATAGATCTTGTATGTATACATTCATAAACAAACATATATAGATATTGTATTGTATGTATATATTTATAAACAAACATATATAGATATTGTATGTATATATTTATAAACAAACATATATAGATATTGTATGTATATATATATTTATAAACAAACATATATAAATATTGTATATATATATATATATTCATAAACAAACGAGTTCCATCTTAATCAGAGGAAATACTATTGTCTCGAGTTAACTCCCAAAAAGATTTACTATATTTATCAGAAATGAATAAGAGAGTAGGAAGTTTTCCAAGAAAAACTTGAAGAATAGAATCTAAAATTGTATTTGAAAATCTTGATTCATCAATGTGTTCATGCATGGAACTTATATATATTTTTCCTAACTAACTTCTAACTAATTTATAATAATTCTTGGCGTCTTGAGTTCTTGAGTCTTGAGTCTTGAGTCTTGAGTCTTGTGTCCCGGGTACATGGGTCGCGTCTCGCGTCTTGCGTCTTGTCTTACCTTTGCGTCTCGGGTCTCAGGTCGTTGTATTCGCGTCTCGGGTCTCAGGTCGTTGCATTCGCGTCTCGGGTCTATTCCTTGTGTTGCGTCTCGGGTCTACTCCTTGTGTCGCAGCGTCTCGGGTCTACTCCTTGTGTCGCGTCTCGGGTTTACTCCTTGTGTCGCGTCTCGGGTCCACACCTTGTGTCTCGGGTCTCAGGTTTCATATTTGGCGACTCGAGTCGCGTCTCGAGTCATTGTCTTGGCTGACAACTCGACGTCTCGAGTCTCCATCAGTTAGCGTCTCGGGTCGTGGTCTTGGCGTCCTGATTCTTTGTGACCGGTGTCTCGGGTCGTTGTCTCATTGTCTCGGCGTCTCGAGTCTTCATCAGTTAGCATCTCGGGTCGTGGTCTTGGCGTCCTGATTCTTTGTGACCGGTGTCTCGGGTCGTTGTCTCATTGTCTCGGCGTCTCGAGTCTTCATCAGTTAGCGTCTCGGGTCGTGGTCTTGGCGTCCTGATTCTTTGTGACCGGTGTCTCGGGTCGTTGTCTCATTGTCTCGGCATCTCGAGCCTTCATCAGTTAGCATCTCGGGTCGTGGTCTTGGCGTCCTGATTCTTTGTGACCGGTGTCTCGGCGTCTCGACGTCTCGGGCCGGCGTCTCGACGTCTCGGGTCTTCATCCATAGTCTGATACCCCCCCTTCAAGTCTGAAACAGACTTGAAATATGAAGTTTTGATAACAAAAAAT
>CM071873.1:35886417-35916330 GCA_036759665.1 Gynandropsis gynandra | reverse complement strand
TTTAAGGTCATATATAGACTTGTGAAGTTTACAGACAGGGTTAAGAGGGAGAGACTCACCTGAAGATGGAGTGTAACCAGGCGGCAATGTCATGTATATATCCTCATCAAGATCCCCATGTAAGAAAGCATTTGTAACGTCCATCTGACTTAAACTCCAGTTTTGTGTGGCTGCAAGAGCTAAAAGTAACTTAACTGTAACAAGCTTTGCAACAGGTGAAAAAGTGTCAATATAATCAACTCCTTCTTGCTGTGTATAACCCTTGGCAACCAACCGTGCTTTGTATCTTGTTATAGAGCCATCTGCAAGTCTTTTTATCTTATATACCCATTTACATCCTACTGCCTTTTTATCAGATGGTAAAGAAACTATAGACCAGGTTCCAGATTGTTGCAAAGCTGTAAGCTCAGCATTCATAGCAGACTTCCATTCGGAGTATAGGAGAGCTTCTTTGAAAGTTCTTGGTTCAGTAGTTGAAGAAATGTTTAAAATAAACGCTCTGTAGGTTGGTGATAATTTTGTGTAAGAAAGAACAGAGGACAAAGGATGAAAAGTAGATGCAGGTATGTGTGAAGCTGTATCATGCTGAACAAGATAGCAATGATAATCTTGAAGATATGAAGGTGTTTTGAGGGTTCTTTGTGGTCTAGTAGCAATAATGTCTGTGGTTCTATTAATATCAGATTCTGGGGTGGGAGGAGGGATTGGCAAAGGAAGAATAGTTTGTGGAAAACAGTCTGTAATAGGTGAATTGTCTGAACCTACTTTTAAAGGGAACATATCTTCATGGAACTCCACATTTCTAGAGATAACAATTTCATTTGTTTCAATATCCAGCAATTTATAACCTTTATAACCAGAAGGATAGCCAATAAATACCATGGATCTTGCTCTTGGACTGAATTTGTGCCTGTGCTGAGGTAAGGTAGAACAATAACATAAACAGCCAAATACCCTCAATCTACTGTAATCTGGTTTCTTACCATGAAGCATCTCATATGGTGTCTTGTTGGTAAGCAAAGGGGAGGGCATTCTGTTGATTAGAAAAACTGCAGTTCTGACACAATCACTCCAATAAGCTAAAGAAAGGTTAGACTGAAACATTAAGGCCCGGGCTACATTCAGAATATGCTGATGTTTTCTTTCAACCACAGAATTTTGCTGTGGAGTATTAACACATGAAAAATAATGATGTATGCCCTTTGTTTTAAACAAATCATGGAAAATGAGTTCTGGAGCATTATCTGAACGTACAGCCTTTATTCTAGTATCAAATTGGGTTTCAACAAACTGAATAAATTCAGGAAACAGTCTATGAACATCTGATTTTTGTTTTAACATATATAACCATGTGTTCCTAGTGTTATCATCAACAATGGTAAGAAAATACTTATAACCATCTACTGATTCTATGGAAAAAGGACCCCAAATGTCCAAATGAATAAGATCAAAAGGTGAATCAGAGATGTTATTATTGAATACAAAAGGTAGACGTTTTTGCTTTGCTAAATGACAAATTTTACAATGAGAAAGATTTGGTGTTTCATTAAGAGAAAGTTCTTTTGAGATAGTCTTTATTTTTGGCAAAGATGGATGACCAAGTCTTTGATGCCAAAGAGATGTATCAACATGCAGAGTATTACAAGAAAACATAGAAAATGTGTTTCTCAAAATGTAGAGTCCATTAATGAGATTAGCCTTCCCAATCATCCCCTGAGTATGGTCCTGAATAAGGCAAGATTTAGGGGTAAAAAGCAGGGTATATCTATGAGTTTGTAACAGAGCACTGACGCTCAATATGTTGAAAGATAGGGAAGGTATATAAAGTACATTAGTTAGAAAAATGGACTCAGACACCTTGACAGTACCAGAAACATTGATGATAACACTATTACCATTTGGAAATTTAACCAATGTAGGATCTATTGTGGACATGCTACTGAATAAAGTTTTGTTTGAACAAACATGAGTGCTAGCTCCAGAATCAATTATCCAATCATTTTTGTGAGGATCAGTAGGCCAAACATGATGCTGTGAAAAACATATGACAGAGGAAATGTAAGAACACATACCAGAAAGGGTGGATGTTTCAGCAGCTCCATTTTCAGTGATTGTAGGTCCATTGAACCTTAGTTTGGCTCCAATTTGAGTGTAAATTTGCTGTAGTTGTTCTTGTGGAATCTGACTTATATCAAGTGGCAAAGACTGATCTGTCTTATTTGTTTCTGCTACTACACTTGCAATCATACCTGATGTCTGATTGTTTCTCCTATGAGATGGAGGTCTAGAGGAAATTTGATTTTTAGGATTTGAATATACTGGTCTAGATCCTTGGTTAAAGGATCTTGGAGCCTGACCTTGTCCATATCCAGGTGGAAAACCATGCAGTCTGTAACATTTGTTAATTGTGTGACCATACTTACCACAATGAGTGCAGAGAGGTGGAGATGCTCTTGGCCTATATTGTCCTCCAGTGACTGCAGCCAAGTGTGTAACAGAATTTTGCTCAGGTGGAGTGGCATGTGAGGTCTGATAAACTGCAGATTCTGAAATTACAACAGGTTTGACCAGCTTCTGTTGCTCATGTTGTAATACAAGATTGAATGTCCTTTTTAAGTCTGGTAGTGGATCCATCAGTAAGATCTGTCCTCTTGTTACATCAAAACCATCATTTAATCCAAACAAAAACTTGATAACAAAACTTCTTTCAAATAGTTCATACCAACGTTTGTCAACACCACAAGTACAATTTCCACAAGTGCAGACAGGGGAAATTTGTGCAGCCTTCAGATCTTCCCATACTGTGAGAAGCTTAGTAAAATATGCAGAAACAGATAATGATCCTTGACGTATATTTTGTAAAGATTGCTCTATATTGTACAATTTAGGAGCATTATTCTGATGAAATCTTTCCACAATATTTGTCCACATTTCATGAGCTGTATTGATGTATAAACAACTCGCAGCAATATCTTTTGAAACTGATGCAAGAATCCAAGAACATACCACATCATTGCATCTTGACCAAGCTGTAGCATCTGCATGTCCTGTTTCTGGTTTTAGAAGTGATCCGTCTACAAAACAGAGTTTATTTCTTCCATTTAACGCCATGGTGATGGAACGTTTCCATGAGTTAAAGTCTTCATGACCTGTAAGTCTATCTGAAACAATCAACATATTCATCTGATCATTTGATCCAAGATGATACGGATTATCATATGAATCTGTATTTCTAGGTGCCATTTCTGGAACTTGTGGGAAGATTGGATTGTAATCCAAAAAGAAACGTGAATTAAAGAGAAAGAATCAACGGAAACGTGATATTCCGCTCTGATACCATATCAAAAATGAATAAGAAAGTAGGAAGTTTTCCAAGAAAAACTTGAAGAATAGAATCTAAAATTGTATTCGAAAATTTTTTTCCATCAATGTGTTCATGCTTGGAACTTACATATATTTTTCCTAACTAACTTCTAACTAATTTATAATAATTCTTGGCGCCTTGAGTTCTTGAGTCTTGAGTCTTGAGTCTTGAGTCTTGTGTCCCGGGTACATGGGTCGCGTCTCGCGTCTTGCGTCTTGTCTTACCTTCGCGTCTCGGGTCTCAGGTCGTTGCATTCGCGTCTCGGGTCTATTCCTTGTGTTGCGTCTCGGGTCTACTCCTTGTGTCGCGGCGTCTCGGGTCTACTCCTTGTGTCGCGTCTCGGGTTTACTCCTTGTGTCGCGTCTCGGGTCCACACCTTGTGTCTCGGGTCTCAGGTTTCATATTTGGCGACTCGAGTCGCGTCTCGAGTCATTGTCTTGGCTGACAACTCGACGTCTCGAGTCTCCATCAGTTAGCGTCTCGGGTCGTGGTCTTGGCGTCCTGATTCTTTGTGACCGGTGTCTCGGGTCGTTGTCTCATTGTCTCGGCGTCTCGAGTCTTCATCAGTTAGCGTCTCGGGTCGTGGTCTTGGCGTCCTGATTCTTTGTGACCGGTGTCTCGGCGTCTCGACGTCTCGGGTCGGCGTCTCGACGTCTCGGGTCTTCATCCATAGTCTGATAATATTTTCTATGGATTTGTTTTTACAATACGTTTAGAGTATAAAATCGAAGAGTGAAGGTCTTCGACTATGAACTTCTCTTACGTTTCTGAGGAAGAATATGGTCACGTGTTCTTCACATGCATCAACTAATTTCAAGCAACCAAGAAGCTAACATAATGACTGTTTTACCCCTAAATAACTTATAATTGTCCAACACTTGTGAAAGTAAAACCTAATCACAAGGGAACCATTCATACTCTCAATCCGAGCAGGGGGAAGGTTAAGAATTTTTTAAAAATTTTGACATAAAATCTTATGGATCGAAAATTACTATAAATAAAATATATTAATTTTTAAATGTTATGCGAAAAGTATGCTAAATTAAACTCATGTCACAGAAAGAATTAGAGCATTTTAGGTGAATTTTGTTTTTGTTTTTAGATTAATATGAATAAACATTAAAGAATTTAAAAAATATTTTCTCAATTTGTTTGTATTAGAAAATGAAAAAGAATATTTTATTGGTTGATTGATTTAAAAATATATGATTATATGTATTTATAATATATATAATGAAAGAAACAATGAAAGAAGAAAAAAAATATCAAGATGATATTTAATACTTTGATGAATGGACAAACTCTACCGGTGGAAAATTGAGGTCTAAGAAAGAGACTCTTTTGTCTTTGACTTGGTGTAAATAATTAAAATTAATATAAATAATTAATAAGATAACGTTTCTTCTCTATAAGTACCACCAAGATGAATATTGTTCTTATCCACAAAATTCATGTGATAGTTCCGATCATTCGTCTTCAAGTTCATATTTTTTCTCATGTAAAAGGCATAATCCGATCTGGGTTTCTCAAATTTCATCCTCAAAATCAATAATTCAAAGGAAATTCCGAGGATCCTATCATCACCAAGAAGAAGATGATGTTGACGAAACAGTTTACAGCTAAACGGGACGACACGGCGTTACATACGGCGGTAAGGGAAGGGAAAACGGAACTTGTCATTGACATAATCAACGGCGGCGGCGGCGGCGGAGGAGGAGGAGAGTTGAAGGAGCTGTTGGCGGAGCAAAACCTATCGGGAGAGACGGCGTTGTACGTAGCGGCGGAGAACGGTGACGCCGACATGGTGAAGAGACTGATGAAGTACTACGACGTTTTCTTGGCTAAGATCAAAGCCAATAATGGCTTCGATGCGTTTCATATCGCCGCCAAACATGGCAACCTACGTGAGTTTTTTTTTTCAGAGTTGATTTTGGTTGAAATTTGAGTGCCCATTGGAGAAGAGTCTCGGTTACTAGGGATTGATTATACTCACAATTTGAGTGGTAGAACCGCAGCGATTGCGTCTGACGGCTTTTAGCGGCGTTTCCTTGTCATTTATTTCATTTTGTCTGAATACTAGGATCGTCGAATTTGTAGCGACTGCGAGTGGAAACTACAATAAAAAAACTGTTACGATTGGATTTTGAACAAAATTAATAAAATAGATATTTATTAAAAAAGAATTTATTAAATTTTTTTTTGTTTAATATTTCTTTTTAAATTATAATTTTAAATATTTGAAATAAAGTAAAAAATTAAAACATATTTAAATATACAATATATATATGTATATATATTTACGAATAATATAAATTATAATAGAAAAAGAGAATAGATAAGAAAAACACAAAAAAACACGATAATATTTTGATAATTTTATTCAGAATATAAACGCAGCGCAACATAATTTCAGATTTTTAAAATCTATATTTCGTTGCGTTTTCGAACGATTACGACTCCACCAATCGCGTTCGGAGTAGTCAGAAAATGCATTCACCGCGTTTGCGTTTGGTTGTGATTCCAGCCGTCAGAGCCTAAGCCTAAGCCTAAGAGATGTCTATTTAGATGATTTTGAGGAGAAGAAGAATATGTCTAATTGTGTAATTGTATCTTTGTTCTATAGAGGTATTAGAAGTTCTAATGGAGGCAAACCCAGAACTGTCCTTGACATCAGATGCATCAAACACAACGGCCCTTCACACGGCTGCATCATTAGGTCACACAGAGACCGTTCAGTTCCCGTTGGGAAAACATTTGGACAGGGCGGCCATAGCCACGACCAATGGGAAGACTGTATTACACTCAGCGGCCAGGAATGGGTACCTCGAGATCGTGAAAGAACTTTTGGACAAAGAAACTGGCATCATTACGCGGGTTGACAAGAAGGGTCAATGCAACGGATACCAACGGTAACACTCCTTTACATATAGCAATACGCAAGGGACGGGCAGAGGTAATCAAATCAACCCTAAACAGTAAACCCTAAACCCTAAATCAATCAATCATGTATTCGTTATTCAGGTACCGGACTATTTGTTGCAGATCGTTAAAGTGTTGCTAGGGCACGACGAAATCAGCAAAGTAATGATCAATAAATCAGGAGAAACCGCTCTCGACTTGGCCGAGAAAACCAGACTGGTAGAGATCGCAGCTATCTTGCAGAAGAACGGATTCAAGAACGGAAAATCCATCAAACCGGCTACACTCAGGCGATCCGAGAGCGAAATAGGTCATGAAGTACATACACAGCTTGAGCAAACCAACCGTAGGACGAGACACGTCAACAAAATGCACACAGAAGGCCTAAACAATGCCATCAACTACACAACCGTGGTCGCTATTCTCATTGCAACGGTGGCTTTTGCCGCAATCTTCAACGTCCCTGGACAATTCACAGATGACCCGACAAACGTTCCCACGGATTATTCCCTAGGAGAAGCAAGAACGGGCCCCAGACCCGAGTTCTTGATCTTTGTAGTGTTCGATTCTTTCGCCCTATTCATCTCACTTGCAGTTGTGGTGGTTCAGACTTCAGTTGTTGTCATCGAGAGGAAAGCCAAGAAGCAAATGATGGCAGTGATCAATAAGCTCATGTGGTTAGCATGTGTTATGATCTCGATCGCTTTTCTTTCGCTGTCTTATGTTGTCCTCGGAGATAAACAGAAGCCGTTGGCCATCGCTATAACCATCGTAGGAGCGTTAATCATGGTTTCTACCCTTGGCACCATGTGTTACTGGGTGATCATGAATCGGATCGAAGCTTCAAGATCTTCGCCTGCGTCAATGATGTCAGACCCTGAAATCGTTGATCACAAATATAACAGAAAACTGTATGCAGTCTGAAGAATCGAGCCTCCCTCGTAATTTGCAGTTATTTCCACTTACGCTGACACAAAATACGTCTGAAAAATCTGTAGAACAACTGAACATCGGAGATTTATCTCCAGAAAACGAAGATCTCTCCTATTTTAGGCTCTGTAACGGGAGCTAAGCTTTCGTTTTATTTTCTGTATGGACGAGGACATGACATATTAAAGTAGATCAGTTTCTACCTTTGGTGTACAAAGATGTGAAAAGCTTACAAATTCCATGGCACGAATCTCTGTCGTGAAGATTCATTTCAGGTCGATTGATTGACGGGTATTGTCAGTCGATCATCTACGGTGATTACAGGCATCAGCCATAGTAATTGATCAATGTTCAATCCACTTCTTCGACTGGCGTTTTCCAGAAGTTCCAAGAATTATAATCTTCCTGTTAAGACAGCACGTAACAACGACACAAAACAGATATGGAAACAGTCATCCACACGATTTGAATTTGTTTTGATTTTCATATCGAATCATCGGTATTCTCTTGTTACCTGTTCAACCAGTGAAGTTGGAGGAAACATGTCGTTAACAAGCGTGTGAAGCGAAGTGTAGGACTTGACATCGATACGATGACCCGTTGCTACCTCTCCCTATAAATTCACATCAAACTTAGGACAAACCAAAGAGGAAAGATCGAATACTGAATCTCAAGACCTCTGATTCTACGGGGTCATTCTTGTTTATGAAAGAAATTATACGATTTTTAAAACCCTTTTGCGTAAATTTCACGATAATATAGTATTCAAATTTCAAAAAAGAAAATCGAAAACGGGTGTAACTCATGAATACCTTGGGATTAATTATGAATATCTTGCCCTTGGGGATTCCAAGCTTTCTGTAACTCAGCTCATCAGTATCTCGGTTTCCGAATCCAGCGTAGAAGGGATTGTAATCTGGAGGAAAGAGATTTCTGATATCCTGTATAAACATGTTGTAATTTAACAAATTTACGTCGGAAATATATCGACTTTTTTCCTTTTAGAGACGATGTGTATTTCGAAAAGAATCTTTATTTACCTCCAAACATGCAATCTTGAATTCATGAGGAGCTCTTCTTATAACTGTAAAACAGTGAAAGAAGATGCAACTAAAGAATCAATAACGTTTTAACTACAAAATCCAAACTGAAGGAATTACGACAAACCTTCGCGGTACAATGCTGGGAATAACCCATCAGGTGAAATGACTACAGGACCATTCGGCAGAGCTTTTCCGTCCTGCAAATCGTAAAAAAAAACTAACTATTACATAATGGAGTATGTACCTCGGTTCATTAGTGAGATTCTGACATCATTACTTTTCAACACGCATAATCAGAATACGGTGAACAAAGAGAAGTTGCGAATGATATACAAATCACGGGGAAAGACATCTCGAGTAACCTGTTTCAGATTGACTAAGAAACTTCGTGTTAGATATGCCTGAACAATGGCACGAGCGCTAAGAAACAGCAGCTGATATCCATTCTCCTGCAAATTTAGAGTATTTCACAGAGATGCTTCAGACAACAAAACGAACCAAAACCCTTTTCAAGCGTGTAACGAAACAGCGCTACGATTCTGGGCTAAAGTGAATATTCTAGTCCAAATGATGATATTACCTTTATTGCTGAAAAAAGCTTGGCTACACCGGATTGTGTCCAGTCCTTTCCGACTAAAGGCATGAACTGACCTAGCACATCAGACCTGTTTAACATATATTCAAGAGAAGGGTACTCGCGTTATTCGCATACTCAAATATTTTAGCACTGATCGGATAATAATTTGATCGAATGGGTTTGAAGTCGTACTTTGTTATAGTTCCATCAACATCTGAAATCACAATCTTCGCGTTCCATTTCCACAAGTAAATATGTGCATCGACCTGTTAAAAAAGAAGAATATTTAACAACAAAGTTAGGAAAGTTGATGTCAGTATACCTTCAAATGTTAACTAATGCATGATTAACAACCTGTTGTGTTCCGAGGACTCGAGTGGAGAAACTAAAAGTTATCATATTCTGACCATCTTTTAGATTCAGAGATGCAATCTGTTCACTGGTAGGGACGTTAGTTCTGACAAAAAGTTTCCGCGGAGACTCATGGTTACTGGGTGAGGCTGATAGCGGTTCTGGCTGCGAGTTCTGTATTCCCGATTCAGAATCAACAAACAATTCTTCACTTGAAGAGTTACTACTTGTATGCTCGATTGTTTTCACCCGTCTAAAAGGAATGGGCCAAAGTCTCCATCTTCTCCCAGAAGAAGACGAAGCCATGGTACTTTCATCCTCTTCGGATTTTGTCAATTCATTCTCCTCCACAGAAATTACATCATCTGGATCGATATCCAAATCTAAATCAAATACAGCTTTTCCGAGTACAATTGGAGCAGCTTTCTTCCAAGGCAAATACATTTCTCTGATCCTAACAACCAAATTTTCGCTTTCAATAATTGAGGTTGCAGAGTTCTTATACTCATCTGGGGATATCTTATGTGCATCAAAGACTTGTGCAGCTGTACTAAGGCCCATACCCTGATGAAGTTCGTCCTTGCAGAGTGATATCTCAAATCCTGAAAAATGAAAAAAAAAATCCTAAGTGTCACAAAAGTATCACTGTAAAAGAAGAAAATAACTATGGTGTGGTTTCCTTACTCTGGCTTGAATGGAGTTGGTGTATCTCTTCACCTGATGTTGCAGCCACTGTATCAACAAGAGTCTTCTCTTCCCCGTGTTCAACTACAGAGTGATCCTCCTCCTCGGGCATTTCACATGAAGTTAGCGGTTCATCATCCTTCCCAGTAGACTCGGTAGAGAGTTTTCCATCCTTCACAGTTGACTCGGTAGAGAGTTTTTCATCCTTCCCAGTTGACTCGGTAGAGAGTTTTCCAGGACTTTGATGCTCTAATTCCATAACCTCGCCTTCCCGGTAATCAACTATAGCTACAGATGTACCTGGCCGTTCATTCTTATATTCTGAATCTGTATTAGAATCAATGGAGATCCTAAATTCCTCATTTTGGTGCACATTTTCTGTTTCCGTAAGAGAAATAGAAGATTCACAACCCTCAGCAGGAGAAAAGCTAAAATCATCTCTTGTTTCAACAATCACTCCATCTGCACTTGTATCATTTTCTACAACGGCAAGAGGATGTTCGTCTTCTCTCGGATTTTGAACCTCAAAAGTAGGAACCGATTCCTCACACTTAACGTTTTCACCGCGATGGGTCAGTTCTGAAAACTCCAAACAGCTCCCGAAAACATCTTCTCTTTCAGCATCATGTGATACATTTTCAGTATCAGTATGCAAATGGGAACGAAAAGCTTCTTCATGACTCGTGATATGGACTTCATCAGATCCAACATTAGTGTCAGTTGACTCCACTTTGCGGGTATAATCAGTAGTCCACGATGTTTCAGACGAAGCAAATTCTGTATTACCCTCACAAAACTCAGTACCATCACCGGGAGCCAAATGAAACTGAGGTGTATCCAAGCGTAAGTTCTCAGCCTCCTGTTCAGCCGCTGATAAAGGCGCAGTTAGAATGTGACCATCAACACTCACCAAAACCACTTCAGAATCTGAACCTTGCGATTCTCCATAACTTTCCACATTTAGGTTTTCAAAACGAGCGCTTCCATATTCTGACATTGGAGGAGACTGATCATCCTGGAAGTCATAATACCTCCTATTACCATCAGATTCTGTCCTCTCAAGATGGTTCAAAGATTCAAAACCCTCTCTTAATTGCCCTACACCCGAATCAGAAACACAATGTTCAAGCCTTTTCCCATTACCGTTGTTATCCTTGAGGACTCCATTGGTCCTAATTTCTTTCCCTGAATCACCTTCCCTGATAAAATATGCTTCACCAGAATTATCAAGAAACATGTGGAAATTCGCTTCGATTCCATTTACAGATATTTTTACAATTTTCTCGGCGCCTTTGAGCACACCTTGGAATTTACCAAACCTAACGTACCAAGGCGTGCTTCGGAATGAACCATCTTGTTGTTGAACAACAATCACATCAATGGCACCACCAAAGGGATGAAAAGGAGTGGCAACTGAATAAACTCCTTGGGAAATCAAACTCCCAACTTTTCCAACCACATTCATTTCATCAATATGTGATTTTATTGGTTTTTTCTCCCAATTCCTATGGATGATTACCCTAATACACTCTTTATAAACACCAGCTTAGACCTAAGTAGAACTATATTATACTCCTGATTGGAACAAGAACAAGATAACAAATGGCCTGCAGATAGAACATTCAAACAGTAATCAGAGAAACCCTTGAGAGATTTATGGAACTGTCAGCACTAATTCCTTGTTTGGTTGCAGAGAAAAACAAGGGAAAAACACCAGATCAATCCAGCAAATTCCATCAAGACATGATCCAACCTACCAAACATGTCTGATTTTTCACAAGCAGCATTAATAATTCCAACATAAAAGCAATTGCTGAACTCTAATGGCCCAACCAAATACAAAATGAAGGCAAAATGCAGAAACCCATGATGATAATCGACGATGAAATGAAAATAAGATCCGACATGCCAAATCGCTTGAAACCCAGAAATCACGAGAAGGAAATACTTACAGATTAGAAAATTTCGAGGGGAAATCCGAGAAAACCCTCGGCCGCTTGGATGAATCCAAGAGGAACGACAAATCTCGCCACCTAAATTCGAATTTATGACGATCCTATTCTATCAGTTTCTTTAATTTTCTTTGGGAATTTGTATTTTCCGATGGAAGATTCGTTACAGTCTCCCGGAAAATGCTCGAAATTTATCTTCCGGTGGGGGAATTTCGCCGAGGGAGAAGAGAGTCGTCGTATGGATAACCAGAAAATTTAATTCCGCCATGGCCAGAGACTGTAATTGCTTAAATAGGTGAGCCTGCAAGGGAGGGAGAATTCCAAGAAGGGTCGGGTGGTTGTTACGTAATTAATAGGTCCTTTAAAGGGTATTATTGGTATTTATCTTACTCCCGATGATGATGAGACCAGAAGAACCTTTTTAATTAGTTATATATAAATGTGTTCATAATTTTTAAATACTTTATTTAATTTTGGACCGACTTTGAACAACATAATATTCATAATATATTTATTCTAGCGTCTAATATTCATAATATATGTATTCTATACTACATAACGAGGTAGATTTATGAATATTTAATAAAAAATAATTTGTCGAATACAACCCGAGACCAATGTAAGTTTTCTAATTAATTTATTTATATATTTTGAAACTTATTGAAATTAGTCATATTATTCTAGATATTGTTTCTTTTAAATTATTAAAATTATTTTTTATTAAAGTTCATAATTATTTAAAGTATTAATTTAGATACAAAAATTTTGTACGGAGTATTCTTCCAAAATATTCCAGATATTTTTTACATATAGTCAAATTTACTTTTAATTAGTCCACGAATTGCGAAAATTAAAATACATCCCTTTAAATAATGAGATAACATATGGCATATGAAATCATATATTACTTTATTCAAACACTGCTCATGAAATAGCATGTCGTCGAACTCAATTTTTAATTGATCTTAAAAATAAGACGAAGAAAATATAAAATCATGGCAACTGCTTAATTGGATCCATAAATATGATATATCTCAAATGGTATTTTAAAATGTTATGGTAACGCTAATATATCAATTTTATTTTCTTATTTATTTTTTTTATCTTCATGCATCAAAGCAAATTGCGAGAGAGGGGAAGAAGACAGGTGCAAGGCACGTGTTACACGTTTGGCCACCAAACCATTCTCCCTTTCACATATTTTCTATATATTTTTTAAAAAATATTATTATAATTCTCTGTAAATATATATACATAATTTTCTATATAATATTCGTCAATCTGTTAAATATTTCATAATTATATATTAATTTAAGAAATTACTTTCAATTTCATATATAATATTGACAATTAATAAAGTTAATTAATTATATCCAACTACCACGTTAGATCACACATTAATATCTAAATCAAACAAAAGAAAAATACACATTTATTAAATAATTACTTTTTTTGTCATCGTTTTATTCTTCAGTTACTACTTCTAACGAAGTATTAATGAATATTATATAGAAAATTATGTCTATATATTTACGAATGTTGAGGTGTTTTATCATTTTCTTCGTATCGTCATCTTTTTCATAATAATATATCAATTTAATAAATTACTTTCAAATTCATATATAAATCTTGTTAATTAATTATGATCCGGCTACCACGTTAGATAACACATTAATATAAAAGTAAATCAAACAAAAGAAAAATACACATTTATTAAACAATTATTTTTTTGTCGTTGTCTTATTCTTTAGTTAAAACTTATAACTACGGGTGTCATTGGGGGCCGTTCGAACCGTGTTGGTCCGGTGAAAAATGGCTCGGGCCCAGGTCGGTCCGATTTAAACGATTCGTAAATTCTCGGCCCGCGGTCAGACCTGACGGGTTTTGGACAGGCTTCAAGCGGGATTCGTTACGTTCTGGATGTTCAACTCCTTGACACACGCACGAATGGGCACCCACCGGAAGATGGAAAACGAAGCAGAGAACACTCAACAAGGTCACGAACGAGGCGAGCTCGAAGCAGAGAACGGGGCGAGCTCGAAGCGGAGAAGACGACAGTCATACGAACGAACATGAATCGGGCGAAGCTCGAAGAGAAAATTTTCAATGTTTAATGATGCAGCTCGAAAAAGGTGAAGGAAGGAAGCCGAATCGAAGGTGAAACGAATAAAAGACCGAAGGTGAAGGAAGGAAGGAGGAGAACCGAATGCGAATGAAGGAGGCTACATAAATTAGGGTTGTTTTAATGGTTTTGGCCCGCATACCGGTTCGAAGCCCGACGGCCGGGCTGAAAAAATTTGGGCTTTTATGTAGTCCGAGTTCGAAGGTCCGGTTAAATTCGGGTCTTATATTTTGAGGTTCGAACGCTTATTTTCGGGTGGGTTTCGGGTGGACCCGCAGATCGAGCTTGATTTTGACACCTCTATTTATAACGAACTTATACAAATGTTGAGGTGCTTTATCATTTTCTTCATCTCGTCATCTTTTTCATCGGTTTAAGCTTTCGTTCATCCACACTCTTTGTCGTGTGTTTATTCGATGAAGACAAATATGGATTTACCCTAATTGATCCAAAAAACTAGCTCAAAAGTTTGGGATTATCTAATACCATATATATGAAATCAATGTCTATGTCCTTAACCAATATGAGACAATAAATCACAATAAAACCAATTTGAGAATTTGACGGACCTCTATAAGAGAAAAATATATTGGTGGAGTTAGGAATGTTCATAAACTCGAATAACCCAACAATTCAATCCAAATAACATAAATTATCCGAATAGTTTGAACTATTTGAAATAATCTAAAAATATAATTTGATTTATTTTATCTTCTAAGTATTTGAGATATTTAGTTTTAGGTTTTAAAACATTTATTATAAATTCACTTACCTAATAATGATTTTTATATTATATTTGAAATTTTTATTTTTATTTGATGTCAAAATCAGAACTAACAAAAAAAAAACCATAAACCCGAATAAAAACCTTGAATTGATTCGAAAAATCTGAATTACCCCTAATCAATCAAATGAAATTCAATTTATTTCGATTTTAATATTTAAGAAACCTAACAATTTAAATTAGGAAAACTCGAATAAAAAACAATTATAAAAAAATCAAAAACCCCGAGTCGAAAACTGAATTAAACCCTAGATGAGATTGAAGACGGAGGTTACGACGGACAGACATTATAAATAAGCCAACACGTACACCAAGCGAGTGATTGCAAATTTGTCCAATTCGAGTGTCCAACACGTGCACAAGGTGGTAGGAGGTATTCAAATATTATTTATATAAAATAAAGTAAATTAATCTGGTTTATACATTTTTTACAAGGTCGGACCAAAACATCAAATTTGGTCAAACAAAGGAAAATTTTTAAATACAAAATAGGTTAGTTAGATTGGGAAATTTAGATCCATAATACTGTTTTACTAAAAATTTGAATTTTTATATTAGAAAATACATTAACATTAGGATAAAAAATAATATATTATTTATAGAATATGGATAGCATGGATGACGTTGAAAATTTTAGTTGATGCCATATCAAATATTAATTCATATACCATATATTTTGTACGTATATATGTGTATGCTATATATAATATAATTAAATTAATATTTTCATCTTAGGTAAATACAATATAGTTAGTTTAAAAAAATTGCGGAATTTTTTAATCTAAAATAAATAAATCTATTTGGTTAATTGATGACACATCATATTTTTCATTTATGTTTAATAATTATTTTTTTAAAAAATTATTCATATTAATCAAAATCTAAATTTAAAAAAAAACATAATAATTTGTGAAATCCATCAACTCCACATCAAAGTATCAAAAAATAAAGTTACCAAAAAGAAATATAAAAACAAATATAGGTAGGGAAGGTGTATGTTTATCTCCGTCAACCTTACCAAGAAAAAATATCTGCATAATTATCAAATCTGGACCGTTGATTTGAAACAACAAATCCTGACCGTCCAATATTTTTCCTTTCTCTTTATTGCTCTATAGATCTGGGCGTGATAGAGTCTACGAGTTTATTTTATCGAGAGACCGAAGAAGAGAAGTTAGGTTAAAACTGTTCCGAGTGCGGCGACCTGTTGGATCTGCAGGTATGGTTTCCGTCTAATTTATATCAATCTATGGTCTGATCAGAGTTTATGGTCTATTTCCTTTGCTGCTCTATTGTTTTCTCGATGAAATCTAGGTTAAATGGGTGTTGTCCTTATCTGGGTTTCAAGTTTTATGATTCCATGTTCGAATCCATCTTGATTAATTACGGAAATGATCGATCTGTTATTCGGACATGATTCTGAATGTGTTTTTTCATGTTTCTTAATGCGATTTTTAACCTCGGATTGGAAAAACTTTTGTTAGCTGAGTTTTTTCTTGGATGCTTTATTGCTATGCTATGATCCTGTTCAGTCTTCACTTTACCATGACCAATTTAAAGCTTTTAATTGAATTGCATGATTGTTGTAGCTTGAAGATGCCTCGTTATGATGATCGGGCCACGCGTCTCTATGTTGGGCGTTTGTCATCTCGGACGCGATCTCGGGACCTGGAGCGGCTCTTTAGTAGATATGGAAGGTAATTTACTTGCTTCCGTTTGTGTTGTTATGCATTGCAATGCTCTGTGCTGTTCTGTGGGATAGCAATCGGCTTGAATGACTGCTACCCTTTATGTTTTATTGGTATTTCTTTGAAGCTTTGAGCTGTATCTTGAGAACCATGGATAATCGGCCACAGATATCCAAGTACATCCAATTTCTAGGGTTCGATCTTCTTTAGTATTTGTTGATGTACCCGAATGCAGCCTTCAAGGACTAAGCCAGGCCTGAATTACTGTAGGACATTCGAGTTATCGCGCATTCATTAAATTATATGGGCGGGGTCGATCTGGCTCAAAGTGTACCATATTTTAACTTGAATGATCTTGTTGAAGGTTTCTTGGCTTTTGCCTGACCTGGAGGTTTATGGTGAGAGGGTCCCCTTGGTGGAAATTCTTTCATGGTGTATAGGGGACTTTGGCGGTTCTGTTTGTAGTGTTATTGCGTGTTTTAATGGTGAAATGGCAACAATCTCAATCTGGTGTTTTGTTCGCTGTGATGGTGAAGTATCATAACACTAGCTGCAGTAGCAGTACTAAAGTAATGATGGCCTTACTGTTTCTGCCAACCATTTCCGCAGAGTACGTGATGTGGATATGAAGCGTGACTATGCCTTTGTCGTAAGTAGTTCTGCTCCTTTAGTTCTTCTTTTCAATCGCTAGTTTGGTCCATGGGACACTTGTTTTCATGATTAACCGTCTCCAATGGGATCTCTCGTCCGTTGTGGATTTCTATGGTTACGTTTTCATTTCAGGATTTTAGTGATCCTCGAGATGCTGATGATGCAAGGTATCGGTTAGATGGAAGGGATTTTGATGGAAGCCGTATCACTGTGGAGTTTGCCAGAGGGGTACACTACTTTATAAAGTCCAATAATAGTGCTAGATCTGCTCGTGTTGATTATGAATCTGCGAGTAATGTTTCTTCTTTTGGGTTTTATCGTGATAGACTCCTCGTGGTTCCCGAGAATATTCGAGCAGAGGCCCTCCTCCTGGAACAGGCCGCTGCTTCAACTGTGGTGTTGATGGCCACTGGGCTCGGGATTGCACCGCTGGTGATTGGAAAAACAAGTGTTATCGCTGCGGAGAGAGAGGCCACATCGAAAGGAATTGCAAGAATAGTCCCAAGAAGCTTAGGTATCATCTCCATATCTTTTTGGTCACTTCCGCTGATGGACGTTTCTTCGTTCAAGTCATGCGTATACTGATCTCGGTTTGACGTTTCTTGTTTTGATCGCATTTCAGACGGGGCGAAAGTTACTCGAAATCCCCAATTAGATCTCGTTCTCCACGTCGTAGAAGAAGTCGCAGCAGAAGCAGAAGCAGAAGCTACAGCCGTGGCCGCAGCTACAGGTATTGTCTTCTTCCCCGTTCATCATTACGTACAAACAGCATTATTCTAACCTGGCTTCTTTCCTTGTTTGGTTTCGCAGTCGTTCAAGATCCCCGGTGAGGAGGGAACGGAGTCCTGAACCCGTAGAGAGAACCAGAAGTCCCGAGGCAGTGATGGATCAGTCACCGCCACCTAGGGACAGGAAGCGTAGTGCAAGTCCCGACGAAGGCAGTCCACGTGAAAAGTACAGCCCTAGAGAGAATGGCCAGAGCCCTTCAAGCCCCGGAAGAGATAATGATGGTGCCAAAGGAACCAACGGCCGTGACCGTAGCCCTAGCCGCAGCCCCAGCCCGAGAGATGATCGCAGTCCCGTGGAGGACGATGACCAGTGATGAGAATCTTCAGACATAATCGCCCAACTCTGTGTTCAGTCGTTTTCTATTTTCAGTGTGTTTTGGAGATAACACATCTCGGACATCGTCTGTTGTTTCTTCTTCTGACAATTTACTTCAATTATTGTCTTGTTTCGACTTTGGATAATTCCTTGTTTACTGTTTCAGCTTCTCTATCATTTCTGCTTTTCGTTTGTTTTTTTTTATTATTATTTTTACACAACGAACAAAATTTAAAAGATTTGTTTCGTTTGATATTTCGGTGGTTTTTTTATATTTCCATAAATTATTTATCATGAAATTGCTTCAATTCGTAACAAATCATTTAACAAATATCTCAATTCAAAATAATGTTAATCTGAAATTTCATTTAATTTTTTTATTTTACTTTTGATTCTTGTTGTCTCGTAACGTATTGGCCAAATGTCGATATGTCCGAGTGGTTAAGGAGACAGACTCGAAATCTGTTGGGCTTTGCCTGCGCAGGTTCGAATCCTGCTGTCGACGACTCCTTCCTTTTTTCAACTTCTTTAGAGAAATCCCATGTACTTATTCCAAAATGTCCGTTTTATATTTGAATATTATAAAATAATAATATTATGTGAATGTCTTTTGAGTTTTCCAACTCTTCATATTCTCTATTTACTCTCCCACTTTATTTCTATTTAATTCTATGAATTATGACTACCTTATCTCTTAATCTATTTGTTTGTCTCTTCATCTATCCTTGTAAGCCTATAAATAGAGGCAATTTCATTTGTAAATGTACACTTGAGAAATCTTCTTGAATAAAGAATTATCTTGCTCTACCTCTTGCTCTCTCATCTTACATATTGTTCAAGTTTATTTTGCAACATTGAAATCATTTTCAAAATAATTATTATAAGAAAATAATATTATTATTTTAACATAATTTCAATGTTCAAGAAAACCTTAGGCCTGTGAACACCCAACGTCTAGACGGGCTAGACGAATATATATATTTTATTTTTATTTAATATAATTATAAAATACTTAATTTTATAAAAACATATATAAATAAATAAAGTTTAATATTTATAAAAAAATATTTATAAGTATTAAATTCACAATATCAAACATACGACGACAAATAACATAAAACAAACAAAATATAAAAAATAGACGTCGTGTAAGGACGATGTTAGACCAAGACAAGGGTAAAGACGAGAGGCGATGACGAATGCGAGAGATGAAACAAAGGGTGGAGATGAAACAAAGATGAAGATGAGAAATGAAGGCGATGATAAAAGATGAAGATGATGACAACATACGAGAGGCGATAGAAGAAAAGAAAACAATGATGAATGCAAAGACGACGATTAGATACAAATGCGACGACATGAGACTTAAATAAAGACAATAAACGATGTAATACATAGAAGAAGACAAATGAAATGATGATGTCAAAGTCGATAAAAGATAAACGCATGGATAGATATCATTGTTAGTTTTTTTTCTTTAAGTACCAAAATGACGTCGTTTTAACATTATTTTTATTTTTTTTTAAAAGACCGCCTAGAAATTAAGCGGACGGCCAGGAAGCGTCCAACGCCTAGACGGGGTCTAGGCGGACGCGTAGAAGGATTTTTAGAACACTGCATAATTTAGTAATCATGAATATTATTTTCAAAATTAATGCATTATATTGATGTAAACACCACGTATAAGTTAATACAAACCTTGTATTAATTTATAAATATATTTGTAAATAATTATTACAATTTATTTATTATTTTGGAAATAATGTGATATTTTTTATATTTCAAAATAAATCATATAAAAAATCATTTAGGTCCGTTTAAATTTGATCGGGTCGGGTCCGAGCCCATTTTCATCGGGGCAACATGGGTTCAGACCGAACTAGGGCACGAATTTTTGGACAGCCTTCGGATGAATCCGCGGACCGGACTCGATTTTCCCACCCTAAATTTGATTTAGAAAAGTCCAAAAATTCGTGGATTTGGGCGTGAAAATGTAAAGCTCGAATGCAATCGGGTTTTTGAGCTCAGGTTTAGAAAACAACCGAATTTTTTCAGCCCGGTCCGTCGAGCCATAGATAAAAAAACCTAGCCTTCAGCTATTCTCTTGTGTGACTGTGAGTGAATGAACCCTAGCGGTACGGTCTTCCGTTCTCTTGCGAACCATGAAAAAAACCAGCCCAACAGCAAACCCATACCATATCATACCCGTCTCCTCCCCTCTTGCATTTGTCGTGAGACTGTGAGTGAAACCCTAGTCGTGCATGCCCGAGCATCTTCGGTCTTCCCTTGTCGTGTGTGCCCATGCGTCGTCTCTTCCGTGGGTCTGTGTTGTTGTCGTCTCTTGCGTGCGTCTGCGTTGCTATCGTCACTTGCGTGTGTTTGCGTTGTCGTCTTCCCTTGCCGCCTTGAACCCTTGTGCATCTTCTCTTGCCGTCGTGAACCCTTGCTCTGTCATCGTTTCTCCTCCTGGTTGTCGTTCTTCTCTAGATTTCGACCACAGATTTTAGTAACTTCTGTTCGCATCTGTCCTTGGGCTGCCCGAAGCTCGCCAATGGGCCACTCAAAGCCCGTCATCCCGGACCGCGAGTCGATATATTTAGACCCATTTAAATTCGATCGGGTCGGGCCCGAGCCCATTTTCACCGAGGCAACATGGGCTCAGACCGAACTAGCCCTAATGACATCCCTAAATTAAGACACATAAGAAAGTGAAACTAGTGTATATTGACTTTCCCTAATGTTATCCGTACCGTACCGTACCAACGAAATTAACCTATACTTAGGTCGGTAAAAGCAAAATTTAACCACTGAATAGCAGTGGGAGAAGAACAAAAGACGGAAACTTACTTAACTTCCTAACCTAAACTAACAGAATCACACCCTCTGTTTTTACCATTCATCTAAATTGGTAAAACCCTCTAACCTTCAATTTTTTTACCAAGTGTCAATGACATTGAAAGTTACCGCAACGACGAGATGTCTCCGGCGATGTCTCCTCCACGTCTTTTCCTCCTCCTCCTCCTCGCCCTACTCCTCTTTTCCGGCGAAGGCTCCGCCACAATCATCGGCGTTGTGGGAACCACCTCACGGATGCTGAACAGAGCAAGAAAAGCAAGGCAAGCCACCGAGTTTCTTTACGCGCATAACTCGGCGCGTGGAGATAACGACATGCCACCGCTTCGTTGGGACATGGGTCTTACTCGGTTTGCGTATAAATGGGCCAAACAACGCCAAACCGATTGCAAGATGATTCACTCCGGTGGACCATACGGCGAGAATATGTTCTGGTCCCGTGGGATGATCTGGTCGCCGGCGAGAATCGTGGCTGAGTGGGCGGAGGAGAGATCTTACTACGACCCTAAAAGCAATTCATGTGCCGCCGGTGAGATGTGCGGCCATTATACGCAGATCATTTGGCGAACAACCACAGCCGTCGGATGCGCCACCGTCAAGTGCGACAACGACGGCGGCTATCTTTCTGTTTGCGAGTATGATCCACCCGGTAATTACGAAGGCGAGACGCCTTTCGATGCGACCTTAGTGAAAAAACCCTAAGGCATGATTAAATTTATATATACGTATATAATAAAATTGTATTGTTTTAATTTAGATATTTATATATCATAATGTATAATGCCGAGCAATTCCCATTAGGATGGCCTTCATATCATTTGCTACATATAGAGAGAAATAAATGTATTTCGATCCATCATGTGTGGTTCCAATGTTTGTGAAATAAAGGATAATACTCGGTGTTCTAAAAAAATTGGATGTCTCTTGGATGATCGAATAATGCACAAAATGTGGATTAATCTTTTTTTGTCTAATAAATTCATGAAATATAAAATACGATTTTGTTAAGTTGGGTTCTCCTACATTCGATAGAAAATTATAAATTTATAGATTATACTATTCTAGACTTTTGAATATTTTTTTAGATTAATTAGAGTTGATATATATTTTATAGACGATGAAATATTAAAAATTTAAATTTCAAAATCGTATTTAAAAATATTATTAATCATATATAATATTTTATTATATTTATATTTTCAATATGAGATTTTTAATATTTGCTTATTTAGTTTTTCTCCGGTAATCTTTAGAATTTGACGTTATCAAACAAGATATCTCTTTTAGATATCGATTAGAAAATATAAAATTTTTTTATAAAATATTGTTACAAAAATATTATTTTGATAATCATAAAGAAAAAAATATAAAATTTAAATTGATAAGAAATAGTATATACTTTATTATTATATCTCAAATTTAAAAAAAATGTAAAAAACAATTTGATACTAAAATTTTTAAAATAAATAAATAATAAAAACATCTAAACGTCGATCAGTCCAATAAATCCGTCTAGACATTAGATATTCGTCAAAAGTTCGATTATCGTCTAACGATATATACATATAATATATTAGTAAATAATGTTTATGATCGTCTTTTTTCGAATCATATATAATAATAGTCCATGTATATAATTTCACACATCTTTGCTTCTTTGTTTCTTTTTATTTCTTCCTATCCTATTCACCTAAGAACTAGATGTATATATTTTTAGAAGATTGCATTAATAAACAATGATATTTATTTATGGTACAGTACTGATTGTAATATAAATTATATATTTTAATATATTGTATTAAATAATAAATTATTTAAATATATGGTAATAATGGTATTAAATAATCAAGTATTTTAATATATGGTATTAAATAATCAATTTAATCATTTCTTTTGAGAAATGTGAAAATAATTAGGTATTTATAAGAAGATAAATGCATAGAGACTATAGATTTAGAATGGTGGTTATAATATCTCATGTTTCTTAAAAAAAAAAACTCCACCTTTTTTCTAGTTGTTGTTGTCTTGCATTTATTTGATCAAACTCACCAATATTCGGTCTAACGAACAAAACAAATCACGAATTGATTAAATATTTAATATCCCAATATTCAGTCTAAATGATAGAATTAGTTTTTTTTAATGCCATGACCAATTTCAAAAGTTACATATGTCACATTTGAAAAATTCAGAAAAGTTGTAAATTAAATGTATATATTACCATGAGTTATTTCTATCATATTTTGTCAAACGCATTGGATATATTTTTGCAATAAAGATATCCATCATAAATACTCCAATTCTAAATGTATTAATTACGAATTTCTTCTAAAAGGGTAATAAAAAATGATTATTACACCTTGATAATATATATAATCGAATAAAATCTGAATCCTTTAAACATATGATGTCCTAATATATATTAACCCGAAATGATAGAATTTGGTTTTATTATAATTGTATTCATAAGCTTTTCAAAAAATTAACATAAATTAAAATTTAAAAAATGAACAAATTGTGTAAACATCACATTATACCATAACCTATCCACCAAAATTAAATTATACTCCACAAATATCCTGGTCCCCATTTAAAATAATTCCTCACTCATGATACAAAATATCATTTATGTTTATATATGATAATATATGAATTTATTCCTTTGTTTATTTTTCGTAACGTTGTATATTAAACTTTTTCCAACTCTTCACCTTCATTACTCTGCCTTTATTCTCGAATTATAATATATATATATATATATATATTTTTTTAATATACATATTAATATTAACTAAAGGAAACAAAACCGACAATCATCTCTTTTGTACCACACCTTTTTTTTCTCCTAATAATATAAGAAAAATATTCGACAAGTATAATATATGTGTATATATATATATATATATTCACCAGTCTCTCATTCTCATCAAAAGTGAAAGTGTCAACATGGAAGAAGAAACCATAAGCATAATGGAAGCACTCTCAACACTCTCACCTCAAAGCCTCACAAATCTTCTGCATTCAATCCTATCTCTCCCCCACCACTATCGCCGCCGTCTCTCCGCCGTACTTTCATCGCCGATGCTCTTTTCCCTCACCCTCCGTCACCTTCTCTCCCTCTCTCTCCCCGAAAAAACTGTCCTCATCGCCCGTCACCTCCTCTTCCTCCTCCATCTCCCCCACCGTCTTCCGCCTTCTCCTGCCACCGTGATGAAGCTCCGGGACCTTGATGCAGTTGTACTCCTCCTCTCCCTCTGCGAGACCCACCAGCTTGACCCGGATGTACTCGAGACCTGTCCAGACAGTTGGAGAGAATTTCTTAGTGAAATATCCTCTGATACGATGTTAAATAGCTTATCCGGAATATGGACGTGTAATGCAGGGATCTTGATGCCTTATATTGAAACCCTTGTTAGATATAAGAGGTTTCTCGATACAATGGACGGAGGAAACAGAAAGGAGGGTAAAGAAGTAGCGGCGGCTCGGGCCGCCGTGGTGGCTCTTCGGGCCGTGAAGGTTATGGACGGAAATGGAGGAGGAGGAGTGGAATGTGTGATATGCAAAGAAGAGATGAGAGAAGGGAAGGACGTATGTGAGATTCCATGTAAGCATTTGTTTCATTGGAAGTGTATTTTGCCATGGTTAAACAAGAGGAACACATGTCCCTTCTGCCGGTTTCAGCTTCCGACCGATGATGTCTTCGTGGAGATCCAACGGCTGTGGGAGATCCTCGTTAAGGGTATTGATTTACACGTGGCGTAATCGTAACGGTCCCATTGATTGATGATGGAAAATGTAGGGTCTCAGTTTTGGAGTTATATAACGTGGAATGTATATGAGACAGTAAAGGCTTGGTTTGTACATCTTATGAAGGTCTCTTTAGTTTTATTCTTTGATAAAGACACATGTGGTTATAAGGCTTGCGGGGTAGAATTATTTGATAAAGACACGTGTGATATATATTTTTGTAAAATGAATTATAATTATATATATATATATTATAGATAAAACCCTTATACCAATAATTACGATGAAAGAGACATCCAAAGTGTTGACTATTGGGATGTATCTATGATTTATCTTGTTACTGGGCCAATAATGGGCCTTAGTAGGCTAACAGGGCCTTATTGGGCCAATAATGGGCCTTATTAGTACACTAATGGGCCGTATTGGGCCTATGCAGGATTAATCCATATGAGCCTTTTGCTTATAAACAAAAGATATGGGTCTTAGTAAAATTATGCATAGTTGGGCTGAAATTGAATTGGGGTTTTTTGAGATTAAAAGAGAAATTCTAGGGTTCTTGAATTTTATAAGTAGCTGCGTTGCATTGCCGGGAGCCACCTTCTTAACGGCGGTTTTTACATTGAATAAGCATCGCAGAACTTCGGATTTGAAAATGGTACGTATCGTTAGTTTTTGAGTTTTTCTTTTCTTGGATTTTGCTATTTTCGTTTGTTTTATCAGAATCGACTCGAGTGCGATGGATTGCACAAACCTATCTCCTAGAGATTTTTCTTTTTGACGATGGTTTCTGATGCGGTTTTACTGAAAATCGTGTTTACTCGTCAGTGTTTTGGTTTGTTCTCGTTTTTGCACTGATTGATATGAATGGACTTAGCGTAGATTTCAACTAACCAATTCAAATGAAATACTGTATCGTTGATAAATCATGACTTGTGTCTGTAAAGATTTAGCATCCTTTTACTGTCTTTATGACGTCGTTGGAGCTGTAACGTGCTTTTGAAAACTCTATTATTGAAGATCGGTGGATAAAATTGCGTGAAAGCTAAACATTTATGATGTAATATTGTTTTCTGAGATTGCATTGAAAGGTTCATGGTTTATAGTGTATTGATGTGTATGGTTTGATAATTTCCAGCCTAAGCAAATCCACGAGATTAAGGACTTTCTTCTGACAGCAAGAAGAAAGGATGCTCGATCAGTGAAGATTAAGAGGAGCAAAGATGTGGTCAAGTTCAAGGTCAGGTGCTCAAAGTACCTCTACACTCTCTGCGTATTCGATCAAGAAAAGGCCGACAAGCTCAAGCAATCCCTTCCTCCAGGTTAGCTTTTACTTCAATGTTTTGTAGGAGTCTTTCTTATTTCGTCTAGAGTGGGCAATCCGAGTTACGCAGACCGTCTCGAACAACCAAATCGTTTAGAATATGGGTTATCTTAAGAAATCAAATGGGTTCAAATTTCAGAACCCGTTCGGTTTCGAGTTCGGGTTGGTCTGGTTTGGGTTTGGCTAAAACCCAGGAAATCGAACAACTCGATTAAAAAAATAAAATACAAAATATAATTTAAAATTTTTAAAAAATATATAAAAACTAAAAAAATACTGGTATATTTATATATGTTATATTTGATATTTTTATTTTTTGTTTTATATTAAAACGAATTATAAAAAAATTAACCTAAATAACCCGAATTATGTATAATACCCCAACTATCCGAATGACCCGAAGAATCCAAATATCCAAATGTAATTCGGGTTAGTTCGGGTCCAATGCTTTTGAACCCAAACTGATCCGGACCGAAAACATTCGGGTTCAATTTGGATTCATTTTTTCAAACCCGAGGTACCCGAACCGAAATCTTCGTTTTTCTCTCTCTTTCTCTATCGCTTTCCCATAAATATAGAACTTGTTGAATCGATAGACCGAAATCCGAGAAACCCAAACCGAAACTCGGATTGCCCACCCCTAATTTCGTCTATGGTAGGGATAGTCAGTTGGTCAAATCTAAGATTATGTGTGTATAATCTCATTCTTATATCCAATTATTAGCAATGGAATCAAATATTAAGTAGGGATTGATGAATTATTGAAATTGCAGGATTGAATGTGCAAGATCTGTGAGATGGATAAGGATCAAAACATATGACTGTCGTATTTAGATGATGAGTATAATGTCATTTTTCATGTGGTTGTTTTTGAAGTACTCAAAATGTGGAAGTCGTATTTGGATTTGTCTGATAGTTTCAGATTCATATCCTCATCTTGATTTATATTACCCACCAGATTTTTCTAAGTAGTTGTATGAGTTGTTTCTTGGTTTTATCAAAGTAAATTTCATAATCAAATCATGGAAAATTGTGGGGATATAATTTGCCGTTAGTAATGAATAATGGAAGAGGTTCTAAAATTATTCCTAAATATTTATTGAGCCGAGGGATACAATTATACACATACATACACATACATATATATATATATATTCACTATAAATATGATCGGGCCGACGTACCTTAAATATTTAGGAAAATTATAACACAATCTCTTGACCCTCGTTCTTTTTAAACTCTCTAAAATGTAAAGACTTTCTAAAATTCCTTCAATCATAAATAAATTATTTCAATCATAATTAAGTTATATCAAAATACAGAATTTTGAACGTCGTAATATGTTTGACTTAGATTGGATAGCTTAAGGTTTTGACAGTCGGCACGATGATAATCCAATTGAAGTTGAGCTTTCAGGCTTTTCAATGGTATCTTCGGTCGTTGGAGCTTTCTAACTCATAGTGATGTATTCTTCCACCGTGACCTTGTCGACGTCATCGCGATGATCATCTTCCTTAGTCCCGATGCCCCATTCTCACTAGGTATGCTCATCGAACACCACGTCCTATGTTATGTGGACACATTTTGGGGTCAAATCGTAGGCTCAATATGCCTTAGACTTTCGCTCGTACCCGTCGGAGATCATTGGCTTGCTCCTGTCGTCGAGTTTTTTTTTTAAGTTTGGAGTGGTTAGCTTGACGTCGACCACACACCTGAGAGTGTGGAGATAATGTACCGCCATCTTCTTCTCGTACCAAACCTCGAATGGCGTCTTGCCCTCTACGCTCTACGTCGAGACCGATTCAACACGTAAATAGTCGTTGCTATGGCCGTTTTCGGAAATCTTCTTTGGTTTTGCAATTCCACTATATCATTTTGTTGAGGTGTGTACGACGCAGTGAACTGTTGACGTACTCCTTGCTCTGCGCAGTGTTGAATGAAATCGGCGGATGTGAACTCGTTGCAACGATCTAAACGGAATGCTTGGAGCTTATGCCATGTTTTCGTCTCGGCCGCCAGCTGGTACTACTTGATGGCGTCTATCGTTCGATCCTTGGTAGACAGTATTAAGGAAAGTTTATATTTTATATTAAGTAAAGTTTATATTTTATATTTAGGAAAGTTTATATTTTATATTAAGAAAATACATTAGCTATTATGGTATCAGAGCCCAAGTCATAAGACAAAATAACCTAAATTTTTTTTTCTTTTCCTGCCTACCCTGTTTTAGCCGCCACCCCCTAATTCGGCCGTTCTTCCCTGCGCTATCTCCACCTTCATTGACGACGTCTCCTGTCAACGTCAACTCCTATCTGTCATGGCTACGGAACAAACCGCTTCATCCTCTGCTCACATCCTCGCACAAACTTATTTGTATATATTTCTAACTTTTGAATCCTCCATTTTCTTGCCTGATTTAGCAAACCCCTCACCAGCAAAATTAAAACCCTTCTCTCATCCTTGATCCAAGATCACTACTTGATCATCATCGTCATTAGATATGTCTTCTTCTGGAGAAAGAGGAAAGAGCTTGATGGAGGGACAGCAGCAACCAGCAACACCGAGTCGTTACGAGTCACAGAAGAGGCGTGACTGGAACACGTTCGGACAGTATCTCAAGAATCAGAGACCACCAGTTTCTTTGTCTCAATGCAACTGTAACCATGTTCTTGATTTCCTCCGTTACTTGGACCAGTTCGGCAAGACCAAGGTCCATGTCCCTGGCTGCATGTTCTACGGCCAGCCCGACCCGCCGGCTCCTTGTACTTGTCCTCTCAGACAGGCCTGGGGGAGCCTCGATGCTCTCATAGGCCGTCTTAGAGCAGCCTACGAGGAGAACGGTGGCTCCCCCGAGACGAACCCTTTTGCTAGCGGAGCGATCAGGGTTTACCTAAGGGAGGTCAGGGAGTGTCAGGCCAAAGCAAGAGGCATTCCCTACAAGAAGAAGAAGAAGAAGCCGACACCCACAAAGGATCATGACTCTTCTTCTTCCTCCTCCGCCTCCTCTTTCCATTTCTCTTAGATTTGACTTCTCGTCGAATCTTATTCTTGCCGACTTCTGTCTCCATGGTAACTTTCTACTTGCCTTCCCTTTTTTCCTTTCTTTTACAACGATGGTATCCGATTTTTTCTGCTACTAATCCACCGTATCATTTATAAATTCATCATATTTGAGTCTTTTTTACTAGTTTGATCATGACATTCTTGGATCTACGTACAAATGTATATATGCAAATATATTAATTGGGTTATTGATTTTATCATGATTAGATATAATTATGAAACTTAGATTGGTTACCAACGAATCATAGTAGATAATAGACATGCATCAAACCCTAATCTGGAAAGTGAATTAGCAACATACGAGATTAATTTCTTTAAATTCTTGGTTAGATGAAACTTGATGTTGGGTTGGGGTTTAGTAGACGGTCGACTAAGTTCTTGGTTTGATGAAACTCAAAGGGCATGATTTACCATAAGACAGATTTGAAATTGTTTCGTTATACATGTGGAATTAATTAGTAGATAATGATAAATATCATCTCAGATAGTTTGATTATTTCATCTTAATCTCGAACATATACATATATATATATGTATATATGTTTATGAACAGGAACGGACACACATTGACCACTGCTGTATAACAGTGGTTCGAGGCTATAATAATTGGCTCTTTGAATGCTACGAGCTTTTAATTATATGATGTGCCTCTTTAAAGATCTTGTAGATTTTGTGCACCTTAAATGGTCAAGCAAGACATCAACCTCTTTTCGCCATTATATATATATATATATATATATATATATATATACACTAAAGA
>CM071873.1:35871459-35885955 GCA_036759665.1 Gynandropsis gynandra | reverse complement strand
TCTATAAATAGTCTTGTAAACCCTTCGTTATGGTATAAGAAAATATATTAGCTATTATGGTATCAGAGCCCAAGTCATAAGACAAAATAACCTAATTTTTTTTTCTTTTTCTGCCTACCCTGTTTTAGCCGCCACCCCCTAATTCGGTCGCTTTTCTTTTTCCCTGCGCTATCTCAGCCTTCATTGACGACGTTTCCTGTCAACGTCAACTCCTATCTGCCATGGCTACGGAACAATCCGCTTCATCCTTTGCTCACTACACCAACACTCGTTCCCAACAGCACTTTCGCGGACGAGGTAGAGACTATACATCTGATCATCGATCACACCGCTCGCAATCTAAAGGGTATCAAGGCAAGTGCCAAGCATGTGGAGTCTTTGGACATAGTGCAAAGAGATGCCCTCAATTCACACTGATCACGGCGCACAGATCTCATTCACATCCTCCACAGCCTCAGCAATCGTGGCAACCGCAGGCTCACAATGCGCTCGCGCCGTACTATGATTCTGGTTCGTGGCTTCTTGACAGTGGGGCTTCGCATCATATCACATCCGATCTTCAAAATCTGGCACTTCATAGTCCATACCGTGGAGGAGAGGATGTGATTGTTGGTGATGGCTGGACCCTACCAATAACTCACACGGGTTCTTTTTCTATGCCTTCTACCACACGTCCTTTATCGTTTACTAATGTGCTTTGTGTGCCATCGATTCATAAAAATCTCGTCTCGGTCAACCAGCTTTGTAATACTAATGGAGTTTCTGTGGAATTCTTTCCACATCTTTTTCAGGTGAAGGATCTCAGCACGGGGGCACCAATCCTAACAGGTAAAAGTAAAGACGGTATCTATGAGTGGCCGCTCAAACCCTCCTCTGCGTCAACCTTTGTTGCTTTCAGTAGTGTCAAGTCCACTTTGTCCGAGTGGCACTCTCGTTTAGGTCATTTATCCCTTCCTATGTTAAAGCATGTCGTGTCTAAGTTTCATTTGCCGTTGTCTCGGAATTCCTCCATTATGTTTTGCAACTCTTGTGCTCGTAATAAAAGCCATAAACTTCCTTTTTGCTCAATCTACTATCACTTCCTCTATGCCTCTAGAAATACTTTTTTCTGACGTATGGATGTCTCCGCTTGCTTCCATCGATGGCTTCAAATACTATGTCCTTTTTGTTGATCATTTCACTCGTTACTCTTGGTTATACCCACTTAAAGCCAAATCTCAAGTCCTTGACACGTTTATGAAGTTCAAAGCTCTTGTCGAAAACAGATTCAACACTAAAATCAAAACACTTTACACTGATAATGGAGGTGAATACATTTTCCTAGCCTCATTCCTTTCCTCCCATGGTATCTCTCATTTCACTACCCCACCCCACACACCCGAGCACAACGGCATTTCGGAACGTCGCCACCGACACATAGTCGAAACTGGCATGTCTCAACCATCGGGATTTATTGATAAGGATAATCCAACGCATGTTTGCAAGTTACAAAAGGCTTTCTATGGGCTTAAACAAGCACCTCGGGCATGGTATTCTGAACTGCGCAACTTCCTCGTCACACATGGGTTTCGTAACTCTCTTGCCGACCCATCTCTCTTTATTCTTCGAGATCACGAAGTCTCTATCTTCGTTCTCGTCTATGTGGATGATCTTGTTGTGACAGGTAGTTGTTCTACGCGAGTTCAAAACTTCATCACGGCATTGGCAATTCGGTTCTCTCTGAAAGATCTTGGCATTTTATCCTTCTTCCTTGGGGTTGAGGTATCTCGCTCGGACACAGGCCTAATGCTCACACAACACAAATACATCAATGATCTCCTAGTCCGGACACACATGCATGATGCTAAGCCGATACAGACGCCTATGGCTTCAACGCCGCGACTCACAATTCGCTCGGGGCCACCTCTAGATGATCCATCGGAGTATCGGACAATCATTGGCAGTTTGCAATACCTGTCGCTCACTCGCCCGGATGTAAGTTTTGCTGTCAACAAGCTATCTCAGTTCATGCACGCTCCAACGGATCTTCACTGGCAAGCCGCAAAACGTGTTCTTCGTTATGTTAACGGAACACGTACTGCTGGTGTCTTTCTCTCGGCCTCAAACATGCTCCAGTTGCATGCATTTAGTGATGCGGACTGGGCTGGTGATTGTCATGACTTCACTTCTACGGGGGCATATATTGTATATCTTGGACGACATCCGATTTCTTGGTCATCCAAGAAACAAGGTAGTCTCTCGATCATCAACTGAAGCTGAGTATCGGTCAGTAGCCAACACGTCCGCGGAACTTCGATGGCTCATGTCCTTGCTATCTGAACTTGGTGTTTCTCCTACGGGTACGCCTACTATCTACTGTGATAACGTCGGGGCCACCTATCTCAGTGCTAATCCAGTGTTTCACTCACGTATGAAACATCTAGCTTTGGATTTTCTTTTCGTTCGGGGTCAAGTTCAAGACGGTTCTCTTCGGGTTTCTCACGTCACCTCCCGCGATCAGCTTGCTGACATTCTGACGAAGCCGCTTCCGCGCTCTTCTTTCCATGATCTCTGTGTCAAGATCGGAATCACCTTCCGTGCTCCGTCTTGAAGGGGCATATTAAGGAAAGTTTATATTTTATATTAAGTAAAGTTTATATTTTATATTTAGGAAAGTTTATATTTTATATTAAGTAAAGTTTATATTTTATATTTAGGAAAGTTTATATTTTATATTAAGAAAATACATTAGCTATTAGACAGCACCTGCAACCACATGAATGTGCTACAATCATCGACGAGGAGGATGAAAAACTTGTTTCCACTAGGCGTCATCAATGAAATTAGCCCACACAGGTTGTCGTGCACCAGCTCTAAAGGTTCCTCCGAGCGGTACTCCTAGTGGTGCTAGAATGGTGTGCGACGTTGCTTGTTAGCCAAACCCCCACTGCACAGCTGGTCAACAAGCTCAAACTCTAACATGCCACACTTGAACCCTTTATGCAGTAGTTTGCGTAGGTGTCGGGGAATTCAAGTGTCTGAATCGCGCATGTTTGAGCTAGGCTCTTTCTGCACCTCGGCCCGAGAGGCATACTAGTTGTGCAATGTTTATGTCGAGCACATATAGCTAATTGTGGGATCGTGTCACCTCGCAGAGGAGGCGATGATCAATATCTCGGATCTTGATGACACCGTCATCAATAACAATCTAGTAGCTTATCCCGTCGAGTTGTCCCAGACTGATGATGCTCGTTGTTAGCCTGGAGATGAAGTTGATGCCGATAAACGCCCGATGGTCATCGTTCTTACATTTGAACAACACCGTCTCAACACCTTTGATCTACACCATTGAGCCATCTCTGAATAGTACAGTGCTCTAGATATTGGTGTCAAGGTCAGAGAAAGCGGAACGTGTCCTCGTCATGTGGTTGATGGCCCCCGTGTCCAAGACCCCTCATTGATTGTCCTCGTCCCTTGCCTCCGCAATATGAGCATAGATTGTCTCCTCGATCAGGTATATGTCTGCTGGAGTAGAAAAACCAATCATCGGGGTTAGTGTCATTTTTGGGGCCCATGGTGAGGTGCGTGCAACCATCAGAGGCGGCTGTGGGCTGATAACGAGTGGTGCTGTCGTCAGCATCACAATCTGGATCGAGTGTGCTTTTGCCAGCATTAGGAATGTCTCGTCGTCCTAAGCCATATTAGTTTACATTCCATGGCCTAATTATCATTTTTACAGTAGTTGTTACAAATGTTCCTAGGCCTTTCATGCCCCGCGAATTTCGTTCTACCCTTTTCGCGTTCTCGAACATTCATTGATGCTGCCACTTCGTTTTTTTTATGTGTCGCGGTTGCTGCCACCAGACGACTCGTCAGATCCATCATTCAATTTGAGACACACCATAACGACATGGTAGCCTACCTCATCAAGTTATCCCAAACTGATGATGCTTGTTGTCAGCCTCAAGATAAAATAGGCGTCGGTACATATCCGATGATCGACTTTCTTACATTTGTACACCACCGAGTCATCTCTGAATTGTACAATGCCGAAGATATTGGTGTTGAGATCAAAGATAGCAGATCGTATCCCGTCATCGGGTTGGTGGAACTAGTGTCTAGGGTTCATCCCTTTCATCTCCAATTTGCGCATAGATCATCTCCTAATCAGGTGTATGTTCCTAATTTTTATATATAAAAACCAATCATTTGAGTCAGTGTAATTTTTAGGCTAGTGGCGAGGTGCGTGCAGCCACCAAATACGAGAATAGGCTGGTAACGATTGGTGATAGCATTGGTGTCACGATCTAGATCGAGTGTGCTTCTGCCAGTATTCGGCGTCGACCTACATTCCTTGGCCCAATGATCAGCTTTACCACATTTATGGTAAATGTTTCGAGGCCCTTTACGCCCTGCGGATTCGTCCCGCCCTTTTCACGTTTCCGAACTCGCGTCGCTACTATTGCTTCACCTTTTTTTATGTTTCGCTTCTTATCGTGGCTGCTGCCACCGGACGATCCGTCGAATCCATCCTTCAGTTTGACACATATTTTTCTAATAGACAACAAACAAAAATAAACGAGACTACGTTGTACATGATTTGTGGGAGCTATCGAGAAAACGACTTTCATATCGCACGAACCGTTCCAATGCACACGACGAAGCCTCACTTCGCATCCCACCAGAAGACTCGTTGATGTCTAGACGTAGCAAAAAACAAATTTCTTAAACACGAAAGGATTCATTCTAACAAAAGTGAAGGAAAGGTACAAGAAACTAAGCATGACTAATAAAAGAAAGAATAGCCTCAATCTTCGAGAGTTCTTGGAGAAGATTAAGGTTGAAGACGAGACGGAGAAGGACCGAGAATTAGCAAAGAAAAGACACTTTGAGGTGAATAAAACTTAGTTGAAAAGTCATACAATGGATTCGTTAGTTATAATGACCAAACTCTGGTAGAAAACTAAACATAAAATACAACTAAATAAAGCACGATCAAAATGCTTGATCGAGCGATATAACCATATGGTCGAGCGTCATATAAATCTTGACCCTAAACTAAAATAACTAAAGTACGTTGGTCAAGAATTCGCTCGATTCGAGCAATCCCTTACTCAGATCAATCACCTTTTGCTTAGTTTCTTGCTCCTCTATACCTCTTCTCCTTGTAGATGAGTCTTATAGTCTTAGCTCGGTATTTCTTGAGGTCCTTGTCCAACCAATACCCGTTAAAGTGAAGTTCATTCCTTAACTTGTTTGCTCTTACCTCATGATTGGTTTGTGGTGGAATTGCTACCTCGTCATCATCAAGATCACATACATACACATATATATATATATATATATATATATATCAACACTTGATATGAGATGTTAATGATAAAATAATGTGAATATTTTTTCATTTCAATGACCTAAGTGAGATAACTTTGATCCAGCTTGAAATCTACAAATTAAAATCAACGAGCACTATCACATATTTTTTATGCGACGATGTAGGTCTATTTTAAGTATTGACGTCAAATATTTGTTTTTCCGTACAATAAAATAATATTCTGGTTATCGTGATCAATGTTCGATATCGGTGGTTGAGATATGTTATTAGGATCAACAATGTAAATAATATTATTTTGATTCTATGGTCCAAATCTTTTCCATATCGACAGATAAGATCATATGTTTCAGATGTGATGGCAATAATTAATGAATTTACAAAGATGAATGACTAATATGCGATGTTAATAACTTGACGGTCACAATTTGTTTCTTTAAATCGAGTATTAAGATGACATGATATTGATCGAACGATATAAATTATTTGTGCGATATAAACGATCAAGATGTTATGCCTTAGATTTGACGATCAATGTTACTTTATTTTGATAGTCCAAAAATATATTTTCAGAATAGACTGCTACTAATCTACTTTAGTATCATATATAAGAACCAATAGTTGAGATTAGATTACAAAGATCGGATAATACATACATATTTGATCATATGAAGATTAATTTGATTCGACTATGTTTAAAATTAATGGTTCATATTTCTATTTCTTTAGAGAATTGAAGAAATGTGTAGTTTTTGTTATGGTCAAATGCTAATCTAACGGCTAAGATCAATTTAGAAAATCAACGATGCATATAAATCATTGTGAACGGATGATTTAAATTTTTTTAACAGAATGAATTGTGAAGATGAGTTAATCATATTGTCATTCAGTATAACATTGAATTGTATGTTTCATATTCAATCCTAAATGGATTAGGGGTAGACGTTTCGAGTTATCCGGATCGATCCGAATAATCCAACCCATAAGACATATGAGTTATTTAGAAAACCCATACGGGTTCGATATCCAAAACTCATTCGGGTTCGGATCAGATCGGTTTCGGGTTAACCCGAGAAATTCAACAAAAAAATGATTAAACCTAAAGTTTAGGTTTTCTTAATTCCTCCTCTCTCCTCTTAACAACGCCTCTCCTCATAATCTCACAACGCCTCCTCTCCCGAGTCTCCCTCCTCCCACCCTCACGTCTTCGCCTTCTCTCCTGAGTCTCACGCCTCCGCCTCCTTTCCTCACAGTGCCTCCACATCTTCTCCTCTCTCCAAACCCACATGGGTTCAATGTTCAAAAACCAAATAATCCAAACCCGAGTCGAGCCCAAAAACCCAAACCGAAAACCAAACGGATCTAATTCAGGTTCATTTTTTTTATAACCCGAGAAACCTGGATCCAGACCGAACACGTAGAACACGGATCGAAACCCGAATCAGGAATGAAACTCGAACCCGAACCAAACCCGTAAAACCGGATCAAAACCCGAAACACCCACACCTAAAATGGACGTGAATTTTTTAAAAAAAAAAAATTAACATGGGTCATTTAGAAGAAACAATCACCATCGTATTATTTTGATCAGATCGGTTTCTTTCCTCTAAACAACTTACAACACACTATACCCTCTGGTTGATTCCTTCTCTAACATCCATCAAATTCTCGAAGTGTTGCATTCAATACCCCATTTATATTTTTATCGACCTTAACAATAACAATCTTCTTACGCATCAGCTGCTTAATTTAGTTGTCTGAAATATATATTTGAAGCTCTATTTGATTTGGACCAAAAAAAAAAAACTGAAAAAGAAATCACATGCTATTTGAAATCACTTCTAAGCAATTTATTTATTCATCATCCTCAAAAGCTATCCACCCTTTCTGACCGTGCCTAAGAGCATATCGGTTAATTTCTATGCAAACATATTTAATTAATCAGTTCTTTTAAACTTCTTCAACCTTCAAATTAAATGCCTGAATGCTAAAACTTTAAGGAAATCGATCTATAAGAGTGACAATGCATGCATTTGCATGCCAAAGGTGTTCATCGAAAATCAAACAACTGAATTCAAGCATATAAATGAAAAATAATCAAAATATTCAGATGTGATAAATTATATAATTCAACTTAAAAGAATAAACAAAAACACTAAGATTGGATGCTAAATAGTCGATCTACGCATTAATCAACCACATGACTAGCATGAAGAGAACAAAGGGAGACCATCATGCATTGGGTGAAACTCAAGTAAAAAACACACAGTAAAAACAAGACAGAACAACCATGGCTTAAGATATAATGGAAACATAACTAGAAAACCTAAATATTACATTCCCTCAGAAGAATGTCATTCCGGCATTGAGTTCGATATTTATCTAAGAAGAAAGTCCTTGCAAAAGCAGACATATTTAGAATCTATTACAACCATATAGAACCTCTAACAGATGATGATGATGATGATGATGATGATGATGTCACCAGAGAGAATGAAATCAACAAGTACCCCAATAATACTAATCATGTCTAAAAATAATTAACATTGGAATTCTGAAGCAGCAGTCCATACCCTATGTGCAATTTTCATGATCAAGAAATGTAAAAACACATACCAGTGCAGGTTTTATGGCTCAAAACCCTAATAGTAATCAAATGCACAACTGGTTATCTATTACTGCTATTTTAATATGCAATTTTAAAAGGGTCAAAGGACATGAACAGATGATATAATAATGAGATGAAGATAATTAGCAATTCAATCTTACCATTTCAAGTACCTGCAACATAGAAAAGATGAGTACATGGTTTGGCTTTGCTGCTTCAGAATTCCTAAGACCATTTTCATAATTGATTTTCTAGACTATTAGAACTAAAAGGTACTTGTTGATTTCTCAAGATCTCATCTGGTGATTACTTAAGTCTTTTGTTCCTTTTGAAAGAATCATCACCTGACCACAAACCTTACTTCATGATACGATTGAGCTTTTAATATGGATTAGATGCTGCTTGCAGGAACTTCTCAGGCAGAAATGAGATGAGGGTGAAACAGCCAGAGAGGGAATAACAAAATATTACCATGCTATCTGTCAAAAATCAAAATCATGGAGTCAGATGATGAAATCAGAATGTAAATGCAAAGTTTACTGTTTAGTCAAACCCACCTAACTACCAAAAAGAAATAAGCTTTATTCGAACAACTCAAGCAGCATTTCCAGATATAGCTGCCTCCTGATGCAAAAGGAAAGATGAATCAAAGAGTTGAACACCTCAGTACTTCTGTTCTATTTGTTATATTCTAACAATGGTGCTTACATTGGCGATACTCGGTTTCCCAGATGCATCTGAGGATGAGTTTGATGTGGGTTTAGAAAACCTGAAGATAGGAAAATCAATCGATTAAAAGATCACTTACCAACTAAAGTAAAGTTTTTGATTTGCTCCTCGGATGAGCTATACATCACTATATTGGATAACAGTTTTTGGGTTACATGAAAAACTACCTTAAAGCCCTAGCTTTCCGTTTCTCTTCTTCAGCGGAATCAGTTTTGGTATCTGCTCCAAATCGGGCCAGTCTAGCTTTCTTCTTTGCATCTTCATCAGAGGGTACAGGTGCAGATGATACAGGAAGGCCAAACCTATGAGCAACATAAAGCAAGGATAAAAATGTTACCCTTCTACAACCAAAGACAGAACAAACAAAACCTTCGCTATGTTCAACTTCAATGCTGTGTAATCACGATGAGAAAGATGATTATCCAAAAAGGTAGAACGGCTGCAATACCTCTCAGCCCTAGCCTTTCGCTTCAGCTCCTCAGATTTTTTCGTCGTCTCTGAGTCGTTCACAACAGCTGCGGTTCCAAACCTGCATCCAAGCACAAAATAAATTCCATTATCTCCATCATAAGTATGACAATCAGGCGCAAATAGCAATTATCAATCCTCCGATACAAAATGATCATGTTTCTCTCGCAATAGCATAGTTCTAAAACAGCAAACATGAATTCATTATCACATAACCTCAGAAAACCCTAGCTCTACAGACCTCAAAATGAAATCCAAAACAACAAATGAGCAACAAAAAAGGACAGAAAAGAGAAGTATACGAAACAGATCCTCTTACCTCTCTGCGCGAGAATTCCGTTTTTCTTCCTCCGTAAGCTGTACAGGCAAACCGAACCGTTCAGCACGTTGGATCTTCTTCTGGATATTATTGACAGGAGATTTATCCCCGGAAACCTTGGACACATCTACATCCTTCTTCTCAGCTCCCTCCGCCGTCAGATCACCTCCTGACGCTGATACTGCTACGTTTTCGGTGCCGGAAGCGTCCTCGGCACGATCTGATTCAAGCGAGTTGAGGTCCACGATCTTCTTAGGGTTTTCAACAGAGGAAAAATCTCCACCATTCTCCGCTGTGACAGTGACCTTGCCGCGGTTGCTCGCCATGGAATCGATGCTCCGTTCAAAGATGCGCTCGAAGGGATATAGAGACCTTTGAGATATTTTGCTCTCCAGAACCCTACTAGGTTAAAAAAAAACCAAAATAGACGTGCCGAGGGGAATTATCATCTTTTATTTATATATTATATATATATATACACACACGCACAAATACAATAAGCGTATTATTTCCGATTCGGGTCGGGTCGGGTCGGGTCGGGTTAGATTGTTTCGGTCCATGAAATTGCGGGTCAAACATACCAAACGACAGCGTTTCAGTACTCTCCGCTGTGTGATCATCTCCTCCTACACGCATTTTCTGGCCATTATCGATGTGATGAACTTACCTTCAAATATCCACAACGGAATTCTCGGTCCCGATAGATTGGATCGGGTCTCAATTAGGGTTCCGGTGATTCCTCCGTCGTTCGGGGCTCGTGTTTGGACGGAGTCTCGTTTCTCTAACCTCGTCAATGTTAAGCTTTTTTAAGGTCTGCTCCTCTTTTCATATATACATATAAAGTGACGTATTGTGTGTAGGTGTAGTAGTGTATGTAAATGCGCAGAATTTTCGATCTGGGTCGTGTTAATTTGCTTTTTGGGTTGTGAATTTTGCAACTGGTAATTGTCGTCTCGTTCTCCGATTACGTGTTCCAAAGAGAGAGAGAGAGAGAGAATGAACAAGAAGATGAGGATTCTTCTTCAGGTAAAATGCTCCTAAAGCATAATATGGGTTTGTCCAGTAATACACACGTTTTAGAAGCGTGTATATTGCAATAGGACAACCCATCTCAATACATTTAAACTGAAATAGATTCTCATATCAGTACGAAATCAGTTTATCACAAGCAATCAGGCATTTTCCCATCGATAAAACCGAAGCTTTTACGAGAATTGAGGGCTTGTCAGATCGTAATAGTGGTTGCGAGAGGACAATACCAGGGTTATCACTAGCAGTAATGTCCTACGGAGTTATCATGCGACATTCAGCAGCAGGAACAGTGACAGCGGATCGAGAGTTACAGAAGCAGAAGCGTTGGTCCTTGACGAGGTTATTGTCGGATGTTTGGTTTGATAAGTCAGTTTCAACAGTTGTCGGTGGGGAATCTTCGATCAGAATCGGGGAAGTTTCGGGTTGGTCGATTATGTGTTCAACAGTCGTTTGTGTTCTGTGGTCGAAGGTCGAAGTCGGTAAAACTTGGTCGGTCGATCTAAGTTTATGCTAAAGTAAAGATGGTACGGTCGGAACAGAATTCTTGCAGACCCATGTGATCCTATGTTGTCTTCTATTTTGGACTGGACATGGCCAGAACTGGAGAGTGATGAATCTCTTGTATCCTTTGATCTTGTTCAGCCCATGACGACTCAGCCTATTTCACCGATTCCATCAGACGAATACATCTTTGACGAAAGAGGGTTATTCAATCTTGGACACATCAGAACTTTCTTCTGTGTCGGTCCCCGTTTCATATCAGTCGCAATCAAACCTCAACAAAGGACATTGAGTAAGAATTTCATCCACACGACTTCGTGATTTTGTCACGATGTGGTACATGTTTCTCGAGATGTGCCTCCTTCATTGTCATGTATTTATCCGATTTAGCATTACGTGAGCTATGAAAAATTTGTTCTCAAGCATTGTGCTTTCCTTGCTGCTATTATGGTTGGCTGTGAACCCATATCACACAAGGAAGCTATAGCCGAAAAAATTGGATAAATGCTATGAATACTGAAATTCAAGCTCTCGAGGATAATGCGACTTCGACTCTGGAATCCTTGCCCTCGAGGAAGCGAACAACCGAAAGTAAATGGGTTTTTAAAATCAGATATCGTTCATATGACACGATAGAATGATATAAAGTGTGGCTAGTTGTTCTTGAGAACAATCAAATTGAAGGGATTGATTATGAATAAACTTTCGTTCCGATTGCAAAGATGGTTACGTTACGTCTCTTTCTCGCTGTTGCCTCTGCTAGTTCTTGGGAAGTACATCAGATGGATGTACATAATGTGTTTCCTCATAGTGAATTAAACGAAGAGTTTTACATGAAGCCTCCTCTGCAAGTCCTTATATGGGTTTCGTCAATCACCATCCGACCATTCTTTGTTTACATTCTCCGTTGATGGAATTAGATTACATTGTTGGTATGTGTTGATGATTTGATTATCACGGGAAATTCAACATCAGGTATTCGAGCATTCAAGAAGTATTTGAGTTCTTGCTTCTATATGAAAAACCTTGGTTTGCTTAAATACTTTTCGGTATTGAGGTTGCGTGCAATTCGTCTGGCATCTTTGCCAATGTAAATACGCACTCGACATAATCACGGAGATGGGAATGCTTAGAGCTAAGCTAGTCTCGATTCCTATGGACCAGAATCATCAATTGTTATCATCTGAAGGAGATTTGTTCGATAATCCGGTGGCCTACCAGCGTTTAGTTGGACGTCTTCTATATTTGGTGGTCATCCGTCCAGAGCTTTCTTACTTGTTATAGGTCATTGTCAGTTTATGCAGTCTCCTCACTGTGAATACTGGGACACAACTCTCTGATTGGTTATATACATTAAAGGTAATCCTAGTCAAGGCCTTTTACTTAAATCAGATTTGAACTTATAGATATACGGTTTATGTGATTCAGACTAGGCTAGATGTCCAGTAAATCGGTGTTCTTTAATAGGATGGTTTGTTTAACTTGGATCAGCACTCATTTGTTGGAAGACAAAGGAACATAATACGGTTTCCCGCTCGTCCGCCGAGGCCGAATATCGAGCCATAGCCATGACAACATGTGAACTCATTTGGCTCAAAGCACTGCTCAAGGGTCTCGGTATTATTTACTCTCAGACGATGTGGCTTTATTGTGAAGTCAAGCAGCTTTGTATATCAGTTCTAATCTGGTGTTTCATGAACACACCAAACACATTGAAATTGATTTTCATTTTATTTGCGATGCTCATCTCAATGATACGATCACTACTCAGGACGTCTCCACTCGTCAACAACTCCCCGATATCTTCACCAAAGCTCTCACCCGAAAAGAATTTGAGATATTCACGAGCAAGTTGCGCGTTCGAGACTAGCACGCAACAACTTGAGGGATGTTGGCGGAAATTAAGGAATCTAAGGTTTATCTCAAGGAATCAGGGAATTTTCCATCATATCAACGCGGAATCAGTTTATCACAAGCAATCAGGGATTTCCCCATCATATCAGCACAGAATGAGGGATTTCTCTTTATATCAGCATATTGAAGGATTCGGTTTACTTTTTTAGACAAATTTAGATTACGAACTTTTCTATATATATTCTCTATAAAACTCTTCGAAGAAATATAGAATTTCACCATTTAAAACGTTTATCTTTAAGGTTGTTGTAAGTAATGGATTCATCACCCTTCAATCTTGAAATGTAAAACGAAATCTTTTACTCCTTCAATATACAAAAATGTATGGTAAATTTGAACTGTTTTGTTGAAATTCATTTGCTTGAGATGTTAGCGCATTAGATGTTGGTCGTACATGAACAACTCGATGATCTCGTTCATCATCATCAATAGAGATGGCCAAGACGAAGACTCTTGACAATAAGAGATTTACAAAACATCCTTAAAGATTGTTGCTCTATGTGTACTGAATGTTATTGAAAAACTTGTAGAAGACAACTTGGTGAATCGATAATTCAAAGATACCAAAAATATCAAACAATACCAGCTTTATTTACGAATCAATCTTTCAAGTACATTTGTCTTTCTTTACAATGCACTAAAGATTTCCGCAGATAACTCCCCCTGAGTTAGATGTAAATAAACGCTAATTGTTTCTCTCCATTTCTCACTATATTGCTCTAAGTACACTTGCAACTCTGTGATCTGCACTCACTTAGTCTGCCGTACTTCTTCGATATTTTTCCAGATTTGTTAACCTCTTGTTTCTCTCGAGTTAACTTATCTATATCCGCATGTGCTCAGCTAACCCACCGGTTTTCCAGCCGCACATCCTTGTTGTTTTTTTTTCAAATTTTAACTTCTCCTCATTCTTCTCTTTGATCCCTTGTATTCTCCTTGTTTTGCTCTTTGAATCTTTCACCTCCTTAAAATGCTCAACAACCTGATTTTAAATTGTTCCTAAAATATTGCATTAACAATCTCCCCCTTTGAATTTCTGATCACTCAAACTCAAATTTGTGCATAAAAATAAACATTCACCAAACGCAATTATAGTTAAGCACAATCATCACAAGTCATTGATTCATTCATTTCGTCATGCTTTGATCACCATATATCCAATGTTAGAACCTCCATTTTCTCCCCCTGTTTGTGTAATCAGATATTCAAAATCAATAAATATTAGTCACACATATAAAATGAACCAATTTAGATATCGATCAATTATTTTCTTACACAAGGTTCTACAACTTGATGTTCTTCCATATCTTTCCCTCATGTTTATTTCTTTTGTCCCAAAAAAATGTTCATCGATCCGTTCTCTTTAAACTATATTTAATAAAATCAAGGACAAATACATAAGAAAAACAAAAATAAGTTTTAGAGTTATCTTTTCCGTTTAAGTGTACTTAACCTATCACCAGATACTCTCAACAATCTTTAGTACACTTATGAGCTAATTTATCATTATTTTTCTCTTCTTTCTCTTCCTTTTTTTCTTTATCTTTTCCTTTTCTTTCCTTTATCTTTTCTTTTTCTTTTCTTTATCTTTTCTTTTTCTTTTCTCTGTTCTCT
>CM071873.1:35846408-35861313 GCA_036759665.1 Gynandropsis gynandra | reverse complement strand
ATATATATATATATATGATGCAAATCCATAATGAATCTATTGAATAGTACAAGTTGAAGGGCTTTAAAGGGTCATCCTTTTGCTTAAATAATGTAATGTTTCGTATAGACAGTTGTTTAACACTAAGATTAGCTTCTTAATCATTCTTGTCATTGCCTTAAGGTTGCTAATTATCATTAATCAATAATGTTAAACAGTTGTTCACTCTGTTATTCTTTGGGGCATTTCAGGGTCTTCAAGATAAGATAAAATTGGTTCCTATTGATCTTGGGAACAGGCCTGTTTGGTACAAGGAGAAACTGTATCCTGAGAATAAGGTAAATTTATCCTTTTTGGAATTACACGAAGAATTCTTCATTATTTCTATATTCATTAGTTAAACAGTAATGTGATGACCGGTGGAGTCGCGGTAGTATGTAATCGTCGCGAAACAAAGAATTTAAAAAGCTGGAATAATATTGACTTACGACTGCGTTTGGTGTGTTTTGGTTAAAATTACGGAAATGACCTTCAAATTTTCAGGTGCCAGCGCTCGAGCACAACGGGAAAGTCATCGGTGAAAGTCTCGACTTGATCAAATATCTTGATAGTAATTTCGAAGGACCTTCACTCTACCCTGAGGTAAAACTGTTGATTTTTTTTTCCTTTTTTTTTATCACTAGTTTATATAATGTAATCCATTGAAATTGTCTTAGGATCCTGCTAAAAGAGAATTCGGCGAAGAGTTATTAAACTACGTTGATACGTTCATCAAGACTGTATTCGGTTCGTTTAAAGGAGATCCGACCAAAGAAACGGGTAAAATGTCGTAACTTTTCGATCGATTGAAACTTCTTTCGAGATTTTTTTTGGTTAAATTTTAATGTGTGGTACAACGCCAGTGTTCGATTATCTAGAGAACGCTCTTCATAAGTTCAATGACGGCCCGTTCTTTCTTGGCAAATTTAGCTTGGTAAGTCTACCCTTTCAAGATCTGTTATTTGTTTTCGTTTTCGTGACAACAATAGCTTTAAATTGTGTGAACCCTTCGATTTTTTCAGGTTGACATTGCTTACATCACGTTCGTTGAACGATTCCAAGTCTTTCTCGGTGAAGTATTTAAGTACGACATTACGAAAGGACGTCCAAAATTAGCGTCATGGATTGAGGTATAGACATTATTCGACATTATGTTCTTAGTTTAATATATGATCTCAAAATCTCGTCACAAATTCTATAGCTTAATTAGGGTTATACATTATGTGAATTTGAGATTGATATTAAAATGATGGAAATTTTGTGTAGGAAATGAACAAGATAGTTGGTTATACCCAAACAAAAATTGACCCCAAGATGGTTATAGAGCTTTTCACAAAGAGGTTCATGGTAAATTCCTAATGACTCTTCTAAGTATAAAGCTAAATACCAAATTATGCTTTCTTCTCAATACATATTTCTCTTATGGAAAATTTCAATAATATTAAAGTTGTATTTTTAGTTGTTCCATGGTCCATATGTATGTCCTGATTCGATGTTGGAACATGCAAATCATGAATACGAGTCTAACTTAATCCAAAAAATATTAATTAGACAGGAAATATATATAAAAAGAAAAAATAGCCCGAGTAAAGATTATTATTCTTTAAATGTGATATGATTATTTAAAGAATAATAATCTTTAATAGTAAAAGACAAAGTATGCGGTTATTTTCAATTTTAATACAAAACATTTTAAGAAATCATTTATAAAAATATACAAGATTTTAAAAATATACTCAGTTTAGATGGACATTTAAATCGTTTTAAAAAATATATATTGCCTAAAAAGGTATTCGGACCATCTAAACGAATGTCTAGATTGTCTACACGAATGTTTAAATTGTATAATGATCATCGAGTCGAAGTTTTAAAAGAAATGTATAGAGAAAATCATGATGTATGACGATAGTTTAGATGACTTTTTTAGAATAATATCTAATATTCTATACATAAATTAATTGTTTATATTATAATCGTTTAATATTGTATACATTAATTGTTTATATTATAATCATCGTAAAACCACACAATATAATTCTAATTGTTTGGAACACAAATAATTTGGGTCAGTTAAACCGAACTAAACACGAAGATGCATTTGGTTACATCTAGGTCTCTTTTAAATCGAAATTAATTGCTATACCGATGTAATTCCCGGTTAAGGGTGTGTACCAAATTGAAGTAATACCGGTTTTCATTGCAGAGTGTTTGATGATGTGAAAAAGAGAATGCATATAATTTGATGTTGGTGAAGATGAAGAGTCTACTACTTCAGTTTTTTTTTCCTTTTCATGTTTCAATGTAATAACATATTTATGTACTTTATTTTATTTACTATTGTTGTATGATTAATAATATGGTGGCACTTTATTAATCATGTAATAAAGTGTCCTTGTAAACTTAATCCTATGAGACTTTTGTGCTTCGGAAAAATAGCGTATTTCTTGATTTTCCATTTCTATCATTGTATAATTACGTTTAATTTATACATTATTTTATATTACATATAATTTTCAATACATAAATATTTATTAAGACGATAATTATAAAGAGTAATGTATGAATCAATATATGAATTAGATATTCTTTTAATCATGTATATTAAATTAGTGATATGGATATCAAATGAATTTATTTTTATTTGTAAATTATACATCAATGAATATTATCATTAAATTAATAAATGATATTATCATTAAATAATCTATAAACGTATGGATAATAGGTTATATATATTGATAGAATATATATTTATGGATAAATCTATATATTAAAAGTTCAATAATTTGAATGTTTCTCATGCATTCTCTTGTCTCACGCTTCCGCATCATCAAAATTTTTTTGTTTTTTATTTTACATTAATTATCATTCATAAATTACTTTAAATGAATTTATATTAGTAATATTAATATTTTAAAGAAACACAAAATATTTATATTAATTTAGAGAATATTTTAGTTATTACATATGTAAATAAATAAAAAAATTAAAAATTAATAAATAATAAACAACAATTTTAGGCGCAATAGAAAGGAATGCTGTAACCGGGGGGCAGGCCCTAAAGCGAAGGACGTGAACCCCCCATCAATAAAGTGAGGGCTTTTCGGACCTGGGCGGACCCGGTGAAGAAGCATTGGATCCCAGAGATGATGCAGACAGGAATGTAGGCTTTTCCTTTTAAGTAAATAAGAATAAGTAAAGCCTAAGGATTTCTATAAGTGTTCTCTACTCGCAACCGCTGCTCGGCTGTATGGGCTAGCTTCCATTATAGGTTAGGGGTACCAACCGCTTATCAGGGGCTCCCGACAAGATTCAAATCTTTGAAACTGGAAGCCTAGCTCTTAAAGCTTTGAAGCCTGTGGGCAGCTCGACAGAGGGTTCGAGTTATATATTTATTTGAAATAAAATCTATATATTAAAAGTTCAATAATTTGGATGCTTCTCATGCATTCTCTTCTCTCAAACTTCCACGTCATCAAAGTTCTTTTTGTTTTCTATTTTATATTAATTATCATTCATAAATTACTTTAAATGAATTATATATTAGTAATATTAATATTTTAAAGAAACACAAAATATTTATATTAAAAAAGAGATTCATAATAATTTGTCAATGTATCAACATAAGGGGAGATGTAGTGGAAAGAAAAAAAAAGTACATTCTTATAAATTTGTCCGGTTTAAAACAATTTTCAACAAAATGTTTTTGCCTCATCTTTCCTATAAGAGGAGAGGAGAATTCATCTTTGATTAAAAAAATACAAAAAAATTCAACTGAAATATCTCTATTTTTTTTTCATTTTCCTTTGTGTTGCTTCAAAAGCATCATCTTAAGACATGTATATTCTGGTGTAATATACTATTGAAATTTTTAATCGTTTTGTATATATTTTCTTTACTAGTTTATATAAAAAATTTAAACTGATACATGTATATTAATTTGAAAATATTTTGATAATTGTATACACATGAGTATATATATATATATATATATTTATATAACTAGTTTTGTATCCGTGCTACGCACGTGAAATATTATTATAGTTTTGTAAGAATGTATTTTTTTACACAAATAAATTATTTATTTACTTATAAACAAATTTGATTTCATATTAGAAAGAAAAAAAATACATTCTTACAAATATAGTAGAAAGAAAAAAAAATGCATTCTTACAAATTTACACAAATAAATTGTTTAATTAATTATAAACAAATAAATTATTTATTTACTGATATGCTGCAGGTATAGGCTGCAGTTGCGGCTACGACTAATGGATAGGTTGCGGCTGCGGCTGCGACTCTAACAAATATACTGCATGTATAATAAATAATATGTTGCGTATGTATATTTATTTATGCATTCTGTGTGTATGTTAGGGGTGTAAAAAACAGCCCGAGCCCGCGGGCCCACCCGAAGCCCGCCCGAAATACGTGGGCTCGGGCTGTAAAATTGACAGCCCGAATGAAACCGGGCCTTCGGGCTCGGGCCGACAAAAAAGCCCGTTCGAAGTAAGCCCGACCCGTCGGGCTTCAGGCCGGGCCGGGCGGCCCGATCGTTAACCCTAATTCAGAAATCCTCCTGCGCGCCCCTCTCTCTCTCTCTCGTTTCATCATCGACGTTCGTGATGTATCAGAGATTGACTCCGGCCGAGTCGACGTTCCAGCTTACGTTGATGACTCGGCGGGGAGTTGGATGACTCGGCGGCGAGTTGGGACTCAGCCGCGGCTCAGATCTCGTTTGGGGCCAGGCATGGTGATACCGAGAGGAAGAAGGGGACTCCTTGGACTGAAAACGAGCACAGGTACACACACATATATATATATATATGTCTATGTATGTATATGAGATGAGAGAATTGTTATTCGTTGGAACCATAGATTTGGGAAATTAAACGATCCTGCGTTTGCCAAAGGACATAGCTACGGAATTCTTGAGGAACTGAATAGTATTTGCATAAACATAGGTTACGAATTGCATTCTCAGTTTCAAACTCGGCCGGAACAGATGATTGGTTATGTTGTATGTGTTGTGTCTCATATCATCTTTCGTTATGGCTCGTAATGGTTCATAACGTTGGCAAATTTGGAACAGGTTGTTTCTGATTGGGCTAAAGAAATACGGGAAAGGAGACTGGAGGAGCATTTCAAGGAACATAGTGGTCACGAGAACACCTACGCAGGTCGCAAGCCACGCACAGAAGTATTTCCTCAGACAATCTTCGATAAAGAAGGAGAGGAAACGGTCGAGCATTCATGACATAACCACAGTCGACAACAACATGGTGACTCTGGCCAGACCCGAGTGGAGCTGGATGGACCAGCCCGAGTTAGAATCATCTGTTCAGTCCCTGACGCAGGCAGCTTCGTCGCCTCCCCCGCAGGCCGCTTCGTCGCCTCCCCTTGCTGTCCAGAGGCAGCTTCGTCGTCTCCCCCTTTCGAGCGTCCAGCAGCTTCGTCTCTCACCGCAGCCCGTCGGGCCAGGCCGCGGGCCTAAGATTTTCGGCCCGTTTAAAACGGGCCGGGCCGGGCCCGAACCCGAATGAACCGGGCCGCAACGGGCTCGGGTCGGCCCGTTTGACACCCCTACTGTATGTCAATTCAGAATACATATTTCTATTTTTTTTTAAAAAAAAAGAAATTTGAGCTTCGATCCTCAGCGGCGTCACCTTATCTCTGGCGAAATTCGTCACTTTCCCTTGTGCTCAAGTGTTGGGAGATTTTGATTTTTTGTTCTTTTAGTTGAAAACTATTTAGATTTCGGAAAAAAAAAATAGGTTGAAAAAACTAAGTAGCATTCTTATTTGCTTTACTTTTGATTTTTTTTAACTGCATTTATTTAATTATTTTATTCATTTCAAGAGATTCAACCAAACCAGTCATATTTTACTAAAAAAGAGATTCATAATAATCTATCAATGTATCAACATAAGGGGAGATGTAGTAGAAAGAAAAAAAGTACATTCTTACAAATTTGTCCCGTTTAAAACAATTTTCAACAAAATGTTTTGGTCTCATCTTTCCTATAAGAGGAGCGGATAATTCATCTTTGATTAAAAAAAAAAGATTTATGAAAGTACTTTTTACTCCTATTTGTTCTTCAAATCAATACACACATGAATACTTTCACATACTTTATGATTTCATCTATTGGGGTGCGTATGGATACTCCAACATATTTTATAATTTCATATTTTCTGGTGAAGATTTAATTTTCAGAGGAAAACACCGGTAACTGCAGAAGCACCAGAAACTATGATATTGAGAAAGGAAGATTTTCGTCGCTCCGATCCTCAGCGGCGTCACCTTACCTCTGGCGAAATTCGTCACTTTCCCTTGTGCTCAAGTGTTGGGAGATTTTGATTTTCTGTTCTTTTAGTTGAAAACTATTTAGATTTCGGAAAAAAAAAAGTTGAAAAAACTAAGTAGCAGTCTTATTTGCTTTACTTTTGATTTTTTTAAATGCATTTATTTAATTATTTTATTCATTTTCAAGAGATTCAACCAAACCAGTCATATTTTACTAAAAAGGAGATTCATAATAATCTATCAATGTATCAACATAAGGGGAGATGTAGTAGAAAGAAAAAAAGTACATTCTTACAAATTTGTCCCGTTTAAAACAATTTTCAACAAAATGTTTTTGCCTCATCTTTCCTATAAGAGGAGGGGAGAATTCATCTTTGATTAAAAAAAATACAAAAGATTTATGAAGGTACTTTTTACTCCTATTTGTTCTTCAAATCAATACACACATGAATACTTTCACATAGTTTATGATTTTATCTATTGGGGTGTGTATGTATACTCCAACATATTTTATAATTTTATATTTTTTGGTGAAGATCTAATTTTCAGAGGAGAACACCGGTAACTGCAGAAACACCAGAAACTATGATATTGAGAATGGAGGATTTTCGTCGCTTCGATCCTCAGCGGCGTTACCTTACCTCTGGCGAGATTCGTCACTTTTCCTTGTGCTCAAGTGTTGGGAGATTTTGACTTTTTGTTCTTTTAGTTAAAAACTATTTAGATTTCGGAAAAAAATAGGTTGAAAAAACTAAGTAGCAGTCTTATTTGCTTTACTCTTGATTTTTTTAAAACTGCATTTATTTAATTATTTTATTCATTTTCAAGAGATTCAACCAAAACAGTCATATTTTACTAAAAAAGAGATTCATAATAATATATCAATGTATCAACATAAGGGGAGATGTAGTAGAAAGACAAAAAGTACATTCTTACAAATTTGTCCCGTTTAAAACAATTTTCAACAAAATGTTTTTGCCTCATCTTTCCTATAAGAGGAGGGGAGAATTCATCTTTAATTAAAAAATACAAAAGATTTATGAAGGTACTTTTTACTCCTATTTGCTCTTCAAATCAATACACACATGAATACTTTCACATAGTTTATGATTTCATCTATTGGGGTGTGTATGGATACTCCAACATATTTTATAATTTTATATTTTTTGGTGAAGATCTAATTTTCAGAGGAGAACACCGGTAACTGCAGAAGCACCAGAAACTATGATATTGAGAAAGGAGGATTTTCGTCGCTTCGATCCTCAGCGGCGTCACCTTACCTCTGGCGAGATTCGTCACTTTCCCTTGTGCTCAAATGTTGGGAGATTTTGACTTTTTGTTCTTTTAGTTAAAAACTATTTAGATTTCGGAAAAAAATAGGTTCAAAAAACTAAGTAGCAGTCTTATTTGCTTTACTTTTGATTTTTTTAAAACTGCATTTATTTAATTATTTTATTCATTTTCAAGAGATTCAACCAAAAGAGTCATATTTTACTAAAAATGAGATTCATAATAATCTATCAATGTATCAACATAAGGGGAGATATAGTAGAAAGAAAAAAAAAGTACATTCTTACAAATTTGTCCGGTTTAAAACAATTTTAAACAAAATGTTTTTGCCTCATCTTTCCTATAAGAGGAGCGGAGAATTTATCTTTGATTAAAAAAAAAGATTTATGAATGTACTTTTTACTCATATTTGTTCTTCAAATCAATACACACATGAATACTTTCACATACTTTATGATTTCATCTATTGGGGTGCGTATAAATACTCCAACATATTTTATAATTTCATATTTTCTGGTGAAGATTTAATTTTCAGAGGAAAACATCGGTAACTGCAGAAGCACCAGAAACTATGATATTGAGAAAGGAAGATTTTCGTCGCTCCGATCCTCAGCGGCGTCACCTTACCTCTGGCAAAATTCGTCACTTTCCCTTGTGCTCAAGTGTTGGGAGATTTTTATTTTTTGTTCTTTAAGTTGAAAACTATTTAGATTTCGGAAAAAAAAATAGGTTGAAAAAAACTAAGTAGCAGTCTTATTTGCTTTACTTTTGATTTTTTAAATGCATTTATTTAATTATTTTATTCATTTTTAAGAGATTCAACCAAACCAGTCATATTTTACTAAAAAAGAGACTCATAATAATCTATCAATGTATCAACATAAGGGGAGATGTAGTAGAAAGAAAAAAAGTACATTCTTACAAATTTGTCCCGTTTAAAACAATTTTCAACAAAATGTTTTTGTCTCATCTTTCCTATAAGAGGAGAGGAGAATTCATCTTGGATTAAAAAAAATACAAAAGATTTATGAAGGTACTTTTTACTCCTATTTGTTCTTCAAATCAATACACACATGAATACTTTCACATAGTTTATGATTTCATCTATTGGGGTGTGTATGGATACTCCAACATATTTTATAATTTCATATTTTCTGGTGAAGATTTAATTTTCAGAGGAAAACATCGGTAACTGCAGAAGCACCAGAAACTATGATATTGAGAAAGGAGGATTTTCGTCGCTTCGATCCTCAGCGGCGTCACCTTACCTCTGGCGAGATTCGTCACTTTCCCTTGTGCTCAAGTGTTGGGAGATTTTGACTTTTTGTTCTTTTAGTTAAAAACTATTTAGATTTCGGAAAAAAAAATAGGTTAAAAAAACTAAGTAGCAGTCTTATTTGATTTACTTTTGATTTTTTTAAAAACTGCATTTATTTAATTATTTTATTCATTTTCAAGAGATTCAACCAAAAGAGTCATATTTTACTAAAAATGAGATTCATAATAATCTATCAATGTATCAACATAAGGGGAGATATAGTAGAAAGACAAAAAGTACATTCTTACAAATTTGTCCCGTTTAAAACAATTTTCAACAAAATGTTTTGGTCTCATCTTTCCTATAAGAGGAGGGGAGAATTCATCTTTGATTAAAAAAAATACAAAAGATTTATGAAGGTACTTTTTACTCCTATTTGTTCTTCAAATCAATACACACATGAATACTTTCACATAGTTTATGATTTCATCTATTGGGGTGTGTATGGATACTCCAACATATTTTATAATTTTATATTTTTTGGTGAAGATCTAATTTTCAGAGGAGAACACCGGTAACTGCAGAAACACCAGAAACTATGATATTGAGAATGGAGGATTTTCGTCGCTTCGATCCTCAGCGGCGTTACCTTACCTCTGGCGAGATTCGTCACTTTTCCTTGTGCTCAAGTGTTGGGAGATTTTGACTTTTTGTTCTTTTAGTTAAAAACTATTTAGATTTCGGGAAAAAAAAATAGGTGTAAAAAACTAAGTAGCAGTCTTATTTGCTTTACTCTTGATTTTTTTAAAATTGCATTTATTTAATTATTTTATTCATTTTCAAGAGATTCAACCAAAACAGTCATATTTTACTAAAAAAGAGATTCATAATAATCTATCAATGTATCAACATAAGGGGAGATGTAGTAGAAAGACAAAAAGTACATTTTTACAAATTTGTCCGGTTTAAAACAATTATCAACATAATGTTTTTGCCTCATCTTTCCTATAAGAGGAGAGGAGAATTCATCTTTAATTAAAAAAATACAAAAAATTCAACTGACATATCTCTATTTTTTTTTTATTTTTCTTTGTGCTACTTCAAAAGCATCATCTTAAGACAGGTATATTATGGTGTAATTTACTATTGAAATCTTTTAATCAATTTGTATATGTTTTCTTTACTAGTTTATATAAAAAAATTTAAACTGATCAATGTATATTAATTTGAAAATATTTTGATAATTGTATACACATGAATATATATATATATATATATATATATATATAACTAGTTTTGTATCCGTGCTACGCACGTGAAATATTATTATAGTTTTGTACTCATCTCACATAATCTGCCTTACCATCATGAAATACAGATTATTAATGATTCATAATAATAATGGACATATTCAACAAACAAAACATTCGAAAAGAATATCACCAATTAGACTTTGAGAGACCCTAAACCCCAATTCAACCGAAAACCTAAATCCCCTATTCAGCCAACAATAAACTAGATTACATGTGTCTAATCAAAAATCAAATCAGCACAAAAATGTCAAATGAAAATGATCGATGATGCAAACAATTAAAGAATTACAAAAAGTAATCGACAACGGAAATTTCAGTATCGGATATTGTGCAAGCGTGTAGAAGAGTCAATTATTTTCTTTTAGTACTCATCAATTCAATTGTTAAAATGCATCTGAATATATAAATCTTGCATGTTCGTTGGTAAGGTTTCAGCTGCTTGATGAGAGGCAAAGCATAAACATCGTGCGAGTTGTGTAAGCAATTTATCGGTAAAACTACTATTTTCCTGTGATTTAGTCGAAATAGGGACGAAATTTATCTGGTTTAAATTTGTCAAAAATTGCATGGGCTTGCAGGAGACTTAACATCACAAGCGGACTGAAGAAATTAAAATGTTAGAACACTGGTTTTCACAGGAAATCAATCTCCGTTCTATTCGAAAGCTGTTCACATGGTTGCCACTTTGGATAGAAGATATTGTGCATTGGTTGAGGTTAAAAAAACTACAGCCTCTCACATACAAAACACCTAATTTCTCATTTGGGTTTTGTTGTTGATGAAGAAATTTTCATTATTTTATTCAGGTTCAAGCATGTGGATCAATGGTGACAGAAGAACAACCACATGCAATGTTGATCCCAAATTTTTAATGGGGTATGGGTTATATATACCAAGTTGTTTCACAGAAAGCCCTAGAAGTCCTCTTAACCGTTCTTGCATCTCACCGGAACTACTTTCTCCTGAAAAGAATATGAAAACATGATCCAACAGACGAAAATCGAAGAACTAAGTATGAACCCTTTTGTTAGGCGGCGGGAAGGGGAGACGCGGCGGAGACGACGCGGGTGGGGAGGGGAGGCAGGGAGGCCAGGGGCGGCGGTGAGGGAGACGATGCGGGTGAAGAGGGGAGCCGTCGGGTGCTGGTTCATCTGAAACCCTAAATCTAAAGAAAAATAGAGAAAGGAAAAATCAACAGACGGTTTTGATCAGACCGCGTGTATTAATCCAATGGCCAGAAAATGACATCCTTTAATGATAAAAGAATTTCATCCAATGGCCAGAAATGTGCCAACAACTCAGAAAAAAAATAATGGTTTGAAATGAGATATATGACAAGTTTATCGTTCACCTGGCCTTGTTTTTATAATATATTAAAGATATTATATTATTTTAAAATAAATTGATGTATTTTTTTATAATTTTCTCAATTTGTAATGTTGTGATGATGTATTTTAGTCTGTTTATACTAATAGCGAATGTATTTTCTTATTGAATAACGAAGGGTTTACAAGACTACTTATATACACAATTGAAAACTCTAAGTAAATAAATTACAATAGTAAACTTTCCTTAATATTACAATAGTAAACTTTCCTTAATACCCGTAGGAGAAACTTTCCTTAATATGCCCCCTTAAGACGGAGTACAGAAGGTGATTCCGATCTTGACACAGAGATCATGGAAAGAAGAGCGCGAAAGCGGTTTCGTCAGAATGTCAGCAAGCTGATCGCGGGAGGTGACATGAGAAACCCGAAGAGAACCGTCTTGAACTTGACCCCGAACGAAAAGAAAATCCAAAGCTAGATGTTTCATACGTGAGTGAAACACTGGATTAGCACTGAGATAGGTGGCCCCGACGTAATCACAGTAGATAGTAGGTGTACCCGTAGGAGAAACACCAAGTTCAGATAGCAAAGACATGAGCCATCGAAGTTCCGCGGACGTGTTGGCTACTGAACAATACTCAGCTTCATTTGATGATCGAGAGACACTACCTTGTTTCTTGGATGACCAAGAAACCGGATGACGTCCAAGATATACAATATATGCCCCCGTAGAAGTGAAGTCATGACAATCACCAGCCCAATCCGCATCACTAAATGCGTGCAACTGGAGCATGTTTGAGGCCGAGAGAAAGACACCATCAGTACGCGTTCCGTTAAGATAACGAAGAACACGTTTTTCGGCTTGCCAGTGAAGATCCGTTGGAGCGTGTATGAACTGAGATAGCTTGTTGACAGCAAAACTTACATCCGGGCGAGTGAGCGACAGGTATTGCAAACTGCCAATGATTGTCCGATACTCCGACGGATCATCCAGAAGTGTCCCTGAGCGAATTGTGAGTCGCGACGTTGAAGCCATAGGCGTCTGTATCGGCTTAGCATCCTGCATGTGTGTCCGAACTAGGAGATCATTGATGTATTTGTGTTGTGTGAGCATTAGGCCTTTGTTCGAGCGAGAGACCTCAACCCCAAGGAAGAAGGATAAATTGCCAAGATCTTTCAGAGAGAACCGAATCGCCAATGCCGTGATGAAGTTTTGAACTCGCGTAGAACAACTACCTGTCACAACAAGATCATCCACATAGACGAGAACGAAGATAGAGACTTCGTGATCTCGAAGAATAAAGAGAGATGGGTCGGCAAGAGAGTTACGAAACCCATGTGTGACGAGGAAGTTGCGCAGTTCAGAATACCATGCCCGAGGTGCTTGTTTAAGCCCATAGATAGCTTTTTGTAACTTGCAAATATGCCGTGGATTATCCTTGTCAATAAATCCCGGTGGTTGAGACATATAGACCTCTTCAATTAGACGTACCTGCAAAAAAGCATTGTTAACATCAAGTTGTCTAAGAGGCCAATCTTTGGTGACAACAATGCTTAGGACAAGTCGAATGGTTTCCGGTTTGACAACGGGGCTGAACGTCTCATGAAAGTCAACTCTCAGACGCTGATGAAATTCTTTAGCAACTAGACGTGCCTTGTACCGCTCAATAGATCCATCAGGCTTTCGTTTAACACGGAAGACCCACTTACATCCCACAATGTTGGGAGCAGCCTCGGGGGGAACTAGGGTCCATGTGCCATTTCGAATAAGCGTATCAAACTCTTCCGTCATAGCCGTGCGCCAGTTTGAGTCTTTTAATGCTTGGGCAACTGATGTAGGTTCAATGTCAGTCCCTGACGTCGTGGCCAAGAGGGAGAATGGCTTGTTTGGCTTAGTGATGTTGTTCTTGGACCGTGTCGTCGTAGGATGCAGATTTGTTATGGGTTGCACCGTAGCTTCAGGATCAGTGCTTGAGCGGGTGGAGACAGAGGTCACGACAGCATGATCGAGCAGGGAGACTAGCTGAGAGGTGTCTGCAAATGTAACAGATTCGGCATCATCATGATCCACATGAGTGTCCACGGTAGGAGTCACGGCAGGTGAAGAATCCGAGCTGGGGGGTAGACCCGAGGACGATGGAACAGAGGAGGGGACGAGTGGAACAGTAGGGTCCGAGGACAAAGGGGATGATGACGAAGGGTGTGGTGACATGGACGAGAAGAATTTTGAGTAGGCCGCATAAGGGAAGATGTTTTCATGGAACTCAACGTGTCTAGACACATAGATACGAGAGGTAATGGGCTCTAGACATAGATAGGCACTTTGAGTGGGAGAGTATCCTAGGAAGACACATGGAGTAGATCGAGGGGATAATTTGTGGGAGGAGTAAGGACGAAGCCAAGGATAACAGAGACACCCAAAGACCCTAAGTTTATCATAGTTCGGATCAACCCCAAAGAGACGTATGTAAGGTGATGACATGGAAAGTGTTGGAGTTGGCATTCTATTGATCAGATAGACAGCCGTGGTGAATGCATAAGACCAAAAAGAGAGAGGGAGGGACGCATGCATAAGAAGAGACATGCCAGTTTCGACTATGTGTCGGTGGCGACGTTCCGAAATGCCGTTGTGCTCGGGTGTGTGGGGTGGGGTAGTGAAATGAGAGATACCATGGGAGGAAAGGAAGGAGGCTAGGGAAATGTATTCACCTCCATTATCAGTGTAAAGTGTTTTGATTTTAGTGTTGAATCTGTTTTCGACAAGAGCTTTGAACTTCATAAACGTGTCAAGGACTTGAGATTTGGCTTTAAGTGGGTATAACCAAGAGTAACGAGTGAAATGATCAACAAAAAGTACATAGTATTTGAAGCCATCGATGGAAGCAAACGGAGACATCCATACGTTAGAAAAAAGTATTTCTAGAGGCATAGAGGAAGTGATAGTAGATTGAGCAAAAGGAAGTTTATGGCTTTTATTACGAGCGCAAGAGTTGCAAAATATAATGGAAGAATTCCGAGACAACGACAAATGAAACTTAGACACAACATGCTTTAACATAGGAAGGGATAAATGACCTAAACGAGAGTAACACTCGGACAAAGTGGACTTGACTCTACTGAAAGCAACAAAGGTTGACGCAGAGGAGGGTTTAAGCGGCCACTCATAGATACCATCTTTACTTTTGCCTGTTAGGATTGGTGCCCCCGTGCTGAGATCCTTCACCTGAAAAAGATGTGGAAAGAATTCCACAGAAACGCCATTAGTATTGCAAAGCTGGTTGACCGAGACGAGATTTTTATGAATCGATGGCACACAAAGCACATTAGTAAACGATAAAGGACGTGTGGTAGAAGGCATAGAAAAAGAACCCGTGTGAGTTATTGGTAGGGTC
>CM071873.1:35796430-35846213 GCA_036759665.1 Gynandropsis gynandra | reverse complement strand
TGAGGCTGTGGAGGATGTGAATGTCCTGGAGATCTGTGTGTCGTGATCAGTGTGAATTGAGGGTATTTCTTTGCACTATGTCCAAAGACTCCACATGCTTGGCACTTGCCTTGATACCCTTTAGATTGCGAGCGGTGTGATCGATGATCAGATGTATGGTCTCTACCTTATCCGCGAAAGTTCTGTTAAGAACGAGTGTTGGTGTAGTAAGCCGTCACGGGTACAGACTGCAGAATGGGTTGTGAGACGTCCACAAGGAGCTTGTCTTCATGATTGATTAATTTTTCATGAAGTTCTTCAACGGAGATGGTCGTTTCTCTTGCTTGAACAACATCAATGACTGGTTTGAATTCATCCGGTAGACCAGAGAAGATGGCATCGAGTAGATCTTCATGATCAAGTGGTTTGCCAAGCAATGCCAATTCATCAGCCTTTGTGATGAGGAATCGAAAGTAATCATCAATGGTTTGTGCTCCTTTCACACACCGTTTGATTTGATCCCTCAGCTGAAGGATATGACCTCGTGAGGCTTTGCCGTATGTCGAGGCAAGTTTGTTCCATGCTTCCCGAACAGAGGAACAGCGGGCGACGAGTGGCTGAAGGGGAACGGAGAGAGCCCCGAGAATAGCACTGAACAACAATCTGTCTTGCTGTTTCCATGGCTCAAAGGCCGGGTTGGCTTGCATAGAGCTGTCAATAATGATGGTGGCCGACGGCACGCAGGAATCGTCGGAGATAAAACAATATAGTTGATGTCCTTCAAGGAGAGTTCTTACTTGTATGCTCCAAGTAAGATAGTTTGTGCTTGTGAGTTTGGTGACATTGCCCATGTTAACCGTAAGAAGTGTTTTCTGTGGTTCTCGGGTATTGAATGTGACGGCAGTTACAGTGTGAGCAGAGGATGAAGCGAATTGTTCGTAGCCATGGCAGATAGGTGTTAACGTTGACAGAAAACGTCGTCAATGAAGCGAAGGAGGCGGCTGAGATAGCGCAGGAGAGGCGGCTGAGATAGCGAGGGAAGAGCGGCCGAACGGATTGGGGAGGCTGCCGAACTGATGAGGCAAACGAGCAGAGGAGCGGCCGAAACAGGGGAGCGGCCAAAAACAGGGGAGGCGACCGAATCAGGGGTGGCGGCGGAAACAAGGGTGGCGGTTAAAACAGGGTAGGTAGAAAAAAATTAGGTTATTTGTCTTATGACTTGGGCTCTGATACCATAATAGCGAATGTATTTTCTTATTGAATAACGAAGGGTTTACAAGACTACTTATATACACAATTGAAAACCCTAAATAAATAAATTACAATAATAAACTTTCCTTAATATTACAATAGCAAACTTTCCTTAATATCCGAAGGAAAAACTTTCCTTAATATATACATGCATGAAAAATATATATATTTGAATAATATTATCTTATTCGATCGGTCCTGCAAGAATCCATATTTAAAAGAACTCTCCGGAAGTTTGTTGGCGGAGAAATGAAGAAAAACAGTACCAGCACTTCCATGGCTTCTCCTCCGTTAGTATCTTCAAATTATGTCGCTAATTTTTATTTTTCATTCATTTTCGCGTTCTTCGTGACCATCTAGCTTATGGATCATTCACGTTTCGTGCTTTTATCGCCAATTTCGGAATCTGTTATCCAGTTTTTGTCAATTTTTGGCTCCTGGTTTCTGATTTGCACTATTTTTCATGAATTCTGAAGAAGTATCTTGAATTTTCACTGCTTGGCCACTTTTTCGGTTTTCATGTTACAGTGTTGTAGAAGATCTCCCAGCACCGCTGAATGCTACATCCGACCCCCCTGCTCTGTTCGACGGAACGACAAGGCTTTTTTCCTATGTGCTACATAATATTTTGCTTTGATTCAAGCTTCCAAGCATTAATATGTGTTATTGAAATTGTTAATTTGATAGTTAGGTGATTTCTCTGACTTGATTTGTGTGTTTTGTTCAAAGATTGTACACAAACTACCTATGCCCTTACGCACAACGTGTTTGGATAATCAGAAATCTCAAGGTATATTGTTTTTTTCCTTCTTTTGTCTTCTGTAATTTCTCATGATTAGGTCAAAGAAGTTATCCTCGGATTAGTCTTTAATCTCTAGGAGTTATATCTTCTCTAAAGGGCTTGACTAGTGTAAATATTGCGTTTGTCTTTGGCACCGCATCTGTGAGTGATTGGTTGAGTGATTGGCGGCGTTTTGTTTCGTTTTGTCTGAATGGTGGTAAAGCTTGGTTTGCAGGCGACTAGAAGTGAATGACAAAAGTAACGCAATACATATACATATATATATATATTTTTACAATTAATATAAATTATAATATAGGTTATTTTTGTAATTTTATTAAAAACGCACCGAAACGCAAAAGTAACGCAACATAATTTCAGACTTTTAAATTTTGCATTTCGCCGCGTTTGTAAGGCGACTGCGATTCCATCAGTCGGTTTTAGTGTCGTCTGCAGTCGCCAGAAACCGCAATTGTCGCGTTTGCAGGCGATTGCGACTCCATTCACCCGTCAGGGTCTAAGTCACACCAGGTAGCAACCATGTAATAAGAGCATGTGTGGGTAAATAGAGGTTCAATGCTGATATAAATATGATTGCTTTTATAGGATGTGTATGATTTTTTTGGTATATAGTTGTATATGTACCTAGATATATGTGTGATTGTTTAGTGTGAGACCCATTAGATAGATCAAATCCCTTGGATGGGTCCAACTGAACTTGCCATTGGCTTGAGCTGAGCTGGGAAAGTTCATGGTTTGCACGGGCGAACCAAGAGCGAAGTTTTCAGAAGCTAAAGGCCAATAAGCATGTCTTGTCTTTCAGAATGTGTGTTCCACATAAAGATAGATAGGGAGCTGGGTTATGTAGATGGATATTGCTTAAATATTGAAATTATGTAAAAGGGTTTTTAGAAACCATAAGGTTACTATCCGTTAACTCGCAAAAGAATTACAAGGAGAAACACAAAAGAATAACTTTCTTGTTTTTTGTTTCTCCGATGGGTTGTAGGGTCTTCAAGACAAGATAAAATTGGTTCCTATAGACCTTTCGAACAGGCCTGCTTGGTACAAGGAGAAAGTCTATCCAGAGAACAAGGTAGGTTTATGTTTGAGTATTACAAGACAATTTAGCATTACTTCATATATTCATTTCAACCTTGAGCTTTTCATTAGTATGTCTATTCCCATGGATTGGTATTTTTATCATGATTAAATAATATGCTTATCCAATCTGTTTTAAATTTTGGATTTTGTCATTGTTACTACCCATACAACTAATCTTTCTTGCACGATAATTGCTACTATACATTGTTCAATGGACACTGCTATCGTTCAAATGAGCCAAGATGAAATGCTTGGAACAAACAAAAATAGGTTTACTTGAAGGAGGGATCACCGATTTGTTGACAGTGGAACTCTATAATTTTCAGGTGCCAGCGCTTGAGCACAATGGTAAAGTCATAGGGGAGAGTCTTGACTTAATCAAATATCTTGATAGCAATTTCGAAGGGCCTTCGTTTTATCCCGAGGTAAGACCGTGCAAATTTTGTTTCTTTATTCTCTATTACGAATCATGTTCTGCCGGGTAATGTATGGAAACTGTCTAGGATCCTGTTAAAAGAGAGTTTGGCGAAGAATTATTGAAATACACTGACACGTTCAACAAAACTGTGTTCGGTTCGTTAAAAGGAGACCCGACTAAAGAAACGGGTGAGACGCAGAACTTTCTACATCTCTAAGTTTTATCTCCAAATTTTTCTGCTGTAAGAGAAGTATCTGACTACATTTTCCATGTCTGCTACAGCGCCGGTTTTTTATTATCTGGAAAACGCTTTGCGTAGGTTCAATGACGGCCCGTTCTTCCTTAGCCAGCTTAGTTTGGTAAGCCCGGCGTTTTCAATATCTTTTCCTCTGCTTTGTTTTTCCTTGCTTCAAATTGTATGAACCCTTCAATTTTCAGGTTGACATCGCCTATATACCGTTTATCGAACGATTCCAAGTCTTCCTAGGTGAAGTATTTAACTATGACATCACGGAAGATCGTCCAAAACTAGCATCTTGGATCGAGGTACGTATGTTTATATATGTGTACGTACCCACGCTGTGTTCTTAGTTTAATGTATGATCTCAAAATCTTGTCACGATTTCTCTCGCTTTGCTCATATCAAACTCAGAAAGGATTTTATATTGTGCATGTTCTTTTGTAGAACTTTGAGTCGGAGTTAAAAGACTAAAGTTAGATTTTATATTCGTTTGGTCAGTTTTATTTTGAAATCTACACTCAAATTCTCGACTCGGACTTTGAGTCGCAATTTTTTGGATGCTGAAATTTTCAACATCCTGACTCGGATTTCGAGTACAAAGTATATAAATTACTAAAATAACCTTAAAAAATATCAAAATTGATAATGTTTATTAAATTGTATAATTAATATATGATTAATTTGTATTTTTTTAATATATTAAATTATTTTAAATGTACCTTATAAATAATAATAATAATAATTATAATCATTGATTTTTTAAGTGAAATTAATAAAAATGATTAATGATATAATTAAAATATAAAATGTATGTTTTGGTAATTTTCTTACAAAAATTTAACTCAAACTCTAATTTTTATGAAAAAAACTAACTAAACTTAAAATTTAGATCTAAACTCTAACTTTGAAACTCTAAATTTGAAAGTATCAAACAAACAACTTAAAATTTGATTCCAAATTTAACCTTAAACTCTAATTTTAAACTCAAACAAAAAGTTGTCTAAAAGAACATGCACATTATCTGCACTAGAGATAGATATTGAAGTGATGGAAACTTTGTGCAGGAAATGAACAAGATAGATGCGTATACCCAAACGAAAATGGACCTCAAGGAGACTTAGGAGTATTACAAGAAAAGATTCATGGTAAATTCTCACGGCCTCATGGAAATACGCTTCTTGTACATATTTAGTCGAGCTCACGATTAAATTACTCGGTTTGTTACTGCAGTAAGACGTTCAATCTGTTGGATCGACTCACTTTGCTTAGTACAAGTTCGTTAAGACGAACATGGTGAGAATACTGCGTTAACATTCTGTTACATGTCTATTGGGTAAAACCTAAAAAAAATTCAGAAATTTGGTGAATGCGATAATGTAATAATTTGTGTATATTTAACGTTTGGTTTGTACATTTTAGTGTGAGTGCTTGTACAAGATCGAAGAAAGTACACATCGTCTGAATATCATTGAAGTAAGACATTGAAGATGGACGATGATGACTTTGTTTTAGATCATCCTGTTTTGTCTTAGGAGGAGTTCCCGAGGCGAAAAAGGGAACTCAGGACTTACTGAGTATTGGGGTCTTACTTAAAGGGAACTCGGGACTTACCGAGTATCGGGATCGTACTAAAAGGGAACTCGGGAGTTACTGAGTATCGGGATCGTACTAAAAGGGAGCTCGGGACTTACTGAGTATCATGATCATACTAAAAGGGAACTCGGGACTTACTGTGTATCGGGATCATACTAAAAGGGAACTCGGGACTTACTGTGTATCGGGATCGTACTTCTTGGATACAAGGTACAAAAGGGTTGTTTGACGACATCACCTATGACCAGAATGAGATTCGGTTGTTCTTGCACGCACATGGCAATAACAACAATCCTGTTGATGGTATTGTTGGACAAAATATTTGAAATATTTGAACCAGATCTAAACAAGAGAACTTAGAACTTTGATAAAAGTACCAACAAGTAGTGCTCTATATCCGAATAAGAAATTAGGATATTCGAGTGATCTGATATAGATACAAATAGTTGAAGTTGAATATTTGTTAAATAAGAATATAAATGCAAATAATAGGGATTAGCATCAGCATTTGGGAAATCTAGGGGTGGCATTATGGGGTTGTTTGGTTTATTTGGATTTTGGTTTGGATTAGAAAAAGTGGACTTGAATTATATATGAATTTTTTAAGTTCGTTTTTTCGGGTTATTAGGGTTATGGAGCGATGAGACAAAAGAAATTGAATTATATTCAAGTTATTTGGTAATTTAAATCGGGTTGTTTGAGGAGTTTGGATAGTTCGGATCGGATTATTCGATTAATTAGGATCGAATAATCTATGTATTTTGGATAATTTGATTTCTAATTAAATAACTAATTCGAGTTGTTTGGATTTTATCAGAACAAATTGAATCCAAATAGGTTTTGAGTTTTGGATCTATATGGGTTTTATCATTAATCCATATTGAATACATGAGTTTTCTTTTTTTCGGTGGATAACGTGAAATTTTTTTATCCATATTTAACATATGAAACCAGATTTTACTCTCCTAAAGCCTCTAAACCATCAATGGATGTTTTTTTTCCAGAGGATGTTAAATTCGAATTTAGGTTTTTGTTCGGGTGCACATTTTTTGGATTTTGGAAAACCCCAATTTGTCCAACAAATTTTCGAATTTCGGTTCAAGTTTGGATTATTCTGATTGTGGATTATTAGGTCTGAAATTACTCAAATTACATTTGGATAATTCGAGTAGTTGAGGTTATTCGAATTATTTGGATAGTTTGGGTTGTTTGGGTTTTCGATAGTTTTGATTCTTCGTATATTATAGGTAACCCATGTAGTTCGAATTTTGACCTAAAAAACCATAATATATAGAAACAATGCTAAGTAATTAATTCATAGCAAATATCTTCAAATTTAAAATCTTTATATTTCGAAAAACGTCAAAATAAGTTTATTCACAAGCGATCTGAATCTTAACACTTTACGAGTTTAGAATATATGAAAAGGTAATTTCATTCCATGTATTATAATGAGTTTAGAAAATACCTACTTAAAGGCGTAACAAAATGAAATTGTATCACATATTCTTTCAGCGTTTGTATTCGATATACAAAATAATAAGATTTAGGTAATGAGTTCAAAGTTATATAGAAGATAAAACGAAATAGAAATAAACATATCTTGAGAAAATGTATCTATGATTTCGCTTTCATCAATTAATTATGGAAGACGCGTTGTTGTATTTATAGAAATGATGATCCCAACCAATTTTGTGTCCAAATCAATGTTTAACCATGTTAAGAGTCAATGAACTCTTATATTGGTCTAAGATACGTCAACGAAGTGATTATCACAAAGACTTTTAAATCCAATATTTTCAACCGTGAAAGTAGTGTTTTATCCATAAATATCATCTTAATAGTTGTTTGCCTACATGATTCTTGAATCAAACCATGAGTTGTGAATGGTGATTCAAATCTGAAATTGTATTTCTGAATAATTGTGTTTGAATAGCCTAAAACGGCTATATGTACAATAGGTTAAGAATTAAACCTAATTACGGAATAAGAAATTACAATAATACCCTTATGTACAATAATGTTCTAATACTCTTTATACGCCCCCGCAAGATGAATCACCCGATGTGATTCCAATCTTGGAACACAAGTCTTGAAAAGGCAACCGCGGAAGTGGCTTGGTGAGGAGATCGGCAAGCTGGTCCTTGGAGTGCACATGAGAAACTCGAAGTGTACCAGCTTCTATTTGACCACGAACGAAGAAGTAGTCAAGTGCAAGATGCTTCATGCGTGAATGGAAAACCGGATTGGCACTTAGGTAGGTAGCTCCAGTGTTGTCACAATAAATGGTAGGCGCTAAGGGAAGAGTGACTCCAAGTTCATTGAGAAGATTACCAATCCAACAAAGTTCAGCGGAGGCATTTGCTACGGACCGATATTCCGCCTCGGTGGATGAGCGTGCGTGCCCATTTTGTTTCTTGGACGACCATGAGATGGGATGTTTGCCAAGATATACAATATACGCCCCCGTAGATTTGAAGTCAGATTTGTCTCCAGCCCAATCCGCATCACTAAAGGCATGAAGAGACAAAGTATTGTGAGCGGCAAGAAAGATACCTTGGCCTCGAGATCCAGCAAGATAGCGAAGCACACGTTTGGCACATTGCCAATGTTCATCCGTCGGTTGATGCATGAATTGAGACAACTTGTTGACGGCGTAGCTAACATCCGGGCTATGTATTCTCCACCGTTGTCGGTGTAAAGGTTGACTATTTTAGCGCTAAACTTGTTTTCGACAAGGGATTTGAAGGCAATAAAGGTTGCTCGGACTTGCGATTTTGTTTGAGTGGATAAAGCCAAGAATAGCGCGTGTAATGATCAACGAAAAGAACATAGTATTTGAAATCATCCGTTGAAACAATAGGAGATGTCCATAAATCGGAGAAAATAAACTCAAGGGGTCGTGAAGACACAATTGATGAGTCATTAAACGGAAGTTTATGACTCTTATTACTAAGACATGAATTGCATGGAGAAACAAAAGACTCTCTAACTAACGGAATGTGAACCTTGGACAAGGCATGTTTGAGGATGGGTAGTGACGGATGTCCTAGACGGGAATGCCAAGTGGAGACGGTGGGATTGAGGTTTGAGAATGCGGCAGTGGGTTTGGTCTTGGTAGTAATAAGCATATTACTACCACCATATTGACTTTCACTATCATTCATGGTTAACACCTTCTCACTTCCAATTTCAATAAAGTTCTTATAAGCTTTACAAAAGCAAAGAAAATTATTCATGCTACTAATTTCATTCGATACATTTTCACATTTTAAATGTAACTCACACTAATTGCACTTACTATAATCATCAGATTCTATTTAAAAATGCTCCCATACTCGAGATCGTTGAACGTATTATTTTTTGGATTTTACAAGTAACTCATTGTTTTCGGATATCAAAAACCTTTTGTTATGATATTAAACTTAGTTTATTTTAAATTGATCAACAACTGTCATATACATATCCATCTAACACATAGAAAAATATAATCTTATATTGTTAACACAACTATAATCATAAAGTTTTTGCCTAAATCGACACGAGAAAGTTTCTACATGGACCAAAAATTTCTGGTAAAAATCCTAGCTGATGCAGAAGTGACAAGCGGACAAGAAAGACAACGACGAGCGACACAAATAAGTATGAGCATGAGAAGAAGAAAGAAGACAATGGGCGATACTCCGACGACAATGGACGAGAGAGAATACAGTCGACGACACACCGACAACGGCAAAGGATAGCAGAAATAGAAGTCGATGACTCGTAGGAGCATAAAACGATGAACATACTAAATCGAAATTAGATAACTCATATTGTAAATGGATTTGTTTTCACATTTATTTTCATGGTCTTGAATCTTATAATATAGATTTTACAATATATAATCCAACATTAAAATATTTAAATTTAAATGAATGGTATTGTGATTTTATATGACATACTAATTCGAATATAATTGAATCGAATTTTAATAGAAGAATCTAACCATGTTGAATAATACAATATAACAAACACTTTTATAAATTTTATTTTCTAGCCTACGCTATCAAAAAAGATAAAAGGGAATGATCCAAAAGGATTAAATAGATATTTATAAAAAAATGTCATTATTGCTGCTTGTCATAAAAAGATCAGTTACACTCAGTGTTCTAAAAGTCGGTCTAGGCGGCCGACTAGTCGCCGTCTAGGCGTTCGACGGTGTCCGACCGCCCGATTAATTAAAAGTCGGTCATATTTTTTAAAATATCAAAACGACGTTGTTTTGGCTGTGTTTGAAAATTTTTTGAACCAAAACGATGTCGTTTTGGTCGTTTTATTTTTTTAATAAATCAAAATGACGTCGTTTCGGTTGTTTCTCTCTTTGCTATACGGTTCTTCCAGTTTTGAATGTATTTGGTCGTCTCCGTTCGTCATTCATTTAGTTTTAAACGTCGTTCGTTGTTGGTTCTTAATCATCTTCGTCTTCGTTTTCGTTCGTCTATTTGTCATTTTCGTCTTCATTCGTCTGTATGTCATCTTCATCTATTCATATGTTCATCTATTTCAACAATACCGCAAAGTCGTGGCTTAGAATTAGTGATCAAAGGTAAGATCATTTTGATACCGACATCCAAATTCCTAAAATACACGGTGGATAATAGATATTTAGTTCTTTATTAATATTTTGTTATGTTTATGATATGGTTAATGAATTCATATGACTTTATATTATATATGTAATATTTTTGTTATTTATTATATTATATTTTATAATTTTGAAATTGAAATATATTATAAATATTAAAAAACGAAAAACGATTAGTCGCCGATTAATTTGACTAGTCGCTAGGCGCTGATGGACCGTCCGACTAGCGCCTAACGACTTTTACAACACTGGTTACACTAGATAAGTTGATTAATGGGCTTACTATTATTATCATCATATCACGCCAAAAAATGGAAAGAAAAAAATGAACGTCGACAGCAGGGTTCGAACCTGCGCGGGCGAAGCCCAACAGATTTCAAGTCTGTCTCCTTAACCACTCGGACATATCGACCAATTGAAAATGGTCTAATGTATAAATTTAATGAACCGTGCCTCCACATTTCAATGGCGAAGAAGAAAACTGCCGACAAAGTTAGGGTTTACGTGTCATATTATGTTTTTCCATTGTATAATAATAGATTATAAATATATTGTACTGATATCCATTTTCTCTTGCCAGTTTTTTCATTTAAATTTTTATTCATTTATATAATCATCTAAACAAATAAGTACACTTTGTTTTGGGGTTACATGTTTCACAATTCATTAAACTTAAATTAATGGCGTCCTGATCAAATGATTGGGCTTAATATGGGCTTAAACAAAGACGGGCTTAGCCTGAACCCTATACGAAAACCCTAAGATGTCTCCCTATAACTATATTTTTAAGAAATGGTCGCGTCCCGTTGATTGCCAAAAGCCCCAGGAAGCAAATCTCCTCTCTAAAGAAATGGTCGCCGCCGTTGCCGCTGCGCGTCCTTCGGTCACTGTCCAACATGTCGACGGTGACATGAACACTGATCAAGTTTCCACTGTGCCGTTGCCTGATGTCATGAAGGCTCCGGTTCGTCCCGACGTCGTCAACTTTGTCCACGCCCAAATCTCCAACAACAGCCGTCAGCCGTACGCTGTCTCCAAACGTGCGGGTCATCAAACATCTGCCGAGTCGTGGGGTACGGGACGTGCCGTGTCTCGTATCCCTCGTGTTCCCGGTGGTGGTACTCACCGTGCCGGTCAAGGAGCCTTCGGGAACATGTGTCGAGGTGGACGGATGTTTGCTCCGACAAAAATATGGCGCCGATGGCACCGCCGTGTCAACGTCAACATGAAGAGGTACGCTATTGTCTCAGCCATTGCCGCAACTGCAATTCCATCGCTAGTAATGGCTCGTGGCCACCGGATCGAGAGTGTGCCCGAGATGCCGTTGGTTGTAAATGACTCCGTGGAGGCCGTGGAGAAGACCTCCGCCGCAATCAAAGTATTGAAACAGATCGGTGCTTTTGCTGACGCCGAAAAGGCGAAGGACAGCCTCGGAATCCGTGCCGGAAAAGGTAAAATGAGGAACCGTCGTTACATATCCCGTAAAGGGCCATTGATTGTGTACGGAACTGAGGGTGCAAAGCTCGTGAAGGCATTCAGGAATATTCCTGGTATCGATGTATGCAATGTTGAGAGGCTCAATTTGCTTAAGCTTGCTCCTGGTGGTCACTTGGGCAGATTCGTGATCTGGACTAAATCAGCTTTCGAGAAACTGGAATCGATTTACGGGTCGTTTGATAAACCATCTGAGAAGAAGAAAGGGTATGTTCTACCGCGTCCTAAGATGGTAAATGCCGACCTTGCTAGGATCATCAACTCGGACGAGGTCCAGAGCGTGGTGAAGCCAATCAAGAAGGAGGTAAAGAGGGCTGTGTTGAAGAAGAATCCATTGAAGAATCTGAATGTGATGCTGAAACTTAACCCATACGCTAAGACTGCAAGAAGAATGTCTCTGTTAGCCGAAGCTCAAAGGGTTAAGTCGAAGAAGGAGAAGCTCGACAAGAAGAGAAAACCCATCTCAAAGGTAAACCTTTATTCCCATTAAACTCGATATTAACGGTGTAAAATGAGTTGGCTCAACTCGTTTTGTTTTTAAAACGAGATAGAAAATCCCAGAACGAGCTCATCTAAAAACGAACGGGTTCATGAGCTAATCTAAAAAACGAGTTGGATCGTGAGCTATTCTAAAAACGAGTTAGATCGTGAGCTAAGCTGGTTCGTTTCGTGGGCTAGACTAAATTAAAAAGAATTGCAATAATAGTTAATAAAATATTTTATTGCTTTATTTGTTAATAAAATTATATTAATTTAGTATAAATAGAAACATAATATTATTATTATATTAAATAATATATCATTTTTTCTTTAAATAATATTTAATAAATGTAAAAGTATGTATGATATGTAAAAAAATAGAAAAATATGTGTTTTTGTACTCAGTATGTGAGCCAGCTCGTCAATTCGCGAGCTAGTTCGCCTAAGCACTGATTCGTTTTCGGTTCAGTTCGTCAGCTTGTTTTTTAAACGAGCCGGAAAATATTATACTCGAGTCGTTCAAATATAATCTGAGCTAAAATTGACTCGCGAGTCAACAGTTCATTTTACACCCTAACTAAGATTGGATACATGTCTCGTCTATAATCTGAATTTGATCTTTGGTACTCAATGGAGGGTATGAATGGATTTAGAAGATAGGGTTACAAATTGAGACATAACTTAATATGCCATTGATATAGGAGGAGGCCGCGGCGATCAGAGCAGCAGGAAAGGCATGGTATCAGACAATGATTTCAGACAGTGATTACACTGAGTTTGAAAACTTCACCAAATGGCTTGGTGTTAGTCAGTAATCTTTATCAACATCTAAATATTTTTCTTTTTTTTAGATCTGTTTTTTTTTTGTTGGTCTTGGAGTAAGCTTGATGTACTGTAATGTTGTTGAGTTGGTAAACGGTATCTTGGCTTAGCAAGTCAAATCATAAACAAGACTTGCTCTTTCTTAATGAGCCTAGTTATGTATGTTTATATTAGTAATGAGAAATTCGGATAACTCTAATGGACTCAAAGATCAACTCAAAAGATTTAATCCATAAGTCATTTGAATTAATCAAAATTTATATGGATTCGAAATCTGTAATCAAATAATTGAAACTCGAAATTAAAGTTCATTTTTTGATAACTCCAAAAATTCGAATCAACACCAAAGTTCTAATTTAAACGATGCTATAATTTAGAAATTGTTAACCTATTAATATAAATTCTAAATTAGAAAAATTTCAAAAATATTCTTTAAATACTATTTTGACATTCAATAAAAAAAATAACTTTAAAAATATCCTTAAAAATATTAGAATTTCTAAATTATCCTTGTGCGACCATGTGATCTTTGTCCGACCATGCGATCATGTGACATTGTGAGACGCATGCAACCTTATGCAACCGAAAGCGGTCAATATCGCTCGAAATCGGCTGAAATCGCCCGAAATCACCTGAAATCGACCGAAATCGACCGAAAACGGTCAATATCGCTCGAAATCGGCTGAAATCGCCTGAAATCGCCCGAAGTCGCCCGAAATCACTCGAAAACGTTTGAAAATGCTCAAAATCGGTCGAAAACACTCGAAATCCTTCGAAAAACGCTCGAAATCGGTCGACAACGCTCGGAAACGCTCGAAATGCTCGGAATCGCTAAAAGACGCTCGAAATCGTTCGAAATCGCTCGGAAACACTCGAAATCGCTCGAAAATCGCTCTGAATTTCTAAATCGCCTCTTGTTACTTATATTTCTTAATTTTGAAATTTGGGATAACTTTAAAAATTTCAAAATATATGTGTTTTACAAACAAAAAATAAGAGTAAAATTGTCTTTTTTTTTTAAAATTTTTTATAAAATTTTTAAAAACATACTTGAAGTTATATAAGATTATAATAATACCATGCCGTCTAAATTTGTATTATTTTTTAAGAAATATATCAATTTATTTTTAACAATTGAAAAAAAATCCGAGTCCTAAATTTCTTCAAACAGATAGTGCTGAAGCCTGAAGGAATTCTAACATGGCCTAACAGATGTCGCGATTACATTGGCCAGATTTCTATTTGTCGTATTCCGACATGGTTCTGGAAAGCGCGCCAACATTCGAGTCAAGATTAAATCTCAACCGTCCATCTGATTCACAATAAAGAAAACTAGAAACTTCCCTTCGCCATTACTCCAACTATTTAACCATTCTTCCACCTTCAATGGCTGCTAATGTAGTGTTCTTCCTCTGCTCCTGACGATCAGTGCCTCCGTTTTGTTCCTTCGTCAACATTCAAACATACAGGTCTCTCTCTCTCTCTCTCTCTCTCTCTATCTCTCTCTCTCTCTCCAATGTCGGATAGATTTATGCTGTTAGATAGATTTCTGGATTTCCCAAATGATTTCGAGTTTGATGATCTGTGGATTTGATCGAATTGCAGAGAGAGAGAGAGAGAGAGAGGCTGAAAATGGTGAAGAAATATCCAGAAGTAAGTGAAGAATATCGAAAAGCTGTGCAGAAGTGCAGGAGAAAGCTCCGTGGTCTCATCGCAGAGAAACACTGTGCTCCCATTGTCCTTCGTCTTGCGTAAGATCTGTCTCCCCTCTCATTGTTTTCTTGCGTTACAAGTCACCAACCAAAATCTGATAATTCATAATATTTTGTTTGAATGAACCATTAATGTCTCTATATGAACAACATGTGTGATTATTGTAGATGGCATTCGGCTGGGACATTTGATGTGAATACAAAGACAGGAGGACCTTTTGGGACAATAAGACATCCTCAAGAGCTTGCCCATGAAGCCAATAATGGCTTAGATATTGCTGTTAGGCTTCTCGAGCCCATCAAAGAACAGTTCCCCATCTTGTCATATGCTGATTTCTATCAGGTCAATTTCAATTACTCTTCTAATCACCATCATGCTCAAGATTGTTCCTAGTTTATTTAAATAATGAGTGAATACCGTTACGATAAGTTGTCCTACATTGATTAAGATATGAATCTTGGATCATGTATATGTTACACGACAATTATAAATTCATGAACTAGTTTTTGGAATTAGTTAATTCCAGATCAATTTCAATTACTCTTTTAATCGCCATTACGCTCAAGAATGTTCCCAAATTTACTTAAATAATGAGTTTGAATACTGATGAGATATTTCAATCGGTTATAACATGAACTTTAAATTTATGTATATATATGGTATTAGACAATTTTAAATTTATAAGCTAGTTTTTGAATTAGTTAAGTCCAACTCATATTTGATATGGTATCAGAGTCTGATTCGTTTCGATTTGAATATACCTTCCGATTGTGATGTTTGAGACTGTTATGATAAGTTGTCTTATATCTATTAGAACATGAATTTTAGACTCATGTATATTGTATTGGATAACCTTAAAACTCTTACATTAGTTTTTTAAATTAATTATAACCAAACAAATATTTGACAAATATAAAAGGATGATAAGTATTGTAATAATTTTCAAAGTAGAATCATATAAAAATGTGTTAATTGGTTGGTGCAGTTAGCTGGTATTGTGGCTGTTGAGATCACGGGAGGACCTGAGATTCCTTTCCACCCTGGTAGACCGGTGAGTCAATGCATGTTTCTATCAAATTCTCTTTTCTAAGGATTTTAATTTAAAATTTATAAATTATCTAAAATTATAAACTTATGATTTATGTTTTAATGTTATGGAATTTTGATTATATTTTTTATGTTTAGATTCAATGTTGAAATAAATACGGTATAACACTATAATGGGGTTTCAAAATTGAATCATGAAATTAGTATAAATTATAGTTTGATATCATGTTAAATGTTTGGCCTATTAATTTAAAATTTAAAATCCTCTAAGATATGTTTGATTCTATGAAAAATTGTTTATTGTATTATCAATATATATTATAATAATGAATTGTAGATTCCTATAAATTGTATTAGATAAATTTGAATATTTGAATTATATTTTATATTCAATTACCCATTTCATATGATATGATATATTTTTTATTTATTTAAATATTTCGAAACTAGATATATATTATATTAAGATATTAATGATGGTAAATCCAATTAAATTTAAATTCATATTATATATATATAGATATAAATAATGTTGAGGAGGAGTGATCACCTACATGACCTTCACATATTGTGGATTGCTTTGTCCATACAATTAGATGAATTTAAATTTAATTTCCAGGACAAAGTTGAACCACCTCCAGAAGGTCGCCTTCCTCAGGCCACAAAAGGTAAACCATCCTTAAAAGTTTCATACTTAATTACATTTTAAATCATATAAATAATATAATTAACTATTTTTTTTAATTTCATTTCATTATAAATTTAGGTATTGACCATCTGAGAGATGTTTTTGGCCGCATGGGTCTCAGTGATAAAGACATAGTTGCATTATCTGGTGGACACACACTGGTATATATATATATATATATATATATATTCATTACAAATGACCATTTGATTCCATTCATAATTCTTCTTTTACATATTTTGGATATAAACCCTAAATATTTACTAATGTTTTGTTTGATGTTTGAATTTGTAATAATTTTAAGGGTCGATGTCACAAGGAACGATCAGGATTTGAAGGACCGTGGACGCAAAACCCTCTCATATTCGACAATTCTTATTACAAGTAGGATGCATTCTCGCGCTCTTCCTATCTATCTTTATATTTGGATCGGTTTTAATCTTATACGAAATCTCAATATAAATACAATATGTTATGTTGTTCTATATCAATTAGAATTTTAAATAAATTTTAACTGTTGAACTAGGTTAAAATTCGTATATTATAATATCAAAGTATGATTCATTCGTTATTTATATATTTTATTTAATAATATTATTAAATATAAAACATTCACATATTTTGTATTATTGATTATTTTTTTTGTATTTTATTATTAAAATTAATTTCATTTAGACGTGATATGAATATTATATTGTGTTATTTCAAAATTAATGATACGAAAAAATGTTATATTATATCATTTCAAAATTATTGATATGGATAATTAATTTTTTATATGGTATTAGAGAACTCTTAAATGGAGAGAAAGAAGGTCTAATACAACTGCCTACCGATAAAGCTCTTTTGGAGGATTGTATCTTTCGTCCTCTTGTCGAGAAATATGCTGCTGTAAGTATATAAGAATATAACATCGATTTATTTCTCTTTTCTCATTCATTCATTTTTGTAATTTTTAATGCGTTATTTCATTTTTTATCACAACATTTGTTTATTATATGATCAAAACAATATTCAATAATTATATTCTCTCAGGATGAGGATGTTTTCATCGATGATTACGCTGAAGCTCATCTCAAACTATCAGAACTCGGGTAAGCAATTAAATGTCAAATGGGTTTGAACATAATTTTACAATTTAAAATCAGTTTAAAAGTTTGAATTATCCTCGTGGAAAATATAACATAATATACAAAGTAATCGAAATCAAACATTTAACTACTTAAATTGAGATAATCACATTCTATAATCATATTAGATTTAATCTAAATATTAATTTTGAGTATATATGATTCTACAAAAAATTTGAATGTCTAAATACTAATTTTGAGTATATTTTCTGAGAATTGTAATAATTATATATATATATATTATAATTTAACTAAATAATAAAATTTTAAAAACATATTAATAATTCAAAATGTTGAAAATATTATCATATTGCCTAATACAAAATAACACGAAATAAGGACAACGTAGCACATTAGTTGTAATGAATCTGAATTTTGTTTCTATTTTATTACAATAATGATGCGTCTGTCTGTCTGATTGTATCTTTCAGGTTCGCCGAAGAGTAAAAATATGCTTTTCCCCTTATATTGCTTTCTTGTTCGCCACGTTACTAAAATATGTCTTAAAGAGTGAAAACGCAATGAAGCACCTAATGTGAAGAATTATTGCTTTTATGTCTCTATATTCCATGTAATCATATCAAATAAATGTGAATATTAATTTGACAAATATATAAGTTAAGAATTTCAATATAATGTATAAAATGTAGTTAACATCGTTCAGCCAAGTTTCCGTGAATATCCTTATGTGTTCATCTCTTAACGTAGCAACAAATATGGAAAACTTTGTGCCTAAATATATGTTGGATGGATGACCGGATCTCTTGTGATTGACCGGATCTTCCACAATAACCCTTCAAATTGGAGCGTGTCGATAGGGGTGTAAAATGAGCTGGTTCGGCTCAGCTCGCCAAAAAACGAGTTGGCTCAGCTCGACTCGTTTTTTAAACGAGCTGGAAAATCCCAGCTCAGCTCGCTCGCCTCTAGCTCGCCAAAAAACGAGCTGACTCGCGAACCAAATTATTTATTATTTTGAATTAGTTGTAATATCACATATGATAAACATATCAAACGAACCAAATAAAATATCGAAAATATGAAAACATTAATTCAAACATAATGTTATAAAATATCATTGTACTAAATAAAAAATAACTTTTTCGAATAAAAAGTATAAAATATCATTGTACTAAATTCGACCGCTCGTAACTTTACTAAATTGTTTCTTTATTTTGTTATATCAATTATTAGAAAAAGGAAAAATACATTATAATAGTATATTATGTTTAAACAATATATAATGTTTTATTAAATGCAATATTATATATAATAATATACAAAAATGGAAAATATTTAATTTTTGTACATGTTTTTTTCAACTCGCGAGCCGGCTCGTCAGCTCGCGAGCTAGCTCGTCTAAGCTCGGACTCGTTTTGGGCTCAGCTCATCAGCTCGTTTTTTAAATGAACTAGAAAATACCCAGCTCGGCTCGCTTAAATATGGTCTAAGCTAGAGCTGGCTTGCGAGCCGGCAGCTCATTTACACCCCTACATGCAGATCAAGAACGTCCCACTTGCGTAGAAAGCCGTCGAATTCCTTTTCCCGAAGGCCTTAGTGAAGATGTCTGCGAGTTGTATGTGAGTCGTGAAATGTCGTGTAGCAATAGTTCCATCAAGAATCACAGACGAAATGACAATCTACCTCGATATGTTTAGTACGCTTATGAAATACAGGATTGGTGGTGATATGAATAGCCGCAAGACTATCACAGTGAAGTCGCATGGGCTGAGCATGAGAGATAAGCTCACATATCGTCATTGTCATGGCACGGTACTCGGCTTCAGCGGAAGAGTGAGAAACAACACTGTGTTTTTCGTCTTCCAAGAGATCGAAGAGGAGCCAAAATGAATAAACCATCCCATCAAAGAACGACGATTCAAAGGACACCCGACCCAATCTGAATCGCACCATGCATGGATCTGCAAATCACAATCAAAACGAAGAATAAACCTTGTCTGGGATTCCTCTTGAGATATCGGACTACTCGTAAAGCTGCATCCAAGTGCTCTCGGCGTGGTGCACTCATAAACTGTGATAAGGTTTGAACATAATATGACAGCTCCGGACGACTCACGACCAAATAAAGAAGACGACCAACTAGATGTCGATAGGCATGTGGATCATCAAAGAGTTCACCTGCGGCCAAGGAGAGTCGATGATTCTGTTCCATAGGAAAATTAGCTGGTTTCGCTCCGAGAATCTCCGTTTCCAAGATGATGTCCAATGCATATTTCCTCTGACATGAATATATCCCCATGGGATACCGATCTACCTCATGCCCAAGAAACATTTGAGGTGGCAGAGATCCTTCATGTGGAAGTAAGAGCACAAATATCGTTTAAATGCATGGATAGCAGTCGCATAGTTACCTGTGATGATTAGATCATCGACATATACCAGAACATGAAGTCGTAGAAGCCGTAGTGTTTCAATGATTTTCGAGCTTAGCAAACCAACAATGCGGAGCTTGTTTCAAACCATATACAGATTTCCGAAGATGATAAACTAGAGAGGGATTCGTAAGAGGAAAACCTGGCAGAGGTTTCATATAGACTTCCTCTGTTAAGTCTCCATGAAGAAAGGCATTATGAATATCCACTTGATGTACTTCCCAATCCTTGGCCGAAGCAATCACAAGGAAGAGACAGATGGTGACGAGTTTTGCCACCGGGACAAACATTTCCTCATAATCAATTCCATCTACTTGGTTGTTTCCGAGCATAACCAAACGTGCTTTATAGCGTTCAATCGATCCATCAGAACAATACTTGATTTTGAAAATCCATTTGCTACCAATAGTCTTCTTTTCTGATGGAAGTTGTTCGAGGGTCCATGTTTCATTACTCTTGAGTGCACAAATCTCGTCTCGCAAGGCTGCAAACCAGCGAGCATCCTGAAGAGTGTCTTTGTATGAATGTGGTTCGCGGCCCGTTGTTACAGCAGCTAAGAAAGCACAATTTTTCGGTGAAAATTTGGAAGAGGAAACACAATGCGCGATCGGATAGATGGATGTTGAAGTACCTTCGTCGATGAATTATCTATCGTACGAGATAAATAGATAAAGTTGATCATTTTAAGTGTGTATATATATTGAAAAATTGAAAAAAAATGACTCTAGATTCATTCGTTGCAATAAAATAAATTGGTTTATTCCATCCAACCTAAATTTTTAAACGAAGTGAAAAATCTTATCAATCAAATCCATGCATGAAAAACAATCCAATCCAATTTATTTTGAAATTAGTTAATGAATTAATTTTTTTAAAATACAATCCAAAAATTGAAGTTTTCGATATGTTGGGTTGAATGGGCCGAGTAAGCCCATTTTTATTTCTAAACCGGCCTCTTAAGGGCAACACTTACGCCCCCTTCAAGCGCGTGGATTTCACCGCAGGATATCGCGTGGACTTCACCGAACGACAGCGCGTGGGACTTCATATCTAAAAGATATTTTCATTAAAAGGTCCGAACCGGTTCGATCTAGGGATGAATAGATAGTCGACGTAGCTCTTCTCTTCTCCACCCAAATCCATCTGTTCCTTCTTCTTCTTCTGCAACATTCCTCTCGCCACTACCCACATGGACCAGTCATGAGTCTCCTCGTACCTCCTCCTCCTTCTCCGCCGTCTTCCTCTCTGTCCTCCGGTGCATCACCTTTACCTCCGTCGAAGACTTTCTCCCTTGCCCACAATCCCACTTCCTTCCGTTGGATAAACCCACCATCATCCTCCACGGGTTGGCCCTCTCGCCGTCCATGTCGCTCACATGCCACTTCCGGAACTACCGACAGCTCCTCCGGCGGCGAAGTCTACTCGTTGCTTCCTTCTTCGACGCAGGCGTATTCGAGTCACAATGACCAAGAGCTTCTGTTACTCCTCCGACAGAGACGAACAGATGAAGCTTGGGCTAAGTATGTTCAGTCCACTCATCTCCCTGGTCCCACTTGCCTTAGCCGTTTGGTCTCCCAGTTGTCTCACCAAGCCACGAGTCACAGCCTCACGCGTGCTCAGTCCATCCTCACGCGCCTCCGCAACCAACGTCAGCTCCACCGCCTCGACGCTAATTCCCTCGGCCTCCTAGCCATGGCCGCCGCGAAATCAGGCCAAACCCTTTACGCCTCCTCCGTCATCAAGTCCATGCTTCGCTCCGGTTACCTGCCCCACGTGAAGGCGTGGACCGCTGCCGTCGCTAACCTCTCTGCCTCTGGAGACGATGGACCGGCGGAGTCCGTGAAGCTCTTCTCCGCCGTGATCCGCCGTGTCCGCCGCTTCGCAGACCCGTCTTTGGTGGCTGAGTCTAGGCCCGATACGGCTGCGTTTAACGCGGTGTTGAATGCTTGTGCGAATCTTGGTGATACCGGGAGATTCTTGAAACTGTTCGAGGAAATGCCAGAATGGGATTGTGAACCCGATGTGTTGACGTACAATGTGATGATCAAGCTGTGTGCTAAGGTTGATCGTCATAGAGAAGAGGATTCCAGTTTGCATGACAACACTGCATTCTCTTGTAGCTGCTTATGTCGGATTCGGTGATTTGAGGACGGCAGAGAGGATTGTTCAAGCAATGAGGGAGAAAAGGAGAGACATTTGCAGGATTCTACGGGAATGCAATTCAGAGGACTCGAAGGAAGCAGAAGAAGAATATGATGATGATGATGATGATGATGATGATGATGATGATGATGAATCAGGATATTATGCACAGGATGAGTTGAACAAAGAGGAAGCAGAGGATGTGTTCAAGACATTGCTACCTAACTCGATCAACCCGCGTCCCGAGCCGCCATTGTTGCCTAAACCCTTTGCTCCTGACTCAAGAATCTACACAACGCTCATGAAAGGTTATATGAAAGAAGGGCGTGTGGCTGACACAGTAAGGATGCTGGACGCAATGAGGCATCAAGACGATAGTAAGAGTCATCCGGATCATGTTACATACACAACCGTTGTATCAGCCTTTGTCAAAGCAGGATTAATGGACAGAGCTCGTCAAATGCTGACGGAAATGGCAAAGATGAGAATACCCGCGAACAGGGTCACGTATAACGTTCTGCTCAAAGGGTATTGTAAACAATTGCAGATCGATAAGGCGGAAGATTTACTAAGAGAAATGGCAGAAGATGCAGGAATTGAGCCTGATGTAGTTTCATATAATATCATAATAGATGGATGTATATTGATAGATGATAGTGCAGGAGCTCTTGCATTCTTCAATGAAATGAGAACGAAAGGGATCGCTCCAACAAAGATCAGTTACACGACTTTGATGAAAGCTTTTGCAATGTCGGGACAACCCAAATTGGCAAATAAGGTATTTGATGAGATGACGAAAGATCCACGGGTGAAAGTTGATTTGATCGCGTGGAATATGTTGGTTGAAGGGTATTGTAGATTAGGTTTAATTGAAGAAGCAAAGAAAATAGTTACCAAAATGAAAGAAAATGGATTCTATCCGAACGTGGCAACGTACGGGAGCCTTGCGAATGGAATTTCGCTAGCTAGAAAACCCGGGGAGGCGCTAATCTTATGGAAAGAGATAAAGGAAAGGTGCGAGGGAAAAGAAGGCGAATCTTCGCCACAAGTACTAAAACCAGATGAAGGATTGTTAGATACATTGGCGGATATATGCGTTAGGGCCGCGTTTTTCAAGAAGGCGTTAGAGATCATTGCGTGTATGGAAGAAAATGGGATTCCTCCGAACAAAACAAAGTATAAGAAGATATATGTGGAGATGCATTCAAGGATGTTTACAAGTAAACATGCTTCACAAGCAAGACAAGATAGGAGGATTGAACGGAAGAGAGCGGCTGAAGCTTTCAAGTTTTGGCTTGGTTTGCCTAATTCTTACTATGGAAGTGAATGGCATTTAGGTCAAGATTAGAGATTTCTATAGAAAATATTGATGGGTTATAGAATAAATCTATAAAACCCTAATACCAATTTGTATAATAGGTTATTTCTTGTAACTCATGTGAAATGTTCCTATGTGTAGCATTTACATTTCAACCCATTTCCATTTTATTTTAGAAAAAACAAACCTAGTCTCTTTGAAAAATATTATTTTAGTTCTATTTTTCGTTGAGTTTGATTCTTATATTATTCCCCTTCGGATTTTAGTTTTCATCGTATTTACTTCTTCATTATAAAAAATCTGTATAAAATATTCTCCATTGTTTATCCATTATCAAAAATCTGCATAAAATACTCTCCATTATTTATCGATTTAATTTTGACCCTGATTCTATTCTCTAACGATTTTTGTTTTCATTTTATTTCTGTCTATACTATCAAACTATTCCCCATCCATCATTCAATCTTATTTCCGTCAATATTATCAAACTATTTCCCATCAATTTTTAATTTTCACCCTATTTCAATTTCCCATCAAACTATTTCCCATCAATTTTCACCCGAATTCGACCAATAATTTCTCCTGCCAAAGCTCTTAAAGACAAGGTTGTTTTGCTGGCGGAAGAACTATTTTATATTATTTTGAAGGGTTCGCCGAAGTGTTGTTAGGTATGTAAAAGAATATGATTTTGATTATAATTTATTTTATAAAATAACAAATCCATTGGAAAAAAATCATGAGACCACGTAACTTGAGATAAAAAAAAGAAAGGTTTCAAGAACATTAGTAAACTCAAAGCGGCTCAGACAGTGTAAAGAGAAGCAAAGACATGTTCTTAAAATGGAAAGCACATCACATAATAATAAAACTAATGTCTGTAAAAGAACAAAATCAGACCTCAAAAGGCTTCTTCTTCTTCTTCTAAAGGCTTAAGACCTTGGCTTCTCTTTCTTTTCCTTAAAGAGAGCCAAAAGGGAGACACCAGAGACCTTCACCACCTTGAACCTTACTCCGGGAATATCTCCCACCGCGTGACCCTTTCGACCAAATCCCGCAATCAAGACCTCGTCCTGCAATACATTTTGACATTTCAATCCGTGAATTCACGACACAAATGTGAAGTTTAAACGAGTTTTTATTTCATCGACTCACGTTTTCTTCAATGTAGTTCAAACAACCATCGTTGGGAACAAAAGCTGCGATCTTCTTCCCGTTCTTGATCAACTGAACCCTAGCACACTTACGAATGGCAGAGTTGGGCTGTTTAGCCTCAATACCGCTGCATATATCATACATCATTACTATGACTAAATGACAATTATAGAACAACAATGTATGCAGTTTCGATTCAAGGGTAAGAGGAATAGGGAGTGGATTTTCATCTACAGCCTCACATCTTCTCAAGGACGATTCCCTTTGCGTGTGAAGACCCGGCAAATGGTTTCTTCCATTCATTCCCGAGGTGGGACTTCTTGTACGATTTGTCTGCCCACCTTTGCCTTCTGCGGTGGTTTCGCAGCTTACGGGCAGCTCCCATACCACGTGTCTTCCTGAGAAAGTTGAATATTTCAAAGGAGCAAGAATTAAATTCTGACATTACAATCAAAACAGTGCAAGAATCGCCACGATTGATAGAAAAACAATACATTTAATCAAATACTTAAAATATATCTGAGTAAATATAATCTTAGAAAACAAGAAAACATATATATATATATATATGAAAGTAGACGAGCATCCACGAAAAAGAAGTACCGAGAGAACAACCATTCTTCTATTTGGCAGTAATTCAATTAACCCATCAAATTGCTACCATGTACTCTTCCTTTGTTCGTGTAGAAATTTCTAACAAAGATAACTAAGTGGAGCAATTTAAGGAACACTTGGTGACCTTTAAAAACTAGTAGCCATCAAACTACAGTACAACACTATCAATAAACCCTAAAGATTCAAAGCAATAAAATCCCTAAAGATCCAAAACCCTAAAGATTCAAAGCAATAAAATCCCTAAAGATCCAAAACCCTAAAAATTCAAAACAATTTAAGGAACACTGGGTGACCTCTAAAAACTAGTAGCCATCAAACTACAGTACAACACTATCAATAAACCCTAAAGATCCAAAACCCTAAAATATCATTTCAAAACCCCTAAAAAAAGCCCTTCCCAGAGGAGAACCAAAATCGTGAAGAGAATCCATCATAGCTTCACCGCTTAAAACGCATAACCTAAATATTCTAGATGCGACTACACAACAACATTCTCTAATCAAAAGAACACGCGGAATCTCGGCGAGAAACAGAAACGAAGAGAATGTAACGAATCCTAGAACAATCAATACACACGAACCATCTGTATTAGTACGAAATCCATTATTGAAGACGAAAGCTCGAAAAGAGAAGGAAGCATACCCCATGTTGACGGAAGTGAGACAGAGAAGAAGAGAGAGAGCGACAAAGCAGAGAGATGGAGCGGCCTCCGAAACCCTAATGGGATGGGATGACTATTTATTAGATTGTGGCGGTGGCACAAGCTCACCTCGGTTGGGCTAATCCCATTTTAAAATTTATAATTATTATTATACATACATATATATAACTAAATCATAACTACAATTTTGTGAAAAGTACAACTTTTTTTATGATTTACAATAATTTTATTATATATAATTATTTATAATATTTTCCATAATTTTGAAAATTAAGACCATAATTTGTAACAAGACACTTTTGAAATTTTTTTGTTCACGAGGAAAAAAAAATCCAACACTATTGTAAACAACAAAATATAAAATCAACAAGACATTGAATACAAAAAGGATTAGGAGTGAGATTAGATTTGAGTTGCCCTTTCTTTATTTTTTATACTATAATCCGCGTTACGCGCAGATTAATATATATAAATATTATTTATTATTTCCATCAAATTTTAAATTTTAAATTTTTTTGTATTATAAAAATTATATGAATTAGAAAATGTAAATAATTGAATTATATAAAATTTAATAGTTTATTGATAAATATACGTAGAAAAACAATATATATATAAAATATATAGTTGGTAATGATATTATAACATAAAGCTTTTTTTGTATAATGTTTAAAATATTCAACTTTTAGGATTATTGCATTTCTCTATTTGTTTCGTGATAGAAACTGCAATATTGAAAACTCCAATTTCTATTCTTTTTTAATCCTAATACTTTAATATTCTCTAAAAATTCACTCTTATTTATCCGTCTCATACTCAATTCCTTCATCTTCTCTCTCTTTCAAACTTTTGTTCAGGTTTCAAAGTTTTTTCTCTCTTATTCAAAGCCTTCAGTATTGCTTCAAGAACCTTCTACTTCTCCTTCATTATTTTCACATCTTTGTCCAAAGCTGACTATCTCTTCGCCAACTTCACTACATCACTCTCGCGTGGCTTATTTTATCTCATTGTGCGCTTCTTCAACTTCACCTTCATTTTTTTACGCTCCATTTGCTTGATTCTTTCAAAATATAATAGATTCTCTCAACCAAAGACTTGCAATTAGTGGTCATTCCTTTAATGGAAGATCCTTCAAGTGGCCTCAATATGACCAAATAGTTCCTTCAAGAACCGTGCTGCTACAAAGAATATAGGTTTTCCCTTGTTTGGTTGATTGAGTTATAGAGGAAGAAAATTCTCAAATCAAATATAATGGCAAAACCATATCCAAAAATGAATTAAAACAAACAAAAAGACACTTTCTTCGAGCTATTCTTAAAGGCTATAGCATCAACCTTAAAATAAAAGAAACATATTGTTCACCATTTTTCAAGCACGCCTACAAAGATAATTTATTTACATAACTTATGATTTACAAGCAAGAATACCTATGCTAATTGCTTACTAACATCATAATCAATCTATCCCTATACAAATTGATAGTATTAAAAGAATTGTGAAGAAGTGAGTGAGATATCATAATTTTACTAATGGGTTTGATTAGATACCTGCCTTTAAGCTTCTCCCAAGCAGACTTGTTGATTCTTTTGGAAACTTACCTCTGGTAGACCTACATCAACACAATAACCAATCCAATCACATACAGAAGAAACAGAAGAAAGTACTTGAGGAACTTAGTGTTGGATCATTAACAATCAAATTCGTGGTAAACCTTACTGAAAATCAAGCTGTTGACAGAGAGAATCCACCAGCTTACAAACACCCATGAATAATAATGAGAATTAAAAGAGTTTTATTTCCCCATTAATATAAATAACTGTAAATATGAATACTATTAAAAAAATGATAAATTATAATTGAATAAATTGAAAAATCAAAATAAGAGACAATGAGCAAAAAACTTTCTTTTTATTACAAATTTCGTTTTTAGGTATTGTATTACAAATATAAAATTATTATAATTTAAATTTAATATTTATATAAAATTTAATTAATTTAGGATATAAGTTATTTAATGATACAAATTTTAGTACAAAAAGTATTCAATAACAAATAGTAGATATAATATTATAATTATTATTATTATTATTATTATTATTATTATAAATTGTGAAATATGTAATTTATATGTTTTGAAACATGTTATTTAATATAAATTGATATATAATATTATTTATACTAAAAAATTAACCCGCGCGATGCGCGGGATCTATACAAATTAAATTGATGTTGTTGTATGTTTTTTTATAAATAAAGTGAGTTTTCTCAAAATTAGAAACGAAATTTGAAAAAACCACTCGCTCTTTTATTCCATTACTTCCTGATTTCACCACACACAATCGTTTTCATGAGAGGAAATTATGTTGATTTCAGATCGTAAAGTGTGTTCACCAGTGATCGAATCCTAGCAAAACAAATTAATGGAGGCAACAAGAAAGGACACTGTTTCAAGACGGCCAGCAATAACAGTAAGCTATGGAGAAAATCATCCATTCATACAAGTAAATGGGGAAAATCGCAAAATTGCAGATACAAATGCTTGAATCGCCTATAACCCTAAAATCATACTATGAATCTACACTAAGTTCCATTATGAAGAAAACGAATCAATCTTCATACCAAAAATTGACAAGCTTTAGGTATGTAACATAATTCAAATACTCAGAACTTCCATATAATATACTGTAGAACTGAAATCTGCATTTTGGAATACAAACCCTTTTCCATAAACACCTTAATTGTATTGTGATTTCATCAACATATTGCTTTGAAGACTTAACAAAGCAATTATAATTAATAAAAGACTACCAAAATAGGAATAATTGTCCATTCATGGAATGGAATCAAGCATCATCAATCAAAGGGGAAAAAGAATCTTTACCGTCAAATAATTGGAACATCAACAGTATATTATAACTGATTCAAATCCATAGCTATTTCATTTCTATACAGATGAAGCGAGGGCAACGATCTTGAAACGGGTTGAAAGGTAAACGATACGTTAATATCGTCGAAGAATTCGTCTTTAGATTTATCAGGAGAAGACGATAACGTATGATTGTTCCCACCAGGGAAAAACGAAAACTTTCCCGTCGTTGGAGATGGTTGAGCCTGAAAATGAAAGAAATTTCAAAGAGATTAACATCAATAATCATCAAAATAACGAAAAGGGTTTGTCGATTTTTTCGTATTTACCAAAGGATTCGAAAGGAAAACTAGAGATTCTAACAATGTTGCAGGGCTAAGACCAGGAGAAGAAATCGTTAAACATGGAGATCGAATATCAGGATTAAGCGAGAAATCAGTCGAACGAATGATTTGAGTGTTCAATTTCGGAGCGTTAAATCCAGCTCTAGCAGCAAGTCTTTCACCGAGACTCCCTCGTGAATTCGGTTTTTCTTCAGTCATTTCAAATGAATCGTTTTCTTCGAAATTTATCTGTTCATGATTCAATGAAACTTCTCTATCCAAAGCTTGATCAGATCTATGGGATAATCCTTCATTCATCATAACAATCTTCTCATCAAAACCAGCCATGACTGATCCAAGATTCAGCTAAATCTGTAATTGCATATGCAGCTGAAATGAACATAAACATTATGAATCGGATGAATCCAATGATCAGAGGGACATAAGTGAGAAAAAAAAAGACAGACCCATGATGAACATTAACACTATGAATCAGATGAATCCATGATCATAGGGACATAAGTAGCTACAAAATGACAGACCCATGATGAACATAAACACCATGAATCAGATCAATCCATGATCATAGGGACATAAGTAACAAAAAAAGACAGACCTATGATGAATATAAACACCATGATTCAGAACAATCCATGATCAGAGGGACATATGTAACACAAAAAGACAGACCCATGATGATGAACATAAACACTATGAATTAGATCAATCCATGATCAGAGGGACATAAGTAACAAAATGATGATCATAAACACCATGAATCATATCAATCCATGATCAGAGGGATATAAGTAACAAAAAAAGACAGACCTATGATGAACATAAACACTATGAATCAGATGAATCCATGATCAGAGGGATATAAGTAACAAAAAAAGACAGACCTATGATGAACATAAACACTATGAATCAGATGAATCCATGATCAGAGGGACATAAGTAACAAAAACAGACTGACCCATGATGAACATAAACACTATAAATCAGATGAATCCATGATCAGAGGGACATAAGTAACAAAAAAGGACATACCCATGATGAACATAAACACTATGAATCAGATGAATCCATGATTAGAGGGACATAAGTAACAAAAAAGGACAGACCCATGATGAACATAAACACTATGAATCAGATAAATCCATGATCAGAGGGATATAAGTAACAAAAAAAAGACAGACCCATAAAAAGAAAAAGAATGACAGAAGTTTAGAACTGAAAGAAAGAACAAAAAGAACTCGTTTTTTGATAAGAACAAAGTAAAAAAATTGTCTCTTTTTGTATATAGGAGGCAATCGGAGACGATTATACATAGATTTCGACCCAATCTATAAGCAGAATCAAGACAAAACATGGATCCATTTAATGGAAAAACATAACAAAAGCATTTGACAACGTAATATCAAGCAAAACTAAACAGATTTAGCTTAAACTATAAGCTAAGCAAAAATTTGAACAAACAAAAATTATGTTAATTCAAATTCTAATTCTTGTATTAAAGTTTTATTAGAAAAATAAAAAGGTTAAACCATCACCTCACTGATTGAACACGACCCTTCACCACCGCCGACGCAACCCTTCGGCAACGCCGCAATCATCGATCGGAATTTCTATGTAATTACAAAAAGATGGATTTCAGAGACGACGACGATAAGAGAGTTCTCTTCACTAATCTCTCTCTCTCTACTGTTGTAGGTTATGAAATCTGGGGATCATTTTGTTCTAAAAGATGATCCTACAACTAAATTGGCCAAAACAATTTGAAGATGAGAATTGCGTACTCATAAGGCAAGAAATACTTGTGGATGAAGTGATCGTTATCTACAAATGGCTGCAAAGATTACACAGTTAGCATCATACAATACCTGCAAAAAATATTATGGCAGTTCTTCCTCTCCTCCCCCCTCTCGTAGATCTGACCGAGCCTCTCTAGGGAGTTCGCCAATTCCTTGTAACCTCCTTCCTCTCTCTTGCCCTCCCACGCTTCCTGTTACCTCCGCTCGATATGGACCTCGACCCCTCCGAATCATCCTCCAACGCCGTTCACGGTGCCGCCGTAGCTCATCGGCGATGGCTTCAGGATTTACGGATGTGGTAGTAGTCACGGGGATGACTCGTCAACCGCAAAGAGAAGAACAGAGAGGAGCGAGAGAGCACGCACCCGATGTGCAGTGAAGAGGCCGAGGCGGTGGAGGGAAAAAAAGACCAAGCGGAGGGAAGGGAGCTCTTTTCTGCAACGGAAAAAAACGGAGCAAATTTGCCCACGGAGCATGCCCACGGTGAAAGCTTTCGGAGGTGGGGTGTGGAGATTGTAGCAGAGGGAAGAGAAACACGAACGGGCAGAGTGGATCGCGAGGAAAGCAAAATCGTGGGTGAGAGACTGAAGATCGTGGGAGAGAGAGCAGAACGTGGGAGAGGGGAGATGGGGTGGAATAAATGTGGAGAGGCTGAGGTGGAGGGTTGAGAAGCTCTCAGAACCCACACCAAACATGCCTTTTTAATATATTGATTTATTTTTTGTATAATTATTTTTATGTGAATTCTTTTGTAGGTTAAACTTTTATCAAAATTAAATGAAATTTAAATGGGGATAAATGGATAAGAAAAGAAGTTTTTTCATGGATAGAATTTATTTTTTGCAAGATAAACATTTAATAATGCTTGCTGAGGTGGCTTCACGAGAAGCAACCTCGCAAGGATTATTATATATATAATTTTACAGTTATACCATGTGCAAGCTGCTAAAACATATGGTCTGTTAGGACTCTTAAATGAATATATAATACATAACATGTTACAAAGAATTTCTCAATCAGAATTATAATGAGAAAAGAATAGGGCAAATTAGAGTCGAACCAATAACGTAAAACAGATGAAACTTACAATGATTGGTAGGCAAACAACAAATAACGTCAGCGAGACGAAAGGCGACGATGAGACAAACGATGTGGATAAGAAGGATGACCACGAGAAACAATTATCCTTTAGCAAGGCGAATAGTGCGAATGGAGACCAAAATAAAATAAAGGATGATAGATGAGCGATGTCGATTAAACGATTGATTTTGATCACCCATGTTATAATTGAACATAAATAGATCTAGAAATCAAATAACGTTGGTGGAACATGATTTTGATATATGTTTAATATTAATTTATAACAAATTTATTGTTGCCGGGTCAGTAGCCCATTTGTGGAACAGACGATAGAAGGTAAAAAAACATACAGTAAATAGATTACCAACACCCCATGCGATGCGCACCAACTAAGTCGATCCCATCCCCTGAACCGTTTATAACCACGACACACGTATTTCAACTCATGTGAATGAACCATAGTCGTTCAACAAATAGACGTGATCTCGATCCTATAATCAGTATTTGTCATTCGTCGCTCTATTGAACCGTTGACTGAAATAAAAAAGAAAAGGAAAAGCTCGAGAAGCTCGTCAATGGCAGATTGTAATTTTGTCAAGTAGTCAAGTCGAGAAAGTGAAGGAGAACAAAAAAAGAATTGTAAGGAAAAGTTAAAGTGAAGAACAAACCGGAGATTCGATTAGACCACGATCTAGAATCAAGATGTTCCCGGCAGTTTTGTTAGAGACATTATTCTCTTGTTTCACTTTCGTTCTACTATTTCGAAAAAGAGAGAGATTATGATTCGTTTTGGAAATGGTCGATTAGCTTTTTGTTGTAATTTATTCAATACAAAAAGATGGCGAGCTTGAATTTCAGGTTTCTAAAGGTATCGGTGGCAGCATTCTCTCTCCCCGTCGGCTCATAAAACATTGTGTGTTGATGTTGTCATGAACAATTACTTGGGGATTCGGATTTACCGACGTTGTTGATGCTACTGAGATCGCGAGCATGAAGATGGAGGAAATAAGTGTTCCCAGTTGGCAGGACGAACTGGTGAGTCTCGTCGACAACGGTTTACGATACGACAGTCCTCCGGTAGGTAGGTAAAGACACATTACCTATGGTTTTGGATTGATACCATTCATGGGTTTACATGTGGTTTTACAACATTCAAAATTCTGTACAATCTTAGCATCAAAATTGGGTAATTGGAAATATACTATGGAAGGTTTCATGGGGAATGCTTGATAGGTTAAATGATGGAGTTTTTACTTTGGATTTCCATGGCCCTCATGTTGGTTGTTTTTTTGAATCATTGTGGAAATGTAGATGTGGGTTCTGTGTGAACTTCTGCAAGCGAACGCTCTGTTAGAGAAGTTACCTCTCTCGTGGTTTGAGTATAAATGTCGGTTGTCTCAAATACAAGAAGAATGATCTGCCACTCCATGAGTTTATAAGTCATATGAAAAGCGAGGAGACAGTGTTAAGTTTATCTTTCTGGCGATTAGCCTCTTCGATTTTCATATGATTTATGAGCTCTTGGAGTGATAGATCCTTCTTCTTGTGTTTGAAAAGATACTTGTTGGAACAAAGTGGATTGGTTGCTAGACATTGGAGCAACCAGACACTTTTGTACCAACAAAGATTTTTTCCAAGAAGTCGCGAATGGTGAACACGTCTTCATTGATAATTTTGCTACCGCTAGAGTTTTTGGTAAATAAAAAAATTCCCCTCAAACTTACATCTGGAAAAACATTAACATTGAATGATGTGTTATATGTTCCATCGCTGCGTAGGAACCTAATCTGTGATAGTTTGCTGAATAGAGTTGGTTTGAAACTTGTCTTTGGGGGTGATATTAGCCAAGAATGGGGACTTTATGAGAGAATTTGTTTGGGTTTGTTTGTCCTGAACATTTTTTCTGCTTTAGCTAATGGAAATAACTCTAGTTCTGCTTATACCATTGAATCTGTTAAAATGGTTCTATTAAAAGGCTGAAAAATATACAACTTATAAACACATCAAACGAAAATGAATGTTCAAAGTGTGTTATTTGTGTTAAAGCAAAATATGCTAAAAAGCCTTTTAAACAAGTTACTTCTACAAACACGAAAATACTTGAATTGATTCATCCTCACTTAGCTCATTTTAGAAACACATTAAAGGTGGTAAAAAGTATCATGTTTCATTTATTGATGACTTTTCAATTTCTAGAAGTAACTTGTTTAAAAGGCTTCTTAGCATATTTTGCTTCAACATAAATAACACATTTTGAATATTCATTTTTGTTTGATGTGATTATGAGTTGCATATTTTTCAACCTTTTAATATAACCATAATTCATATGTCCCGATATAGATGTCAATGGGTTGGGTTGTACCCAACCCATTAAAATTAAATAGGTTTTATGGTATAATTGGATTGGGTTCAACCCGACCCATTTAATAATGGGTTATATAGGTCGGGTTAAACGAGTTTAATGGGTTTAACGGATTATTCATACAATTAACATTTTGTATATATATTTTTATCATTTAACATTTATTATATATATTTATATACAATAGATATTACAATTAATATTTCAATATTCAAAACAATAATTTATGAAACCGATTTCACCTCATTTTAACTCGATTTCATCTAACTTCACCGAATTTTTACTTGATTTCATCCAATTTTAAGTCGATTTCACCCAATATTATCGAATTTTAAAATTTCAACCCAATTTCATCCAGTTTGACTCGATTTCGCCCAATTTTAACCCAATTTCACCAAATTACAACTCGATTTCACCCAATTTAACATCATTTCATCAAAATTTCACTCGATTTCACTCAATGACACCGAATTTCAGCCCGATTTCACCCAATATCATTGAATTTAAACTCAATAAAATTGGGTGAAACTGAGTTAAAATTGGGTGAAATTGAATCAAAATTTGATGAGATCGGTTTGAAATTCGGTGAAATGTGATGAAATCGAGTAAAAATTGAATGAAATAAATTTGGAATCCGGTGAAATTGGATGAAATCGAGTTATAATTGGGTGAAATTGAGTCACAATTTGATGAAATCGGGTTGAAATTCGGTGAAATATGATGAAATCGAGTTAAAATCGGGTTAAAATTGGATGAAATAAATTTGAAATCGAGTGAAATTGGATAAAATCGATTTAAAATTGGATGAAATTGAGTCAAAATTTGATGTAATCAGGTTGAAATTCGGTGAAATATGATAAAATCGAGTTAAAATCGGGTTAAATAAATTTGAAATCCAGTGAAATTGGATGAAATCGAGTTAAAATTAGGTGAAATTTAGTCAAAATTTGATGGAAATCATGTTGAAATTCGATGAAATGTGATGAAATCGAATTAAAATCGGGTTAAATTTGGGTGAAATAAATTTGAGATCTGGTGAAATTGGATGAAATTGAGTTAAAATTGGGTAAAATCGGGTTAAAATTCGGTGCAATTGAGCTAAAATTGTGTGAAATCAGGTTAAAATTGGGTAGAGATTCAGTGAAATTGAGTTGAAATGAGATGAAATCGGGTTAAAATTGGATGAAATCGAGTTAAAATTTGGTGAAATAGGGTTGAAAGTAGGTGAAATCAAGTAATTAGGTGAAATCGGGGGAAATTGAGTTAAATCGAGTTAAAATCGGATGAAATCGGGTTAAAATTGAGTGACAATTTGAAATTCGATGAAATTGGGTGAAATCACGTTAAAATTTAGATAAAAATCGAATATTCAAAATGACGGTGAATTTGAAGTTAATGATATATGAGCTTAACGGGTTAAATGGGCAAAACCTGTTAAACTTCATGTAAATGGGCTTTGTACCCAATATACCCATCTAGATTTATACCCATTTATTAAAAACCCATATATTTTTAAATGGATTGGGTTGGATTATCCAACTAAATCCAACCCAAATTGACATCTCTAGTCCCGACCTACCATGCCACAAATTAGCAGATTCAACGATATAAACAGAATGAGAGTTAGTTCCATTAGCTAAAACAAAAACAGTGTTCAATGTTCAGGACAAACAACCCTTAGATAAATAACATTTTCCCACAAAATCTTCATTCTTGGCTAATATCACTTTATCCACCTCAAAGATAAGTTTCAAATCAGCTATATTCAGCAAATTCGATGGAACATACAACACATCATTCACTGCTAATGTTTTTTTCAAATGCATGTTTGAGGAGAATTTTTTCTTTACCAAAAACTCTAGCAATAGCAGAATTCCCATGAAGACGTGTTCACCATTCGCGATTTCTTGGAAAAGAACCTTATTAGAACAAAAGTGTCTGGTTGCTTTAATGTCTAGCAACCAGTCAATTTTGTTTTCCAACAAATTCGTCTCAACCACCACCGCCACGATGATATCTTTTTCAGCAACATTAACCTGCGGGACAAAAATTGTATTAGATTTATTATCTGGTTTTTCATGCTTCCTGTTCCAGCATTGATATGATTTGTAGCTAGGTTTTCCACACTCATAGCAATGCAAGACTTTATCCTTTTGTACTCTTTCCGCCAAAACCTTTGAATGGTTTCTGATTTGTTCCTTTTTAAATTTCTTTCCTTTAGCTTTATTTCTATACAATAGAGATTCGATCAAATTAGCTTTAACTGAATGTGAAGAGACAGTGTTAAACTTATCTTTCTGACGATTATCCTCTTTGGTATTCATATGACTTATGAGCTTTGGAACGTCAGATCTTTTTTTGTGTTTGAGACGACTTATTTTTCTGTGACAAGTGCCACCGGCAGATCTTATCTGCTCTATTCGGAGAACCCAAAGGAACGCTAAAGTAGAAGTATCAACGTAAGGTCCAACAGAGGCCGAAGCACAAAAGAAAGACACTGAAAACATTATAATCTATGTGTAAATACATAGTTTGTATTTGGTTCCAACGACCATACCAATCAATACTGACGAGTCCAATTACGGTTTCCTATCCTTTTTTTCTCAAATTTATTTCTTGTAACGTGAAATTTAAGGTCTTGTAATGGAGTCAAAAGACAATATAAGTAGAAATATGCATTGTCTTGAATCTGTATATCACCACAAAAATGCCTAGTTCTTCAACCCTAAAACATGGCATGAGGATGTTTTAACGCATATTAGATGAAAGAATGCAAGTTTGGTAACCAGAGTGGTATCGTTCATTTTCAATCAGATCTATTTCTTTTCGTTCTACGAGTAAAGAACAAACCGCTAAATTGTCGCCATGTCAAAACGCAGAACCACTTCCCTTGGATCTACCGAGCATCATGTCTTTGGCTTCATTGATCTTGGACGCGAGGTAGTGACTTCCTCCGGCATCTGGGTGATTCGCTACCATAACTCTCCTATGTGCTTCCTTCACTTTCTCGGCTGCAGTGCTTTCTCTGTTAATATCACAAAACATTTCCTTCGATGTTAAAAACATTGTAGAGTAAGCCATGAGACTCCACATATTCTTAAGCCATAATGGTTCGAAAAGAGCACACTAGTCAAGACTCCACACTAGCCGAGCTACTATCATAAAAAATAAAGGGTATTTTTGTAAAATCACACATATCTATATATATACACACAGGTATGGCGGGTAGTCTTTCAAAACGCACAAAGAGAGAAATGAGCTGATATAATTTTCGATTACACATTACATTGGATTTTTAGGTCGCATGTCGATGCATACATTCAAGGGATAACTAATGGAAGAAAATGACGGCTGAATATCTCATATTTCAGGAAAAAATATAGCTAAACACCGAGAGCATGAGTACAAAGACTTAGTACTTTAACAGTTCTAGGTATTGGTTCATTAGGCTATCTAACTGAAAATCTAATCATGGATGGAATAAATTCGTCAAGAGCATTATACCTCACTCCAAGAATTAGAGCAGCTTCTCGGCGTGTCATTGTAGATTGAAAGCCACCTTCGTAAAATCTACGCATTCTAGGCCTCGTTGGTCTTGCCTTAAATGCTTGCCATGCCTCGATACCATATTTTCCAGCATACGCAGCTGCAGCCACGGCTATGCCTGCTATTATTGGCGCAACCTGAAATCGAAAAAGAAAAGTATCTAAGCAAATGACACAGGCCAAGAGAGATCACTTTGGGAAACGCAGTCAATACATTATACACTCACGAACAAAATTCTCCAGGAACTAGTCTCTACTTCCCCAATGTTCTTGCATTAACAGACAAAATCAGCCTATAAATCCGTCAAAAATCGATACTCATCTAAGCTTTTTAGAAGATTTCTAGATTCCTTAGACATATTACATCCATTTCTTCGCAAATCCATGTTCTAATAACCAATGGAATCTGGGAGTCTAATCTCCTCCGGCACCAAGAAATGAGATCGAAGTCGATTAGAATCCAAATTCGAACACAGATAGAAAGATACAACTGGAGAAGGAAGGGAAGGAGACACTACAAAACTCTCTCAACCATATCGAGATTTTCGTGTACCATAACCCTAAACATGAAAATCTTCGATCATATTCATAAAATTCCAGCGAATACGAGACAAATACATCAAAAATCAAATGGCGCATACGTCAAAAAGTTCACAGAAAAGATGAAAACAACAATGGTAAAAGAAGAAAAGAACATACACAGAGATAAACTTACCATGGTTGTGTAGATTTGAGCGATAAGATCGAAATAGGAAAAGGTCGTAGCGCAATCGGAGAGCTCGTGTCAGGATTTCGCAACACCGACTTTGGGGTTTTAGGGTTTTTCGGTTGGCCAAGCAGTCGGCTGCGAGAGTCAAACTCAAACGAACCTTCCAGTTGCTTCATTTTGGCGCAATTTTAATAAATAGTTAAAAAAGAAAATTGTGTAAAGGTTTTAAAGTGCTTTTTAATTAAAAATATTTCTAAATTATTAATAATATATAATTCAAATAATTGTTAAAAATTTAATTTTATTTTTTTAAAACAAATTATGGTATCTAAAAAAGAAAAAAACTTTTATTTTTTATGGGTAAGAACGTTGGGTTTGATATCTTGTTTCATTTTATCTAGATGGTAAAAAAACTGCGTTTGCGATCGATTTTAATTAGAAACAAATGACAGAAAATTATCACGATTTCATTTTAAAACCCACCTTAATATTGCATAATCTCTGAAAAAATAAAATTTTTAAGAACAATGAAATAATAATAATAATAACAATAATAATAACAATGATAATATAATAATAATAATAATAATAAATGACGAACGCTTACACTGAACAACTGAACAAGACACCCTCGACAACATACGTAGGTGGACGCCGATCATTCAACCACATTCATGAAACTGAAATTTCATTACCTCAGCTTCCTCCTCCATTTGTCACGGCGATCTCTGTGTGTACGCCGCCGTTCTCCACCTTCGGCGGCGCCGAAAACCTTCTCGGTTTTGGTACCGCAGGAGAACCGGAGTACGACAGCCGCTTCTTCGCCGATGCCTTGTCGTCAATTTCGTCATTAGCCACACCTACAGAACTCTCCGGCTTGAGCTTGGCTCGTGCTGATTCTGTGGTTACCATATAGCTAGGGAGAGCCGGTGAACTAGCAAGGCTCTCGTCGTCTCTGATTGACGATCCTGCAAAACTGTGCCGGCGGTTTTTATCAGTTTGTCTTGACGCCGTGCTGATGACGTCATCATTAGGACAAGACAGGGTTGTGTTCTTGGATTTTCGTGAAGATGGGAATGTTCTAGAAGGTGTTGGAGGGGAAAGGAAACTGTTCTTCCTTGGGGGTCTGGTTGATGATGGGGTTTTTATGACCTCTCCTAATCCATTATCGTTTCGATTAGTCATACTTTTAATAGATGAATCGTCATTGTTGTTGTTGTTGTTTTCTTTCTCTGGTTTCTCTAATGGACGACCAGTCATCCACCTTTCCAATGAGCTCCAGCCCCAAGTAGGGTTGCTTGGATCCATGAACGACATTGGGTTTGTGTATCTTGTGTTGTTCTTCTTGGTATGCTGTAAAGAGGGCATAGAACAATCAGAAATCCGGATATGACCTTTACGGTTAGGATATGAATCATAAATTCGTATATATATATAACATTAAACATTCTTAATCTCGTGGATTCAGCTATGACCAAACCCATATTTGATATTTAGATAAAACGAAAACGATCGCCTGACGACTTGTCAGAATTTCTCCATGAGTAGTGAATCTTCACAACACGATATCGATATCGATGTTTAAGACTCGGAATTATTCCGTAAGAGTTGATTACTTGTTCATATTGCAGACTGAGGTAACATTCAACTTTCAACTATGAGTTTGTTTTGTTTCCGGAGTAATATAGAGAAGGTTGTTTTGAGATTAATTAGACCCAAATCCATATTTGACATGATACCAAAGTCTAGTTTATCCCGATTAGAATATACTGATGTTGGACCCCGATTGCGATATACATGCCCAGGACCGAGCCTAGACGTGAGGAAAAATATCATGATAAGTTATCTCATATCGGTTAGGACATAAACTTTGAACTTATATATATAATATTAGATAATCCTGAACTTTTGAACTAGCTTTTGAGATTAATTAGGCCCAAACCCATATTTGACAGGTTAACCATGCGGTAATAGCGAATAAAATAAGTCATGTGGGTAAAAACCTGATGGGAGAAAGAATAAGCCAATGCCCTTTCCCTTCTCATAGCAGCCTCATATTTGCTCAACAAATTGGCTTCAACTTGTTCCTTTGACTGTGTACTATCATTCCAATCATCTCCATTCTGCATTAACAGCCAAACCCAAGAATTAAAAAAAAGGTGAGTCTTAGCATAAACCAAAAAGAAAATGACTTTCGATTTCAAAGGGGTCATTAGCAATGTGTTATTTAGTTGATGACACTCATTTGAACCATTGGTCAAGAGATAGAATAGAGAGACCCTCAAGTTGATGAGTTCTTTAGCATGCTTCTGAAGTAATTGCCTTTGGCGAGCCAGATTCTCTTCGGACATTTTGATTCTCCTTTCTCGAATCTGTGATTGTACACGACAGAATGTTTGTATACACTTAAGGGTATTAACGGCTTGTCGTTTCACAATATGTCCTTCCATAAGTGATCTGAGTCTGACCAAACCCCTCAATGCCCGCAATCCTCTTCTTGCCTGAAATAGAAATCGACAGCAAAATGACGAAAATCGTTAGATTCTTCGATTTCAAGAGTTTCTTTTTCGTTGAGAGGCGAATTAGGGAATGATTTATACAGAGAACATACCAAATAACCCCTAAATGCTGTCTGAATCATGATTGCTGCCACGTTTTCTTTCGACTTTCCTGCTAACCGAGCAGGTGCAGCCCAATGAACAACCTCGGGGACTGATTGAAATGAAACCCTAGGAACATCCGCTGAAGGAAAGTAAACGTTCTTGTTCTGTTCATCAATCACTTCTGATACTTTCACATCAACAGGAGTGATAGATGATGTAACAGTCTCTACCAAGACAGGATCAGAGATTACACCATTTTGATACTGAGGCAGTTTATGTTTGGATTTCTGAAAAACATGTGAGTATTAAGATGTCAATAATTACATGATCATGACATACATGTTATACGTAGGGGTGGGCAATCCGAGTTTCGGGACAGGTTCCTCGGGTTCAATTCGGGTTCTTCGGGTTTTAAAAAATTGAATCCAAAAAACCCCATTTGGGTTCGGGTTGTTCAGGTTTTGAAACATTGAATCCAAAAAAAGTCGAATTGTATTTGGATTATTTCGGGTTCTCGGGTTCTTCGGGTTTTAAAAAATTGAATCCAAAAAACCCCATTTGGGTTCGGGTTGTTCAGATCGGATTTCAGTCCAGGTTTGGGTTGTTCGGGTTTTGAAACATTGAACCCAAAAAAACCCGAATCCGAATTGTATTTGGATTATTTCGGGTTCTCGGGTTTTTCGGGGGTTCTTCGGGTTTTTTAAGTACGGGCAATTGGGGTTTAAATGGGTAATTCGGGTTTTAAACGAGTAATTCGGGTTTTAAACAGGTAATTTGGGTTTAAACGGGTAATTCGGGTTTAAACGGATAATTCAAGTTCCAAATTTAACATACAAAAAATTAGGTTAGAAGGGTTAGGGTTTCTTTTTCGGGTTCCTCGGATTCTCCCGAACCCAACCCGGACCGACCCGAATCCATTTGGGTTTTAGATTTTGAACCCATATGGTTTTTCTACAAAACCCGTTTATCTCACGGGTTGGGTTTTTCGAGTTGGGTCGATCCAGGTAACCCGAAACGCCCATCCCTAATTATACGCAGCAGTATGACGAAAGAAGTACATAAATTGATACCTTTGAATCTGGTCTGAAAGCCTTTTTTACATTAGAAAACCATTTCCCTTTCTTACCCATTTCGCCCTTTCACGGCCTGATCCTGTCCAGATGAAATAAACAAGTCATGTAACATGGAAATGAATATATAATGATCTCAATGACATTATAAGATCAGGGTCGTCTGAATGGACAAGTGATGTCGTAAACAAGAACAAGACTAAATACTAACAATCAATACCCAATTTTCTAAATTTATGATCGAAGGTTTATGGTAGTAGGTGGGAGTAATGGTAAGGGGTCAATCATAATTTCTATTTTCAAATGAAGTAAGCAATACCCATGTCGAAAATTTCGGATTTGAAAAATGAAAGTCAGCATCATCAAGGCCAATATCACGCAGTGGTATGTCCACGTAGTTAGGTTTTATTCAACAATATTTCTCAAAAACATCTCAACTTTTATGTTATGAATTACCAATTTATATATATCAATATATATATAAATATATCAATATTTTGAAAATCTCCGCCTAGTTATATCAAAAATGAAAAACCTAGAGCTCAAGATATAAAAAAATGAAAAAAGATATCAACAAGATTTCACAAAAACATCTCGACTTTTTTATGTTATGAACTAACGATTTATTTATATCAATATTATATATATATCAATATTTTAAAAATCTCCGTCCGTCTGATTATATCAAGCAAACGCAAAATAATAATTTTTTATATCTAAAATAATATCATTTTAATATTTATAAAATAAATATAAAAATAAAATCGATTTGAAACAAATATATATTTACTTTCGTACTATAAAATTTAAAAACAATTAAAAAAAGTTGATATTAAATTTTTATAAAAGATATAAAAAATGAAAAACCTAGAGCCCAAGTGTGTTCTGCCACAATTTTAAGACAGTAATACATATATATATATATAAAACTTTCAGCTATATTTTTTTGGGTATGAGTTAATATGATATTGTTATTTGTTTAATCATAATTTGACTACGATTGTGATGTGTAGTTTCAAGAGGAATACGTAATTTTGAATTAGCTTTTTGATTACCAATTGACATAGCTATAAGTTCATCAGATCAATCACAAAATTAATAAAAACGAAAACAGAAGAATGCAAACAGATTCATAATTTCAAAAATCCTATCATCCATCGAAAACCAAAAACACGAATCTAAGTAACGGAGTCTGATCAATACTCCCCACAGAAAACACGATTCACTCTCTCATAAGCAAAATTGAACATAAGAACCCCCATAATCAATAACCTAAACCCTAAAATCGATTTCGACATTTCTAAACAAGGAGAAAACATGAATAGTACCTGTGAGAGACAGTGAGATTAGATCTAGACGAAGGAAAGCTCGTTGTGAGCTAAAATACCTCCGAAATCGGATTCTAAATCGATGAAAAACTTCCTCGTAACTTCACCGGAAATCAAAATCAGAAGAATTGGAATCGGCGAAATTTGGATCTTTGCTGGGCTGAGAAGATATCTCGTCACATTATAATGATTGCCAGAAAGGGAGAGAGATTAAGCTTAAGAGTAAATATGTAATGTGACGGTGCGTGTGTGTATAAGCGCGTGAAGCCACTAATTGGGCCGCTTTATGTGGGGCCCACTCTGGTGAAAAAATCTTCTCTTTTACATTTTCCCGCTCTTTTTATTTCGTATTTTCTCTTTTTATTGATTTTATTCTTAATTTAGCTCCAACAGACGAAAATTAGCTAATCAGTATTTTTATTTTTTTTATAGACCAATTATGTTGATGTACGTACCTAATTTTAATTTAATGAATATTTTTATAGATTTTGCAATATTAATTTTCAAAATTGGTATTTATAATCAGATATGGACAATTTAACTACCACATAATTCGAGCTATTATTATGATAGACCTTCTCTCTCCGTCGGTCCATTATAATATTTCTTTTTTTTTACATGTGAAAACTATTATAGGCATAAACAAATATATAAGCTATATGAGTTTCAAAATGTAAAAACATATAAACAAGAAAATTTGTTTACAAATGGTTAGTTTACTAATTAAAACAAAATCTAAAATTCCTCAACAACAAAAATTTTAAGACTATATCCTCAAAACTATTGTGTTTTAATTTTATTTTACTCTTTTTTTATTCTATTCGTCATAAACTGTCATTAATAACTTTATTTTATTTAATACTACATATTTAAAATCTGTTAATTTTTTAGTTAAATATTTTAAAAAACAATTTATTTTTCCACCTCCAAAATATACGAGTCTTAGCCTAATTCTCCTAAATTTATTAAGTCATATTTTATCTTCTAAAATTTAAAAATTAATTATTTAACCCCTCAAAACTATTAAGTCATATTATATTCCATAAAGTTAATATTATTCCCCTCTAAAATATACAAATACATGATAAACGCAACATATTACATTTAATTTTTTTATTATTTTTCTTTAAAATTTATGAAATTATAAATAAAACATATTACATTTAAAAATTATAAACACAATATATTACATTTAAAAGTTTATAAATATAACATATTACCTTTAATATACTAACGTATTTCTAAATTTTGGTTATTATATTTATATTTTGATTATCGATAAAGAAAATATTAAGAAAACTTTAAATTACAAAAGATACTACAATATCTTCAACGTGAATGAAAACACAAAATTATGACAATTACGAAACGACAAAAAAATATGGCATGATGACCAACTACATAATAGGTTCACAATAACAAAATGATAAAAAAATATATATATGACATGATATCCACAATTGATCTTCAAAATGATTTTGCCAACACAATGATATGTTAAAATAAAATAAACACAAACAGATTAGAAAATGTTATAATCTAAGAGAAGTTACAAAATACATGTTATAAAAGTGTTGAGAAACATAATATGGTATAATTTGAGATTCCGAATGGTGAAAGGATATTGTGATATCGTCGTTCTGCTAAAAAAAGTAACAAATCAACAAAAAATGATATATTTTTCAAAATCTAAACAAAGTATTAAAAATATACATGGACTTCTCGTGTTTGTTTTACACGATCTAACATTATGTTCGGATGCACCACATGGTCCTTACTGAATTTTTGTTCCGTATTTGCTTAATTTAGATTTTTTTTTTCTGTGGAGATTCATTTGGATCCTTTCTAAAATTATGTTTGGATTACACGAATTGACATGATGCATCATTTTGTAATCATGAATATACTGTTTAGTTGGACATTATTTCATATTTTCTTATCGTTTTTAATCATTAGAATTTTGTGTTTCTATCCATATTGAAGATATTTTAGTATTTTATAATTTAAATTTTTTTTATTTAATATATTTTTATCAATCATAAAAATATGGATATAATAACCAAAATTCAGAAATATAGTACTATTAAAGGTAATATGTTATAAAATTTTAAATGTAATATGTTGTGTTTATAAATTTTAAATATAATGTGGTTCGTTTATCAATTTTAGAGAAAAATAATCAAATATTTTAAATGTAATATATTGTATTTCTGTATTTTGGAAGCAAAGATTAATTTCTAAATTTTAGAGGATATAAGATGATTTAATAAATTTTAGAGAGTTATATAATATATTTCTAAATTTTAGAGGATATACGACAATTTAATAAATTTACGAGGAATTAGACAAAATGAATAATTTTTAAGGAGGAATAGATTAAGACTCGTATAATCCAGGTGAATAGACGCTTTTAAAAAGACTTTATAAAAAATTTAACAGATTCTTAATGAAATGAAAATATTATAAACATTATAGTTTATGGGAATAAAATTATTAGTGTTAGTTTAAAGGAAATAAGATGTGAAAAATAAAATTCAAAAGCAATAGTTTTAACAAGAATAAACTTTTTTTTTCAAATTTTAAATATTGAAAACATTACTTTGTTAATTATCCAGCAAATATATGAAACCTTTAATTGCTGACAACTTTAAACATTAAAATATTCAAATATTATATTTGCTTTTGGTGATCAACTCGAAACATTTTCCCTTATAAATAACCCGAATATTTATATAACCTGACCAATTTGATAAAAATGAAAATATAAATAAATAGACCTAATTATTGCTTCTCTCAATTTTATATAACTACACTGCAGTTTTGGAATTCCGAAGCATTATTGAGTGTGCTCAAAGAAAACTTTAAGGGATAAAGAACATTAATCATTATTTATTATTTAAATGTTGTAAATAAACAATAAATTTGTAATATTTTTAAGTATTTATATAAAAATTTATATTTTTATATATGCATATATAATTAAGTAACTCCTACAATTTACAATAAAAAATTATGTTTACTCCCTTCGTTTATGAAAAGAAACGTTATCCTGTTTAAAATAATAATGACTTAAAATATACTTTGACACGTTATAAGTAATATTTGAAAGAATTTTGTAATGTTATCATTCATTAAATATAACAATTTCAATATAAACTAAAATTTATTAAAAAATAAATATTGAATTATTTTAATAAAAATATATTATATTCATATTCTATTTCTTAAAATTATGGAAACAAAAACTAGTAACTTTTAAGATAATATAGGAGTGAGTGTAAAAGTAAATCCATGCTCAGCTTCTGGATGGATGAAGATTATGATTGCGGGGCCCACGAAGAGTGTGGGTTCTGGAAGTGGGACCCACAATGGTAACGACCCGACATGATGTCTTGTCCTTAGTCTAACACAAAGTGGGTAAATAGATAATAATCCCTAAACTAACCTAAATACCCAAACACAAGGAAGTACACACAACCTCATATATATATATATATATTTGACCATTTATTGCGTTTTTAATTTAAAGTTTAATAAATTTGAATATTTTTAAATTTACAATAAAAGATTTGAATTCAAATTAAAAGATATACTTTATATCTTACATTCATCTGGGTTTTGGTGGATTTGGTTGTACTCAAATCTTCTACTATATAAAAATATGCGTTAGTTAGAAACAAAATATTTCAATTCGTAATAAAGTCGGTTCAACTAAAAAAACGTTAGAAAAGAGATTCTGTGTCATAAAATTAAAATAAATCTTTTTATATTTTTAACATACAATTATTCTAAATATTAACTTTTTTTTTTGAAAATAATAGACGTTAAATTTAATGAGACCTTGTTCGAATGCTCTTGTCGAACGTGACCTGAACCACCCTAATACGTAATACACTATATTAGATTAACACATTTAACACTTTTAATTGAATTAAATGTATATTAAATTATACCTTTCATCTTGCATATATATATATACATATATATATGTGTTTACAGTTGTCCACGTAACCTTACTTTAAAATTTATTAGTTTGATCGAATCAATTGATTAATTTATATATACATACATACAATACTTTCCTTAAACAAAAGTTTTTCAATTGCGTGAAAACGGAAGACATTTATTTTCCGTGTAAGTTCAAATAATTTATTATATGTGAAATATCATTTTAGATGGACCAACAAATCAAGCCCATAAATATTGCAACAGAGCCACCAGTATTGATACAAAATATTTCAAAGATTAATTTAATTGGCCCAAATTTTCTAGAAGTCAGTTAAAATAAACCATATCAACCTTTATGAACCAAATATTTTATATAATCAATATGGCCCAAATACCAAAATTTATTTCGAGTTAAATTTATGAGTTTCAGGATTCATTATTACTGTTGCAAAGTTACTCCAAGTATACTGATTCAAAGAGAAGGTTTGTTGAAGTTGATTGGTACAATTTCGATATCGTTTAGTAAACCTAACTCGTAATTGAGGAAATGAACCGAGTTCAGTATTTTGATTAAATGAAGGCGTGCGGAAGTCACGTATGATCTTGGTCATGTGTAGAACATTGTTATCGATGTACCAAAGACGTTAAATTATTGTATCAAGCTTTCGTTTTTCTCTTTTTATTTCTTAAACAATTATTTCATTGTGATTAGGTTTAAGTTGGAACATCAAGAACTAATTCGCACACCCAACAATTGGTATCAAAGACTGGTTGTGATCCACTACGATTATTGTCAACTAGATTTCTCGATCCAGCTAAAAAATTTAAACTCAACAGTATTTTGGTTATATTTAGATAGAGTTCTTGTTGAAAACAAGTTACTGGAAGCAGTTCAAGGATCGATGACTCGGCTAAAGAAAAAGATTACTAATGGCAACATGACTATAGAATGGTATTTCTTTCTCTAATGTTGTTGAAAATATTATGTATGTCATGATAGATTTAAGACATGATTTGATATATTTTGTTGAACTGGTTAGCATATACACGAATGAACCTTCAAAGGAACATTGGAATGCAGTAAAATGAATACTACGATATATTAAGGGTGTGAATCTTTGAAGTAATTTGAAGAACATAACGAAAGAGAGAGGAGGACATAAATTAAAAGAGAAATCTTATGAACTTTATTATTCTTAGATGATTAGAATTGAAGGAATACACTCTCTTTATGTAGAGATGAATGAACTCACGAATCCAAGACTCAAGATCCAAGAAGAAAGATTAATGCAATCTTGTTCTTGGTAGAAACTATTCTCGGATTTCTTGTAGAGAGTGGAGTAAGCATTTGGACTTATAAAGGAACAACCAAATTTGAAGCTGTATTACAATAAGGATTTTGGACATCAAGATTGAAGGATATTATGACTTTATTTTTTTAATTGATTCATATTGGAGAAGACATATTTCATGGTATGTTTTTGGTGTGGATGACAATACCATTAGTTGAAAATCAAATCTCCGCCACATTGTGGCTTTATCAACCACTAAACTTTGGATATATATATCCTTAATATAGGCTATTAAAGAAGGTATATAGATCTGACAAATTATGTGACATATCTTAAATATAATATATCAAAATAATTTTGTTATATACATACATATTATCATACGAAAAAAAATATAATTACATAATATCAAGAATATCTCGAATAACATATTCAGAATATTCAATATCTTAAATATCTCATAGAATATCCAATAATATCTCGAAAAATATAATGTTAATAGTTATAGAAATTGTATTATTTAATAAAATTAAAGACTATAAAAAACATTGGACCTCGACTAGATTTCCTTTACACTATGGTGTGGCTTACAAAATGTATATGTTTGTCTAAGAATAAAGAAAAAGAAAATATTATGAAAGGACAAAGCAACATAAAACTACACTTCATAATGGAATTGATTGAGCATGATGCAATGCAAGTTAAGAAAATATATAATCAATAGCAAAATTTTAAAATAATTAGAAATGATTAAATTGTTTAAGTCATAAAATAATTAATTAAACCAAGTAGAACCTAAAAAAATCTAAGGTGAGTCATCTACTTGGTACAAGGTAAAAAAATATTGCAAACTTAGCCTAAGTAAATTCTTTAATTTTTTCATCATCATTTAAAGAAAAAAAACTTATGAATATTTTAAATGTATACACACAATGTTTTAAACAATATTTCAACGCATAATATCTAAATTATATATATAAAAGGAGGATGTTTTGCTGCATTCTCCTTGCGCCACCTCAGCAAACATCCTCCTTTCAGTTTTTTAATATCAAATAATTTAATGTATTTATAAGATTAACAATTTAATCTATTCAATTTATTTTAAAAATCATTATTAAAATATATGTAATTACAAAAAATATTATTATAATTAATGGATATATATTATTATTTTTAAAAATCATTATTAAAATATAT
>CM071873.1:35774130-35793993 GCA_036759665.1 Gynandropsis gynandra | reverse complement strand
ATTAACAATAAATTATAAATTATATATATTATATATATAAAAGTATATCAACGCATGGATCGTGCACACATTTACCTTATTTAAAATAAATTATAGATTACATATATTATATACCATTATTTCCTTTTCAATCAGCATTTTAAAAAAAAATATTTTTTATTTTCTCTTCGGTTTCTTTTTTTTCCTTTAATAGTATCTTTCAATGAGCGCATTTATTCTATTTAATTTTTAACATTAAATTCGCAATACTAACCTTCATTTTCCGTCTTTTGTTTTTCAATTTCCAGCACCATTGCCATCTCTTTTAAATCTAATGGATGTCCGATTTGTTCTCCCCCATACCAAGTTGATGCCATCTCGATTCGCCGGAGGAGTTCGCTACAATGGTGGGTCGCTGCTCTTCAACGCCAGTGCGAATGTCTCACCATCCTCATGTCATCCACCGTCCAAACTCATACGTTCACCCTTCCTCTATTTATTTATTATCATCCATGTTTCGTTTATATAATGAAGTCCACCTCTCATTAAACAGCCATAAGTTGTACCGGAAGGAAGAGCATGCTGAAGCTGGCTTGGAGGATGACTGACAACTTCTATGGTGGCGTCTGCATGTCTTACGTCCAGGTGAGCCTCCAGGTATAGTCCTGAGCGCCGCAACCTCCGTGTACAAGAGCTGTCTCTGCCGGAAAAAGGGATGAAGAAGAAGAAAGAAAGAAAAAAAGGATACGCGCGGTGGAATGAGAAATGAGTAAAAAGAATTAGAGTTTTATTTTTATTTTTATTTTTATATTATATGATCACGGTAAGATTGTTTCCATTTGTATGTTTTAGATTTTTTTCAAAATAAAAAATATTTAATTAAATATTTATATTTTGTTTATTTTTTATTATAATAATTTTATAATATAATTAATTAATGAAATATTGTTAATTAGGGTTTTATTTTTATTTTTTATTTTATTTTTTATTTTCATTTCTTTCATTATAAAACTACCAAAAAATTATTAATTCATAAATTGTATAAATTGTATAATATTTACAATTAATTAAATTTAAAATATATATACAAAAACATGTGGCTTCTCCTTAAGCCACCAAAACATCCACATCATCAAATTTGTTTATTGTTTCTATTTATTTTATATTTATGTTACATTTTTCACTTTTTTATAATTAATATAGAACATTTATTTAATAATATTATTTATTTATGTCTTTCATTATCTCATTATTTAATTAAAAGTTTTCATGAGATTTATAATTAATATTGAGAGTGTAAAAAAAATTTCATAGATTATAATCTATATATAAATAAGCTATTAAAAAATTTATAAGTAATAATAGATATCAGATTTGTATTTGAAAATATAAAAAATTATGGTTACCCAAATTTTTAAATTTATACATCAAATTGTGTTATAACATCATTTTCCACTAAAATATTTGTCTAATATAAATTAAAATTATATTTATGTCATATATTAAATATCGATATTCTTATTGACCAACTAAAGTCCCTATTGACCAAATTAATAGGTTAAAAAAACTATTTGCATTCCTTATAGCTTATGTGTATATTTTATTTTTTATTTACCAATAACTATTTTATATATATATATATATTCACAAATATTTAATTCAATTGCGATATAATTTTATAAAATATTTTTAATTAATATAAAAATATTTTAATTGAAATAAAATATTTTGTAATTAATATTTTGTAAAATGTTTGTCTAATGTACATTAAATGCATATTTATGTCATGTATTTAATATCAATATTAATCCTATTGACCACTTAAAGTACCTATTGACCAGATTAATAGGTAAAAAAACTCGTTACATTCCTTATAAATTATATATATATATATTATATTTTTTATTTACCAATAACTATTTTTTACATATATTCACAAATATTTAATTTAATTGTCATATAATTTTATAAATAATAATTTAATCAATGTAATCCATTCTCTAAATATATAGCAACATAGTCAGCCAAATATTTCCAACGTACAACGTAAACGTATCCTATCTTAACTAATGTCTAAGCACCACACCATATTATCTATTAATAGATTCATTTAAAATACCCCAAACAGATATATTACCCCAAACAAATATATTCCAACCCATTATCGCCATGATTTTCCGCATTGGTAAACCCATAACGTGAAAAATAATGGGAACTAATGTGGATTGACTTCAATTTCTATTACTTAATCATTCAAATGTCATTTATTTACGATATAATTTTATTTTATTGTCCTAAATTTATATATTATAGACTTTTTTATTTTTTTCAAGAAAACAACAACAAAAAATATACCCCGCGCAACGCGCGGGTACTATCCTAATACTAATAAGAGGTAAGGTCCTGTGAATAGTGTAGAAGGACAAATGTTGCATTATTATTGGTCAAAATCATTTTTTTGTTTATGTGTCAATTTTTAATCCGTTAGATGTTTAAATTTTTTTTTCCAATGCTTTTAACTCATCGTAACCGTTGATTAGAAAAAAAAATTGATGATACATATCTATCTTCGTCCACTCATTCTTCACCTTTCTCCTTCTATTTTTTCATTCACTGTTGCTTCCAGTAAAAAAAGTTGATCCTTTTTCTCCATCATTTTATCCACAATTTTTGGTAATCGTCAGAAGGATGACGAGAATGCCGGAGGAGAGCCCGACGGCGAAGGGCCGACGAAAATGCCAGCGAAGAGTCCCGACGACGAGAGGGCCGACGAGAATGCTGGCGGAGAGCCCCGACGGCGATAATGTCGGCGGAGAGCCTCGACGGAGAGGCCCGACAGCGAAAGGGCCGACGATAATGCCGGTGGAGAGCCCCGACGACGATAATGTCGGCGGAGAGCCCCGACGGCGATAATGCCGGCGGAGAGAGACGAACAGAGAACCCCGACGGAGAAGTCCGATAACGAGAGCCCGACGATCAACAAGAGATGGAAGATGAGGATGGAAGCTCAACTATAGACAATAAAATGGAGGATGAGAATGGAAGCACAAAACTGTGCGGTTAGAATGAAGGAAAAGTACGAAAAAGGGATTAAGTAAACTAATGGCATTTTAGTAATTTTCATAAAAATAAGGATATTTTAGTTATTTTAGAAATTTTAAAATTTTATAGTCTTTTTTATTATATATATATATATATAGTTTTAAAAGTAGGTTTGCAATTTTAGTAATTTGATTTTTATATTTTACGAGATAGTTTTATAATGTAATAAATTTTAGTATTCCGAATTTCAGGTTTTATATTTAATTTTTTAAAATATTTAATTATTTTTTTAATTAAAAAGTTTTTTTTTTAAAATACAGAAATATTATTAAAAAACCAAATTTTAGTAACAATTTTAAAAAGTAAATTTAAAAAATAAGTAATAGTTTTACAAAATATTAAATTATTCTAAATATTAAAAAATTGTTACAATTAAAATTAAATTGATAAAAATTTGTTTAAAAAATAATATAATAACTTTTAGATATATAATTAAATAACCTGTGCGAAGCACAGGTATAATACTAGTATACATAAATAACGAAACAATTGATGAACACATATTTACAAAAATAAAATATTCGATTATAATATTTGAAAATATACATGTAACAACAATTTACCTTGTAACTTCACGAAGCTATTTCGAAATATTTATATTTAAAACAACCATGGATTAAACATGACATTTGACTAATAATAAAGTTATGGAGTACACGTGTCAATTTCTCATTCGTTTTCTGTAATACCCAACAATACAGATACACGCATGTCGACACGTTTCAATTTCACATTCGTTTTTTAAATCAATATATTAAAAGTACAAACTTTCTCAAGCTTTTCAGGGCTTCTCGTTTCTCAGCCCTCCACCTCAGCCTCCACCTCAGCCATATGCATTCATTCACCTTCTCTCCACGATCTCTCCTCTCTCTCTCTCTCCCACGATCTCGGCCACGCCCTCTCCCCTTCCTCGCAGTGTGTTTCATTCTCCTGACTATGATCCTTTGACCCATGTTTCTCGGTGACTCCCCCAGACGTTTCGTTGCGCCTGAGCCCCACCGACGCCTCAACATCCTTCACGATCCTCGGTTCAGTAAGGTTTGTTTTCGTTATCTCCTTCCTCTTCTTCCGCTTCTCGATTCAGATGTCTTTGATTGGCCGCCTTCCACCTTTGGGTTGCGCTGCTTTATGGACCTCCTTTCTCATGCCGCCTGCGCTGCTTTAGGGCCCTCCTTTCTCAAGCCGCCTCCGCTGCAGCTCCCACGCTTCATTTCCTGTTCCTCATGAATGCCTCGAAGTAAATCAGTTTCTCATACTTCTCCGACTTTCCGTCATTCCTTATGGATTTTCACTTCTGATGAACCCTAATTCCTGCTTTGCGTTACGCAAATTCGTGGTTGTGTGCTTGACTATACAGATGAAATACCCAGTATTGTGATACAATATATAAAACACTGATAAGGATTGAGCTGTGCAGATGCGATTAGCATCACTATGAGCGTGCGCAGGCAGATTCGTGTCGCTCACAATTGATTTTTCACGATGAAGTTGTCGGATCCGTGGCCAAGGCAACAACGCCCGTCATTGTCTTCCCCCTACATTGTCGAGCTCTCGGATTTTGCCGACGTTGAGGTATATATCGAAACGTTTATGTTGATGTATTGCAGGGATCCGAGGAAGAAGCTAATGAGACATGAGTGCCTAGGGTTCTTGGAATTTTGAAGGTAATGTGAGGAAGGTCAACGTCGTCCCTTGCCGGCACCATTCTGATTGAACGAGACTGGTAAGTTTAGATTTACAGAGTCTAGAGTAAACAGTATCAATGGGGTTGAAGCTTAACTGCGTTTGGAATATTTGATGGGAAGCAAATGTTTAACATCTTTTTAATCTATTGTTACAGGGTGGTGTCGAAAATGATTTCAGCCATTAGAGGCATTGACTTGAGCTCGAAGCTACTGGCTCCTGTAATCACTGGTTTGATCATCAGTTTTGTCTCTCTAATGGCGTCTGCTATTACATTTGCGGCGTGGGCCACCGTAGCCGTCTGGATCGAGTATTGGCTCTTCATCTCTCTATAAAGCAGCATGGTAAGTTTAGATTTACAAAGTCTAGAGTAAACAGTACCAATAGGGTTGAGGCTTAACTGCGTTTGGAATATTTGATGGGAAGCAAATGTTTAACATCTTTTTAATCTATTGTTACAGGGTGGTGGTGCTTTCAGAAGGTCATCCGCCAGAGGTCGTGTCGAAAATGATTTCAGCCATTAGAGGCATTGACTTGAGCTCGAAGCTACTGGCTCCTGTAATCACTGGTTTGATCATCAGTTTTGTCTCTCTAATGGCGTCTGCTATTACATTTGCGGCGTGGGCCACCGTAGCCGTCTGGATCGAGTATTGGCTCTTCATCTCTCTATAAAGCGGCATTCCAGCAATTGTCCAAAGCAATGAGAGTCATTGCTCGAGGTCCAAAAGGCCTGCTGCCACCGTTTCAGTGGCAGAGACAGATACTTCTGCACCAGTTCAGGAGAGCGACGTCATCGTTTGAGGTGGGACAGCTCATGGAAATGGACCCCGGAAGGGTTTCTTCAGAAGCATGCCATGGGAGCAACGGAAATAATGGTAATAATAATGACGATGTGCTTCCATAATGACGAGGCGTTATGAGAAATCGAGGCCTAATAAGAAACCATGCCTCATTGTTGCAAAGGTACGGACGTGGTCTTAGGGTGGTAAGTCGGAGGAGAACGTGGTCTTAGGCCTCTTCATTCACTACATCAGCGTATTTGCTTAAGGTTGTTCTTAATTCCCTTTCCCTTCTCCCCGCTTCACCTCCATCAAAATCTTCCTCCTTATCATTATATACTCTTGGCATCGTAATGTCCCTTTCAACGGGCCTTGCCAATGTTAGCCTCAAGTATAACAGGTTTGTCTATTTTCAGTTCCATGCCCAAGGCTTTGGTCTGTAATCTGATCTGTTTGGTCTGTAATCTGACCAATTGCTATCTCCTTATTCCTCCAGTGCCGGGTTTTATCAAATGGCGAAAATCGCAGTCACTCCATCCATTTCTTTAGCCGAATTCTTATGGTACAGAAAGAAAGTTGATTTCTTGAAGGTAAAAATGCATCCAAAAGGACAAGACATATCTCTTTCCCAGATGTCGTCGACATCGTTAGGTATTTCGTAAACACAAGATTTTGTTTGTTGTTCATTGAGTTCTTTACTACCTCTGATGTTTTTGCTTTGAATCTGATTTGGCTATCACTTTTTTACAAGTCAATCTCTCTATAGTAACCTTTTGGATATTCTTAGAGTAAATATTGAATGCACGCTCTTTTCTCCTTTCATACTTTTGAGCTCAGGATCCTCTATCGCCAAAATCTTCATGAGCCCTGTCTCTGTTGAGGCATAGGGTTTTGCTTCAATTTAAATTATGTATAAATAATTGTCATATACAAAATTAAATTCATTAACTATTCAATCTAATACTTTCATTTAATAATCCAAAAAAATTAATTAACCCGCGCATCGCGCGGGAATATTCCTAGTACCCAACAATACAGAGGGACGCATGTGATTATTCATACAGACACGTGTCAATTTTACATTCGTTTTCTGTGATACCCAACAATACAGCGAGACGCATGTGATTATTCTCACCGACACGTGTCACTCACCCACATGACTTGACCTCATCTCGTCCGAGCCTCTTTGAGTTCTCCGTTGGCTTTTTCTCACCCACTTTCTTGTCACTTTCTCGGCATATTTTCTCGAGAATTCCTTCACCATTAACGAATTTTCTCAGATCTCTCGTATTCGTTTACGAATGGACTATGCTCAACTCAAGGCCGTCACGCTCACACACGTCCGGTACCGGAGAGGAGACCAGGTCGGCCACTTCCTTGCCTGGATCTCGCTCGTTCCGGTCTTCATTAGCCTCGGTGGATTTGTCTCTCACTTTCTCTTTCGTCGTGAGCTCCAGGGAATGTTCTTTGCCTTCGGGCTCGTGATCTCGCAATTCGTCAACGAGGTGATTAAAACGTCCGTACAACAGGCTCGTCCCGAGACCTGTGCGCTGCTCGAGGCCTGCGATTCGCATGGATGGCCTTCGAGCCACTCGCAGTACATGTTCTTCTTCGCGACCTACTTTACTCTCATGACCTGCAAAGGAATAGGGTTTTGGTTAGGGTTGAGGAACCGATGGATCGTGAATCTCCTCCATTGGTCCCTGGCTATTCTCACGATGATTTCCAGGGTTTACTTAGGGTACCATAGCGTGGCGCAGGTTTTCGCAGGTGCGACTCTTGGGGCGGTGCTGGGTGCGAGTTGGTTCTGGTTCGTGAATTCGGTGCTGTATCCATATTTTCCGGCGATTGAGGAGAGTACATTGGGGAGGACCTTCTGTATCAAAGATACTTCTCATATTCCTGATGTTTTGAAGTTTGAGTATGACAATGCAAGGGCTGCTAGGAAGAATATGACCTCAAAATCCAATTGATCAGAGAAATTTGTAATATGGGTAAGCCGAAATTTCATCTTAATTTCGACGATTAGGGTTCGGATAGAACTTGGATTAAGCATTAGTACGGGAATCTAGCTACATCTGGAACTGAAGAATCTAGGTTATGAAGTAGGATATGTGTTCTGTTCTGTTCTGTAATATTCTGAGCTCGATACACATTGGTTAATGTCGTGTTCTTGCAGATCATGTAGGTCTTACATCTGCAACATTGCTACTTCTCTTTGTTTATAGATTTTGATTCCCAATCTACAACTCGAACAAGACATTGTTTTGTTCATCTTGTTTTGCAATGGAATTAACAAAGAGAAGTAACAATAGTGTAAACTAATGCACAAGTGAAGTGATTACTTCTGGATCAATGGCAGATTACACATATGTCTGAGAAGAATTGGATCTCAAACTTGTACTCATAACAAATCTTGTTGCTTGATTTTCATCTATTTGGTGCAAATGCATGATTTAGTGAGATTGTTCTTCGTATAAAGTGGGAAACGATTGCTATAGGCTGATCGGAGAATGACATCTATGCCATGATGGTGATGCCATATCTTCGTTATTATGGTTTCATATGATTGTAATGCCGCATGCCTCCTTAGGATCCCACATTGCTTAGAAATGGGACTAAGTGGTGCCTTATAAGGCCATGGGCACCCTCACCCCATAAGCTAGCTTTTGGGATGAGATCTGTGGACCTTTGCGGGATTGGTTTGGGTCTATTATGGGATGAGTTCTTATCAATTGGTATCAGAGCAGTTCAATCTGGCAGGTATGCGGTGCGGCTCACGGTGTCTGGATGGGGCGACCTGGGGAAAGAGCAACTTGGGGGGCCAGAGTGGGCTAATCGGAGTGGGCCACCAGCGCCGTGGACGTTGCTGCTCAAATGGGGCGGTATTGTTAGGATCCCATATTGCTTAGAAATGGGGCTAAGCGGTGCCTTAATAAGGCCACGGGCACTCTTACCCCATAAGTTAGCTTTTGGGATGAGATCCGTTGATCTTTGCGGGATTGGTTTGGGCTTATTATGGGATGGTGGTTCCATATAATCGAGATTACGAATGCTGCGTGCTTCCTTAGTATTGAATCTTGATCTGGGTTGCTCTGATCATGCCTTTTTCTTGCTTTTTCTCCCTCATTTTCTCGTGTCATCCCGACTAATATTACCCGTATTCTTCGTTGTGACAGGTGAAGAACTCAGGGGAGATTCTATTTTTATGCAAGAAGTTTCGTGAGATTTAGCATACTGAGAACAACACTGATTGCTTCATGAAATGGATACAAGAAACGGTAACACTATTTATGTATTACACTACAATTGTTTTGATTCCCTTCAAGCTCAATATCTCCAAGAGGAAAACAATACTTAAAATAGATAAAGATTCATATTGGTATTGGGTGTTCAAGAACATGTTTTGCCACTTCTGTTTCCTTTGCTTCTGCTTTGGGACCAATGAGAAATTGCCCCTTAACATATGATATCTATATATCAACAAATATGTTTGTGATATGAATCAGTAGAGGAACTGACCGTATTTTGTTGAAATCAGAGAACGAAAACAGATTTGTGATGCTTTTGATTAGAGAGCGAGCCACTTCAAACACTGTTTCCCTTTACAAAATTCAAATGATAATCCAAAACAACATTGACTCTATAACAAAGTAAACAACGTACCGTTTCAGCCTCTAAAAAACCACATGCAATCCTCTGTCTCTTTACCACCATCGGCTTATCAGTTTGTTGTAGAAGAATGAATAATATCAAGCCTACTTCAGAGTCTGTTCACACTGTTGGCCCAGTATGAGGTTCCAGTACGAGGTATGTTATGAATTGGTATCCGGTTCTGTTCAGATCGTTGATCCAATACTATAAAAGGGTAAAAGAGTAATTTAAGAATGATAGGGTGAATTAACGGAGTGGATCGACGTCGACATCAATGTTTCAACGGATAGTGTACGTGGCATTTTTATGTATACTTAATCGACGGTAACGGCCGTTGCATCGCCGTTATATGGTAGTGCCATTCTAGAACTCTAACAAAGGTAAATCTATCACTCCCTTTATTTATATATATATATATATATATATATACATTTCAGACAGCTCATCCTCAGATCTGACATCTGACACAAACACAATTGTCAGAAAGTTGATCCGAAGACAATGCAGATTGCGTGCGGAGGAAGTAACCCATTAGAAGTACCTGTTAGGGAGATTCATGAAATACAACTTCAAGTGCTTACCTGTTTTATTATCTATTTAATCTTATTAATATTTTTAGTCAGGATAAAGCCATAAAAATACATACGACAATTTTGCCACAAACCAAAAATAACCCGTACTCTAATGTAAATTTGACAAAATCAAAATTTCAGTATCATTAATCCTAAAAACCAACAACTTTAATATATAATTGACAGGTGTTTGGATTTTTCTTAAAAAAAATAGTTTATATTTTTTATTTATATATTAATTTATGATTTATATATCTAATATGTATTTAAAGAAAATATCACCCTTTTAGTAATAATATCGTTTAATTAAACATTATCATAATATCCAAAATATTCATATATAATTGGAATTATTTATACCAATATTTAAAATATTTGAATAATCAAATATATATAATTAAAAGCAGATATTTATCAAATACAAATATATATATATATATATTATAATCAATTATTCGAATAATTAATTTTATATAAATATCAAACTGGAAATAATAAAAATTTAAACATAAACCCTAAAATGTAAAAAATCAAATTATAAAAATATAAATATAAAACTTTCAAACCTTAAAACTTTTAATTGATATAAATTTTAAACCCTGAATTATAAAGATCTTAAAAAATTTTAGATTCGGATCCAATTCTTTTAGATTATTTTATATATAAACAATAAAGTTTAATATTTGATTAATATAAATATATATAATTCAAATAGTTTTCTATACAATATTTGACAACTATGGTTTTTGTCGTGGGGACAAAGTAGTAAAAGACCCTTAGTGTCGGCCCCGCTGACTCAGTTGAAACTCGATAAAGATTTTCTGTCTTCCCTGCACTATACGAAATCCCCCAACGTCTCTGTTAAATTACGTTCATATCCCTGGCCATGTTGGTATTTCTAAAGGCCAGAATTCTTATATTTGTATGATTGAAGAAGTGTGAAAGTTTGGACTTCTTTCTTTCTTTAATCTTTTTTGGTACTCTTTCATTTCAAATTTAAATTTCCTTGTTTAAAAAGACATTAAATTAATTGAAATTCAAGCCAAAATAAAATGAAAAAAATTGTGAGATTGATGTAATTTCTATATATAAATAAATTAATAACTATTTTAAAAAGCAACAGAAACCGTTTTTTAAGAAAAATGTAAAACACATTTTATTAAAATCGTGAAAAATGAAAAAATCATGAATTTGATTTGTACCCGATTTGTTTGGTGGGTTATTTGTCCTTTTTTTTCTTTTAATTTCTAGTTGACAAAAAAAAGAAGGTTTCATACCTTTCACATGTTCCAAAGTCCAAAGCTTTTGGATTAGAAAATCTAGTTTTATTATTATTTATGAATTGATTAGCTTAAAAAAGTCTTCAAAATGTATGTTAATTACTAGATTTTCTCAATTGGTATTAAACAATAAAAATTAAATTGAGAATTACATGTCGACAAAGAATTTAATGTATAAGCAAAATCCCAAAAAAGAGAAGAAAAAGTAGTTGACCAAAACACATAGAACTTAATTTATTAGAAAAAAAAAATCCATGTCCAGACAAAACGAAGCAAAAAAAAAAAAAAACAGAGTCGAGTCAAGAGGAGGAAGATGATCTCCCGAAGACCCTTATCGAGTCCGGGTCGGGTTGAGAAATCCCCACCGCCATTGATGAGATTCTTGAGGAGCAGTAGCAGTAGCAACGGTGGTAACAGAAGCCGGAGTATAGGAAGGTCGCGCTCAAGCCCTCTGTTCGTGCGGCGGATCAATAGCTCCTCCGCCGCAGCCGCCGTAGTATCAGCCCAGGAGCCGTCGTCTCCGAAAGTCACTTGCATGGGTCAGGTCCGAGTTAGGCGATCTAAGCCGCAAACCCGACCCGGGTCTCATGATAACCGGACCCCTCGCTGCAAGTGGATCCAAGACGCCTTATTCCGCCGTCCGTTCACCGGGAAATTAAAAACTTGGCCGTTGAGTCACATTTGGCCGAAGTGGGTATCGTTATCGTTTCCAAATTTCAGGCGAAAATCAAAACAAACGGAGAATTATCCTGAAAACGAAACGGGTTCTCGGGTCGACATGGATTCAGTTCGAGAAAAAGTGCGAGAATCACAAGACGGAGAGGACGAATGGGGAAATTACAGAAAAGATGGAAGAATATTGATATCTCCGGCATCGACGCCGCCGCGAAACGCATTATTATTGACCAGAAGCAGGTCAGCTCCGTACAGATCGTCGTCCTTGGCTTTCAGATTCTGGGAGTCCGATAACGAACGGGAAACAGATGAACCAAACAACAGAGAAGGAGGAGGAGGGTCCATTTCGAGAAATTCGGGTCAGATGACGGGACCCGGCAACATAACCGCCGGCAACATAACCGCCGGTAACATAACCGCCGGCAACATAACCGCCGGTAAAATCGAGGGTTTTGGCGAATCAGAGAGATCGATAGACAATGAGGCGAAATGTGAAAAGGAAGAGAAGGAAGAAGAAAATACATTGATGAAGGTAGGGTCTGTACGGACGGCGGTGCTTGGTCGGAGCAAATCGGGGCCGGCGAGGAGATGATGAGAGGATGGTTTCTGGATGTTTAGCTTCGGATTTGGTCTCATCAAACTGTGATTAACTAATTTGATTGATTCATTAACTAAACTTTCTTCTAATCTCCCTAACTCAAATTATTTATTATTATTAGGAAATTTTGTATTATTTTCTTTGCAAATTTGTTGGAATTATGTAAGAATTTTTAATAAAATTCAATTATGCTATAAATTTGTCTTTTTGTAGTGGAAGATACGTATAAATAGAAAAAAAAACAATGATATCATATGAAAAAAGTGACTAAAGAAAAATTGAAAAAAAAAAACTAATTAAATGTGGTGGATAATAGAGATGTCAATATTGTCTGCGGATCGTAACAAACAAAAAGCATGTTGATGATCTATTTATGATTAGTGCAATTAAGAGAAATTGATTGTTCTATAAAATAAATGCAGATGTGGAATATCTCCTGAAACATTATAAACGAAAAAAATGTTAGGACAAAAAAAATGACAGGTACCGATGCATATAATTTAAAAGAGATTAGAACCAACCATAAGTAATAATTGTAATAAACGAATGATATTTTTTTATATGATGTCAACCTGCATAGAAACAACATTGATCTATATGATTTCTGACGAATAACAATGTATGATTGAAGATGACAACTATGAATTTAAAGAATTATATTTTACCTACATACCTTGTGATTTTAGGAGACCGTTTAAAATTTCTCGATAGACAAAATTTGCCTACTCTTGGCATTTATATCTAATATCTTTAGTCCATTCATCGAAGTTACTCTTGAAAGTGCAACATAAAGCTGATCGTGGCTGAAAGAGTATCCCCTCTTGATACTCGCGCGTTGCGCGGTGTTATGATAATTATGTTGTATGTTTTTTAAAAGTTGTATATAATTCATTAATTGAGATATTTGCATGACATTTGATAAATATATCGGTCAATACAAACATACGAATTCTAATTTTCAGTGACAAAGTCTAAACAATAGCGGCTCTCTCTTGATTAATCGATAGTCGATTCATGACATTTGATAAATATATCGGTCAATACAAACATACGAATTCTAATTTTTCAGTGACAAAGTCTAAACAATAGCGGCTCTCTCTTGATTAATCGATAGTCGAGAACTATAGGCATCATTACTTTCTTCCAAACAAAATGTTGTTTCGAAGTTTCCAAACCCATATTCTCTTCTGTCTCCACCAAGAGTTATCTCATTCGTTCCAAGGTATACATCCGATCGAGCTCTCTGAAGGGGGTTGTTCCACGCAGTGTATTTGGTGATGTTTTCAACCAAATCCTAGTCGATTTCTTTAATGGGTTCCAAAGAATTATTGTCAACCAAAGGAATAAACAAATACGCCTTTGCAAGATCCCATGGTGTCGCGGAGGGTTCAACACTAACATCTAATACAATACTCACCAATCTCACATGAAAATTGCTAACTGCAAAAGCAAATATCATCATTTGGTATCATCTAATTCGGATTTTAAAAACCAATAATCAGTTATATAACGATTCGGTTCGCTTATATGAATAAAGTGTTGTAACTGAAGTAAAATATAAAGTCTAATTTGTTTGATTATTATTCTGTTATTTGAATCTGATTCAATTCTATATAACCAAATCAAAATGTCGTAAGCCTAGATATATCCATATTTAAATTTATGTGATTTCAAAAATTTAAGCCATTGGATGGCTTTCTTGACTTGGGGGAGCTCGATGTCCGATTGTCTACGTATAGAATTGAAACTGAATTATTCAAAAAATAAAAATTTTTTTGGTTCATTGAAAGTTGATAGACACAAAAGTAGATTCATCACCGTAACATAACAAAGGAACACAATGGTTGAAACTTCACACCACAGTTTTGATGTAGTGTGTTTTGCTTACATGAAAACAGGGAGGCTAAATAGACTTGGAGATAAAAGGAATTTTGTAGAGCATTAGTAAGTAATAAAATAAAGTAGCAGGCAAGGATGACTTCTCGTCATGAAATCGCCAAGTATTGCCGGAGAAAACAACTGAAGCAGAGATTGGTCTTCTGTCACTGTCTCTCACATGAGGACTGAGACATGGTGGGTTGATGGGTACCCTCAGAACCTGAACTCTTGGTGTTGGAACATGTTACGGTTGGAGTTTGAACCAGATGATATGTCAGTGCAGGACATGATCGAGCCTGACCCACCACCGCCAACTCCCGCTGTATTTCCAGGAGGTTAATTCCAGGATCCGGAGGATTCTTGGAGAAAGGTTGTAGGTGGACGTGGGCCTTGGGAGGAGATGGTGGTTGAGATGCTTGTTTGGTTTCTTGAAGCTTCTTCGTGTTAAGAAAACGCCCACCAGATCCTCTAGCTCTCTTTAATGCATGACGATGGAGAGACTCGTGAAGGTACGGATAATTTAGAGAAGGTATTATGAAAACTGCTGAAAATCCTCTTTAGTGCATAATCTGTTCAAGCATTCGACTTATAGCACATTCCACTTTCATGAATCTACAATCAGAGACATAAACGTCAGTTTTAATAGATCAATATCTTAATATAACAACATGATCTCGATTCTTACACGGAGACACCATGAAAAGGCTTCTCAAATCACCATACTCGCCCTCCATAGCTCCTTCGAAATTGCAATAGAAGGCATTATCATTGCTTCCTCTTGTCTGTAAATTGATCCAACTATATTCAAGTGAGAATATTCCTTCGTCCTAAAGCTTCAATTCTCATTAGTAACATTATCTCTTCAGTTATAGAGAGGAATTAGTAGTCCGAATCAATGCAAAATTGACCAAAATCTTCAAAAATAAGGAGGGTAGCTTTGTAAATATCAGATCTGACACTAAATTTCACAAATGAATCAACAATATCATTCTACTAAAAAATTCAGATAAAAGTAGAATGATGAATACATATAAGAACGATTGGTTTGATCACCAAACCTATATTCTTCAAGGAAGCGATCATCATCGAGATCCTTTCAATCCTTGAGATCTTCTTCCGTCTTATCATGAAGCCAAGCCTTATCTTTAGAGGTTGATGACTCATCCTTCGCAGGGTGTAAATTGTGGAGGCTTCAATGTTGAAGGTTTCGACGGGAGATGCCCAACTTCCTATGGATATCATTTCATTGTGCTGACAATCCTTCAATGTCTTTGTAAAAGAAGTGATAAACCCAATTATACAACGATCCAAATTCGAAAAGAAACTGAGCCTCTCTTAACCATTCCTTATGACCCTATAGGAAACACACAGAGATTGATTGAGTAGCAAAACTATATATATGTTTGTTTCTAGTTATATATGTATGTAGAGCTTATGCTGAGTTAGGGCTTTGAAAAAACAATTAACATTGAAGTACCTGTAGGCCTCGCTGGTTGAGTTTCTTAATGGCGACGACAATAGAGGAATCAGAACCATCGATGATCAAAATCTCACCTCTATAGACACTCCCAAATCCACCTTCTCCGATCTGCAGCTTTCTGTTGAACCCATCTGTGGCATCACTAAGTTCCCTATAAGAAAAGACCTTAAGCTTGTCTTCTCTCTCGGTGTACATGTCAACAATACTCCTGGGAGAAGGCAGAGATCTGGGTATCAGAAGATTGAAAGAGGACGATGAAGTCGATTGTTCCCTCATCACCCTCGATTTAGAAATATGGTAACAATCTCTTTTTTTTCGATTCGCTCTGACCTGGAAAATCAGCGACAAACGACCACAACCAGATGAATACACATGCGTCCTCTTCAGGGAATCCTTCAAGACTACAGTAAGCAATCACAGTCATGATCATGGCCATAGTCATGGATTGACCATAACAACGCATCATCACGGCAGTAATTCATCGAATGAGTATGATCATCAGCATCACCAAAACACAGATGAACCTGGCCTATCTGAAACTCTTCTGGAGAAAGGGCATGAAGGTGAAAAGAGTGTGAAGCAGGAAAAGCGACGAAACATAAATGTCCAGGGAGCATACGTTCACGTGCTTGGAGATTCAATCCAGAGCGTGGGTGTGATGATTGGAGGGGGAATCATATGGTACAAACCGGAGTGGAAGATCATCGATCTGATATGCACCCTTGTATTCTCTGTGATCGTGTTGGGGACGACAATCAGAATGTTGAGGAACATTCTAGAGGTTCTGATGGAGTCAACTCCGCGGGAGATGAATACGCCTTGAATTGAATCCAATTCCTTAAGCAAGTGAAGGCGAGAGTAGATAATACCTTAAGCAAGTGAAGATCGACCATGGAAGCTAGACAAAACCCTCAACGGCACATTGAAGCTACCGTGATGCCGAAGGACCTAGACAAAGTTTCCGGTTGGGTTTCACAAGTGAATCCTTTATTGAGAAAAGAAGATGGAGAGTCACCGAAGGTTTGGAAGAGAACAAGAAGAGACATTGAATTTTGATTTTCTGGAAGAGGAAGAGGTAGGAATAGGAAACTGAAAGTGGTGGGAGAAGATTAGTCCGCAGAATAAAGGGTGGGATTTTTTAACGACGCTGACGTGGTTCGCTGAGAAGAGAGAATGCACGAGAAGCGAGGTAAGTTTTGAACTTTTAATATATTGATTATTATTATTATTAATATTATTATTATTATTATTATTATTATTATTATTATTATTATTATTATTATTATTATTATTATGGTTTTATTGAAATTGACCCGGTTTTTTTCTCGGTTTTGCTGGAATATTTATCCGGTTTGCTGAAATTGATCCGGGTTTGTCCCGATTTTGTTGAAATTGACCCGGTTTTGTCCCGATTTTGTTGAAATTGACCCGGTTTTGTCCCGATTAAGTTGAAATTGACCCGGTTTTGTCTTAGTTTTGTTGAAATTGACCCGGTTTTATCCCAGTTTTGCTGAAATTTTTTAACTTATCCGATTTTAATGTAAATTTCACCCAAAATTATCCATTATAAAAAAAACTCATTGTAAAATGTAAGAATAAAGGCATACTAATCTATTCAACGAAATATCTTCAAATTAAAGTAAATACTAACGTATTCAACAAGAAAAGAACATAAACTTTGGGTGGGAATATGAGGTTTTATTGAATTTATTTATGTTCTTTTAAAAAAACAAAAAATCTCAAATAAAAAAATAAAAAATAATCTCAAATAAAAAAAAATCTCAAATAAAAAATCCCAATATATACAAAAAATCTCAAATAAAAAAATAATAAAATCCCAATATATACAAAAATATCAAATAAAAAAATAAAAAAAAAGACAATAAAAGAATGTTCAATATCCTTTATAATTTAAAGTTTTTTTTATGTTAATGTTATTTTACAAATTATCAAAGTAGAAATAATCATATTCCCACCCAAAGTTTATGTTCTTTTCTTAGTGAATACGTTAGTATTTACTTTAATTTGAAGATATTTCGTTGAATAGATTAGTATGCCTCTATTCTTACATTTTACAATGAGTTTTTTTATAATGGATAATTTTGGGTGAAATTTACATTAAAATCGGATAAGTTAAAAAATTTCAGCAAAACCGAGACAAAACCGGGTCAATTTCAACAAAATTGGGACAAAACCAGGTCAATTTCAATAAAACCGGGTAAAATCCGGATCAATTTCAAAAAAACTGGGTCAATTTCAACAAAACCGGGTCAATTTCAACAAAATCGGGACAAAACCGGGTCAATTTCAACAAAACTGAATCAAACCCGGATCAATTTCAGCAAAGCGGATAAACATTCCAGCAAAACCGAGAAAAACCGGGTCAATTTCAACAAAACCGGGTTAATTTCAATAAAACCGGGTCAAAATTTCAGTAAACCGGGTCAAAATTATAAGAAATTGGGTTGAGTCAAAATTCAGTAAACCGATCAAAATTATATTAAACCGGACCGGGTTAATAATTGGGTAAACCAGATTTAATTTAATTTTAATTTTGGTCGGGTCGGGTCGGGTCAAAATTGGGTATGAAATCGGGTCAAAATTGATGCTTTTTTAGGGTTTGGGTCAAAATTCTGATTATTTAATAGAATTTTAAACGGTGTGGGGGAATAGACTGAATTTATGGGGGAATAGGCTGAATTAGAAAACTTGAGGGGAGAATAGGATGAGTTTGATACATAAGGAGGAATAGGATTAAGGGTGATACATGAGGGGGGAATAGGATGAGTTTGATACATGAGGGGGAATAGGCAAAGTACCCAAACTTTGGGTGGGAATAAGAGTTTTACCATCATCATCATCATCATCATCATCATCATCATCATCATCATCATCATATTTAGGAAATAACATAATATTTTTTTTCAAGAAATCATATTTTTCGTTTAGTTTAGGAAACCACGATTTGTGTAAATGTTTGAATTGGAAAATTGAAAAAAAAATAACAATACAAAGCACTCTTGTTTTCAATTTCAAATTTATAATTTAATATTATATGTATGCATGGGTATGTTTGTTGACAACATAATCAACAATCAAGGGTTTGACTATGAATATGAATATGATATGTTTGCGTAGTTTCATTTTATTTGAATGATCCTTGCATTTGATAAAGAATTGTGATTGTTTTTAGATAAAATTATCAAAATAGATATTAATTGTTAATAAAAGATTTTTTTAAAAAATTTGTTTAGTGTTTATTTTTAATTATATTTGGGTTTGACTATGAATATGATATGTTTGCGTAGTTTCATTTTATTTGAATGATCCTTGCATTTGATAAAGAATTGTGATTGTTTTTAGATTTAGATAACAAAATAGATATTAATTGTTAATAAAAGATTTTTTTAAAAAATTTGTTTAGTGTTTATTTTTAATTATATTTTTTCAAATATTTCAAATCAATTAAAAATAATTAAAAAAATATATATATATATATATATACAATTAATGTTTTTCTATAATTTTAAGGGGCGGAATATCAGATATACCCTCGTAGGGCTAAAACGCTTCAAAAATACCATTCCCTAAAATAATTATTTAATCGGAAAAAAAAACTGGAGAAAAGACAAATTTACCCTTAATTTCCGAACGTGGGAAAAACCGCATTCTGGGAGAGTAAAAGCCAAACCCGCATTCTGGGAGAGTAAAAGCCAAGAAAGAACAAGTGATTTCGAACTTGAGAGGGATCGATTCGAAGTTGGCAAGAAGTAAATTCGAAGTTGGCAAGAAGGAAATGGCTAGAATCAGCAGCGGTGGAGAAGAGAGCACGAGTCAATCTTCAATGGCGTCAATAAGTGTAAGTAGATCGATTTCTAGGGTTTTGGAGGATGTCGAGTCCCAAAATGGTGTGAGTGTCAATGAGTCGGTTGAGTCTCAGTGAGTCGGTTGAGTCGCAAGAGTCGGTTGTCTGGTTTGGGTCGCGATGGTCGGTTGAGCGTCGATTTCTAGGGTTTGCAGGCTGTCGAGTCCCAGAATGGTTTATTGATTTGAAATGGGTGTGAGTGTCAGTGAGTCTGTTGAGTCTGAGTGAGTCGATTTGGGTCGCAATGGTCGCTTGAGCGTCGCAGAGAGTCTAAGGGTCGTTTGAGTCGGTTGTCTCAATGAGTCGGTTTGGGTCGCA
>CM071873.1:35707153-35755909 GCA_036759665.1 Gynandropsis gynandra | reverse complement strand
GACCTATTGTTTTTCAGCCGACTAATAAGCTCTAACGCATAGGAAAACCTAGCTCAATCATGCAAAGTCTAACGGAAAAGGTCAACCTCTTAGGCATTCCTAAGTTCGGGGTTCATCTCAAAACGTGGCACCGGACAAGTGCTTGGGACGACTCTGACTCATGAAATAAAAAAGAAAAGCTAAAAACTACAAAATAACCTAAAACTACAAAGTCAAAGGGAAGATGAAAGAAAATGAAACGAAATCACCTGACAAACGTGAGCTGCTCCCCCAGACTTGAATTGAACGGCGTCCTCGACGTGAAGCTCCGATGGAGGGTAAGGGAAGTGAAGCACGTTTGTGGTGGTTTTTTTTAAAACGAAAAATAAATAACCGAGTCTTAAACATAAAGATAAAAACAAACAGCTGGATTGTCTCCCAGAAAGCGCTTATTTAACGTCTTTAAGCTTTGACGTCTCCATTCCTCATGCATGCGCGACGGGTGGATCGGAAAGGGAAATGGAGTTTCCACTTTCGATCGGTTAAGCGGCTTGGTAGAGCTTTAGCCGCTGTCCATTGGCTTTGAATGTGCCACCCGAATCGCTCCATAGTTCCACGTTTCCATGTGTGAAGACTTCTCATACCTGAAAAGGATTAGACCAACGAGAACGTAGGTTGCCCGAGAATCTTTGGCACATCATGCACGGGATTCACTTGCTCGCTGCCCGAGGTTGGATTAAGTGTATCTGCATTGAAAAGTTTTATGACATCTTTTTCCATTACCTCGTGCAAGTGCGGGTGCAGCCTCCTTTGAGTTTCGGTGGAAGGTTCGTGGCTGTCCTCCGTATAATTTCCATGCATACACATTGAAGAGCTGACTCTCTACGCCTCTTCACGCGTGTGGGTTGTTTTCTCATCTCATCTGCACTCAAGTTAGCATTCATAACAGCAAGATATATTCTATCACGTCCAACATACTCATACCGAGAAGAAGACGGCGGAGGGTCGGGCTCAAGTTCGGGCGTCTTTTCCGCTGTGAAACCAGCATGGACTTCGTGTGGTATCTCCTCACATGGGGCGTCTCCTAGTGCTGCAATAGCACTCATGAATTTCGTGTACATCTCAGCTCCTTCGTCCGCAAATCCTGCATTATCGCAAACTCGTGTCAAATACCGTAAAAGAGAATCAGAAACACTTACTTGATCATTCGTGCCTTTCTCTAACTCGTCCAACGAATCAACTGTGAAGCAAGATTCCTTGAATGAGGATTCGTTCATGGGGCTGGTCAGGTTGAATTCGATCGTCTCATCTCCGACACGTAAGGACAGCTTTCCTTGTTGTACGTCTATCAGGGCACCTGCAGTAGCCAGAAACGGTCTACCAAGAATAATAGGTATTCTAGCGTCTTCTTTTATCTCAAGTACAACAAAATCAGAGGGAATGCAAAGCTTACCTACCATGGTGGGAACATTTTCAACGATTCCCACCGGATGTCTTACCGTACGATCCGCGAGGCGTAGAGACATCTTCATAGGTTTAAGGTTCCCGAAGTCCATCGGCTTGAAAACTGAGTGTGGCATAATGCTCACGCTTGCTCCTAAATCACACAAAGCATTTTCTATATCGAGATTACCAATTGTGCATGGAATGGAGAAGCTTCCGGGATCCTTCAACTTAGGTGGCAGCTTGTTCTGAAGAATTGCACTGCATTCCTCGGTGAGTGCTACCGTCTCGTTCTCTCCAATGTGCTTCTCTTTGGACAGTGCCTCTTTGATGAGTTTGGTGTGATTAGGCATCTTTTGGAGGGCTTCCACGTATGGTATGTTGATGTCTAGCTTCTTTAGACCCTCTATAAATCTGCCCACTCGTTCTTCGTTCTTACTGCTTACCAATCGTTGGGGAAACGGTATCGGAGGTTTGTATGCCGGAGGAGCAACGTATGGCTTATCTAAATCTGGTTCAACTCCTTCCATAATCGCGATCGGGCTTACCGGGAAGCTGTTCGGGATTCTGAGAGGATGAGGCGGCCTGTTGTGCTATGGAGTTTTCCAGCATCTTCACATGAGTGCTCAGAGACTCCATCTGAGATCTAAACTCCTGTTGTTGCTGTTCCTGCTTCATCTTCACATGAGTGCTCAGAGACTCCATTTGGGTTTTGGGATCGTTGATCGCTGTCCCCACATCCGCGTCGAATTTGATTTGAATCGATTGTTGCTGCTCCTGCTTCTTCCTAAATTCGAGCAATACCGCCTCAAGGTTTGATGAAGAGACTCGAGGAGGTTGAGGGGCTTGCGGAACTTGCTGAGCTTGCTGGAATTGCTGGTTGTTTTGTTGGTATGGCTGCTGTGATGGCTGAAATCCCGAATACCTTACCGGTTGAGTCGTTCGATACGAAAGATTCGGGTGATTCCTCCAACTCGGGTTATAAGAATTCCCGAATTGGGTGTTGCCTTGCTGCTGGGCATATTTCATCTGTTCGAGATCCTCATGTACCGTGCATTGATACGCTACATGCTCCGTATCTCCGCAATTCGCACAGTACATGGCATTCGCTGCATTACCCATAGCTCTGTTCTGATTAGGCTCATATAAACGACGAGATTTTGGTTAGGCTCATATAAACGACGAGTGCTAGTAGGCATACCTCTTGGGGTTGACCACATGGTGTGGTTCATGGCGAGGTTATCAATTAGCTCGAATGCCTCCTCGACGCTCAGATCCATGAATGATCCTCTGGCAGCGTTATCCAACCTCATGCGGTGCTCATCTGAAATTCCGTTATAAAAAGTTTGGATAACGTACCATTGCTCAAGTCCATGGTGTGGCCACATCTGTAGAAGATCCTTGAATCTACCCCACGCCTCAAACATAGTCTCTCCATCTCTGCATCTGAATGTTGTGATTTTCCCCCTCATCTGAATTGTCTTGCTCGGAGGAAAGAAGCGTTATAGGAACAGTGTGCAGAGCTGATCCCAAGTGGTGATAGATCCCGTGGGGAGTGATTGCAGCCAAGTTTTCGCTTTTCCCCCAATTGAGAAGGGGAAAAGACGCAGCAAGATTGCATCCTCAGAGACTCCGTGAATTTTGAATGTACCTGAAAGTTCGAGGAAGTCTCTGAGGTACTGATGGGGATCCTCATGGTTTCCACCCATGAATTGCTTCTGATAAAGTATGTTGATCATCGCTTGCTTAATCTCAAACTGCTCTCTTGCAACATCAGGCATTCTTATGGCTGCTTGCACGTTGTTCATGTTCGGCACTACGTAATCCCTTAGACGACGTGGTGGAGGAGCCTGTAATTGCATCTGTCCATTGCCGTTCTGATTATCCATCTTTTGTCGACCTGAAAGTTCTGCAAAGGACAAACAAAGAACAATTTACGTAGAAGGAACGAAAGAAAAGAAAACAAAAATAAAAACAAAGCAAGAAAGACTCTAGGTTCGAATCTAAGACGCGTTGACAATAGTCCCCGGCAACGGCGCCAAAAACTTGATGCGTATCAGAGTTAAATAACCTAATCTACCCGCAAGTGCACGACACGTGTGTAGTATTTTAGGTGTCCATCCCACAGAGACTACGCAACACTACCTAAACCTGAAGAATAAAATAATGAAAGTAAATAAATGAATTGATTCTTAACGATAGGACAAACGTTCTAGGAATCCAGTTTCACCACAAGACTACCGAAACCAATGATCAACCTATCTATCATGCAATCCCAGTTAAAGCTATCTAAGGCAGACGATCCTATTATGATATCTTCCCTCTCTCGAGGCATAGACACGTGATCTAGACAAGTTGCCCCCTACTTTCGTGGCTGACACCATGAACTAAACCCATAAACTCTGTGATTCGCCCGTTCACCCTCAACCGTTGCTACCCTACCTTCGTGGCCTAAACTCGGTTATTACTTAACTTGGCTGATAACTCGAGTCGTGACCCGCTCGGGCGCCGAATGTGCCCGCTCGGGTGCGGTTAGGTCAGGTCGCGCAGATCATGGTCCGTGTGGAGTGCCCGATCGGGCATGATGAGCACCCGCTCGGGTATAAGGCATCTGGTCGGGCATTTCCTTGCCCAAGTCGTGCATGAATGCGCACCAAAATTCGCCGTGGCCTTTGCCCGATCGTGTATGATTTGTGCCCGACCGGGTGGAGGCTCCTCTTACTAAATCTCGTCCCGTTTGTCCCGTGATGATCCTGGAAGTTGCTCCTTAGCTCCGTGCATGTCCTTTAGCTCCAAAATGAACCAAATACACGTAAAAACCTGTAAGAACATGAAAACACGAAAACAAGTAAAACGGATACGGAATCATACGTAATGCAACACATATAAATCATAAACATTCCTAAAATCGTGCAAGAAATACGTATGAAAACGAGATGATCACGGATTTACCTCCTGTACGTCCAATCGGTGTAAACATTTCAGGAATTGTGCCAAACTGCGGATTATATTGATACAAATAGTTTGTGTGATCATCCGCTGCACGACGTTCTTTCATTTGAATATGTGATTCGAAATAAAGTGTGCTGAAATATGTGATTTCTTCCAACAAGTATTGTTTGACAATAGATCATTCGACCGCTGCTTTGTTTTTTGTTTTTTTAAATGAAAGAAGAACCTTTCGAAATGATACATCCATCTGAATTGAACTGGTCCACCGGGTATTGCGTCATTTGGTAAATGTATTGGTAAATGCTCCATGACATCGAAGAATGAAGGTGAAAACACTTTTTCCAATGCACATAATACTTCAGAGATATTGTTTTTCATTACTTCCAAGTCATCACCTTTTAAATTCCTCGAACATATATCTCTAAAAAATATGCTGATTCCGCATAACACATCGTGAACATTCCGTGGTAAGAGCTCAGCAAATGCAATTGGAATGAGCCGCTTCATGAAAACATGACAATCGTGACTTTTCAATCCGATCAACCTCGAACCAACAATATCCACACACCGAGCAATGTTCGATGCATATCCATCGGGAAACTTAACGTCCTCTTTTAACCATTTTAATAATGCCTTTTCGCCGGACCAGACAATCTGAATACCGGGACAAGTGACCTTCCATCTCGTAATTCCAACTCAGTCGTCGGCTTATTGACTTCAAATCTTTTCTTGATTGTATATTATCCTTGGTTTTACCCGTCACATTCAAAACAGTATTTATGATGTTATCGAAAAAGTTCTTCTCGATATGCATAACATTTAAATTATGACGTAATATCAATGATTTCCAGTATGGTAGTTCCCAAAAGATACTACGTTTATACCAGTTATGCCATTCACCTTGACCTTTTGGTTTACGTTGCCCATGATCTCCACCGCATTCAACCGATTCTTGTAAATCACCCATTGTTTTCAATATTTCGTAAAGGATTTGTGTTCCGGTTTGCATGCACGGCGCATCTTCTTTTTGTACCACGTTCTTCCGAAAATATTTTTTATCTTTCCAGAAAGCATGACCACGAGGATGAAATCTTCTATGACAATCAAACCAACATGGTTTCCTACCATGTACTAGTCGAAATGCACCTGTTTCCTCCATACAATACGGACATACCAATCTTCCGTGCGTGCTCCATCCAGATAACATTCCATAGGCAAAAAAATCACGAATTGTCCATAACAAGACCGCTTTCAATGTGAAATTTTGCTTAGTACTGACGTCATAAGCAAGGATTCCTTCGTTCCACAACTGTCGTAATTCATGAATTGAGGTCTGCAAAAAGACATCGAAACTTTTGTTCGGATGTTCTGGTCCTGGAATCAACAACGTCAGAAACATTACCTCTCTTTTCAAACACATCTCGGGAGGCAAATTATACGAGGACAAAATCACCGGCCACAGAGAATATTGACTTCCAGATTGTCCATAGGGACTAAAACCATCCGTGCATAAGCAAAGATAGACGTTTCTCGTTTCATACGCGAACTCGGGAAATATTTCATTGAAATCTTTCCAAGCCTTACCATCCGATGGATGTTGCATTATACCTTCGACCATTGAGTGTTCTGTGTGCCATCTCATTGCTGCAGCGGTTTCTTTTGATTCATATAACCTTCTCAACCTGTTTCCAACAAGCATATAGAACATTTTCTTGTATGGTACATATTTACGTGAAGATGGTTTTTTAGGCCGAAATCTGCTTGCACCACAAAACTTGCATTCCAACAAGTCTTTATCATTTCCCCAAAACAACATGCAACTGTTTCTACAAACATCAATTTTCTGATGTGGCATTCCCAAATCTTTCAACACATTCTTTGTTTCGTAGTATGTCTCAGGAGCTTGATTATGTTCCGGTAAATACTCACGCATTGAATTTCTTGACTTCGATACTTCATGTTTTTGCATCTTTTGCATGGACATAACATTGTCCCGCGTTCTTGACACAAAGGCTGCATCGATGCAAAACTCATGATTTGCTCCAATCCGTGTAAAGATTCTTGCGTTATCTCTTCGGTTACAGGATCTTTTCTTCTATACACCCACTCTCTTGATCTATATATATTTTTATTCGAAGACGACGACATTTTTTGAAAATGTTTTTGTTATAGATGGTTTGATGCACTCTATGGTATGATCTAAATAGTGACATTTCAAACGGTCATCCGTTGGAAGTTTCAACGGATGACCGTTGAAGAAGGTTCACGTGAATTAATTTCAACCGACAGCCTCGAAATTAACAATTTCAACGGGCATCCGTTGCAAATTGTAATGGTCATCCGTTGCCAATTCCAATGGATGCTTGTTGAAATCTTATCCAACGGGTTAATGCCTAATGCAAGTGCTTACAAATTCGTTATTTTTTTTTCATATTACAATAGTTAGATCTTATGAATTACGATTTCATTATTATAATTCATTTAATTTCGATGTCTAATACTGAACAAAAACCGAAATCAGCATCTTTAAATCTATTATCGAACCAAAAACACCCCTCTTAAACTGAATCACCGTTTGGATTCCAATTCCCGGTTCCGGCAGTGAAACAGTTTCAGAAAGGTGTTTTAGGTTCGACATTAGACATTGAGATATTTTTCGAACCTATGATTTGAGGTAACTCTAGGTTTACTTCGGCCATCTCTCCGAAAGCTAATTTCTATTTTAATTTTTATTCCGCCAATATAGAACATAGCTCTATGAGTTGATACGATCACTATGTATAGAAAGATATCGCGTGTGACTTTATAGTTATATCCATTTGTCTATATAAATAGATGAGATACATGATCCAGCATGCCCATTTGTGAAGTCAAAAAAGAACCTTTGACTTCATGTCCGAATAGAATAAAAGTGGTAAAAAAAAGTTGGAAATAAGTCATCTCGAATCGACGGATTCATGATAAAATCCCTTTATCTCTATTTATTAAGATTTTTTAGTGGGTAAGGGGATTAAATGGTGTATATTCTTTTGTTGATAGCTTGGAGGATTAAAAACATGACTATTGCTTTCCAATTGGCTGTTTTTGCATTAATTCTTACTTCATCAATCTTACTGATTAGTGTACCTGTTGTATTTGCGTCTCCTGATGGTTGGTCGAGTAACAAAAATGTTGTATTTTCTGGTACATCCTTATGGATTGGATTAGTCTTCTTGGTGGGTATTCTTAATTCTCTTATCTCTTGAATCCATTCGTTGCAGATCCCAAAATGAAATGACCCCTCCTCATTCCACAAATTACACATTCAAATTCAATATAAGTCCAAAAAATGCAAATAAAGAAAACAAAAAAAATTAGAGGGGGGGTCAAACTTCTGGAACTTGAATGAAATATGAATAAAATATTTATATTAATAAATATAAATATTAAATAATAATAATTAAATAATAATAATAAATAACTAAATAAAAAAACTAATCAAAAAATTGATATCTGATATCAAAAAGTATTCTATGGAAATAGAGAATAATATATTCTAGAATATTGAATTCTATATCGAATTCATATATATATATTATATGAAAAATAATATATATGAAATATATATTAAAATATTAATAATAATAATATTATAATTTTGAAATTAATATATAATTAATACAATTGTTAATTGAATTGATTTGGTGGTAGAATTTGATGAAATAACCCCAAAGAATGTATCTCGTCTAGCTTTGAACAACATTAAGATATTTGAGGTAACTCTAGCTTTACAATCGACATCTTTATATCTATTATCGAATTCAAAACAACCTTTATGAACTGTAACACCATCGGGAATCCTTTTCCCCATCCCGGCGGTGAAACAGTTCATAAAAGTTATTTTGGATTCAACAATAGATATTAAGATGGTTGTAATTAATGACTTGGGGTAACCCTAGGTTCCGATATAAATAGCAAATATTCCAACGGATGTCCGCTGGAAATAGCAACGGATGCCCGTTGCTCCTGCGCGGTAATTTAATTCGACAATTGAACCTCGAAATTCAAAATATCAACGGGCATCCGTTAAACCGTGCAACGGACGCCCGTTGGAATCCTTTTCCCCGGTTTCTAATGGACCTTCCAACGGACAAGGCCAACGGAAATAATCCGTTACACTCCGTTAAAAATCGCGACGGATTTCAACGGATATTGCAACGGATAATATCCGTTACAATTCCGTTGGAATTTGTAACGGATTGCAACGGATTTTTGCCCGTTGAAAATTTCACCAAATCCGTTAAAATCCGTTGGTAAGTGTTTCCAACGGACGAATCCGTTGCCCCGTCCATTGGAAACTGCGAGTTTTTTTGTAGTGAATCTATCTCGAACCGAATCATATTTAGAATAGATAGCATACTAATTCGAATCAATGGGTTTTAACACCATCATGATTTATATGTATTATTGTGTCAAGTGACAAATAAATATATTTGGTAAATATAACTTTGTAATATACTATCTTTTATATTTTTTATTTATATGAAATTTCTAACATAAATAAAAGTTTGTATCAATCATTATCAACATCAATTAGTTAGCCAGCGTGAGTATATGGATATCTAACTATTGCATGAATGATCCCCACATGCATATAGAGACATTTATACGTGCATACATTACTTACATATATATATATAGTATATATAATTATGTGTATATAAATACCCACACGTATGTATGTGCATGTATATATTGGTGGATGTGAGAAATGAAATAAGCCATGCCTAAACCAGCAACGAAATAGCTGTAGAGAATGATGGACCCAAAGGAGAAGAAGAGAAGACAACTCATTTATGGAATTCATATGGGCATAATCTTTAATCCCCTAACATCCCTACATCCACACATTATATATATATATATAACCTTCGATTTCATTATATTTTTTAATATATATATAGTAGAAAGTTAATATTGATAATTTTTTCGTATATTTATTTTTCACTTAGACAAATGATTGAATATATATGATTCCGATAAATGAATTTTTTAGACAAAAACCAAACCCTAGACAGAGATCTTTTTTTATCAAAAAATAATCTTATTTTTTCTTATATATATCTACAATTGAAGAAATTTAATAAATATAATTATCCCGGATGATTAACTCAACTTAACTGATCAATGGATGATTTATTTAAAATATTTTCTACTAATAATTGAGTCTTTATATTTGTCTTAATTTTAATCGAAATTCCGATTAAAAAGAGTTATAATATAAACTATATAATATCTATAATTTAAAAAATTCTAATAATGAACGTTAAAATATAATTTCTCGTGGAATGAAATCTAATACACCGTTTCAATCTCACAGAACATCATCGAATGATGGATATCTAAAATCAAATTGTATATAACAATAATAATAATAACAATAATAATAATAATAATAACAATAATAATAACAATATGATGTATTTTTGTGGAAGCACGACCGACTGAATTTAATTATGTGGGGGAGTGTTCTCTGTACTGTGATGTACATTTTGTAAGAGAAAAATCATAAGCTTAAATAAAAAGGTATTATTTTTTAATAAAATAATTAAACACATCAGTTTCGACCAGCGATGACTCATAGACCCACTACTAAATTATGTTTCTGAAAATGATTTTTTGATCCCTTTTAACATTCGTTTTCGGATAGCGTTTGCACACGTAAACGCTGATATTCGCGTTTCATATATTCACAATGTCATAATATATACATGGAAAAAGAACTCAAACCATAGGATGGTAAATGATCGACATGGCGTTTAACCAGACGCGGATCTCCATATTAGATAGATGGGAGGACCATTGGATGTCTTTATCTCATCCAAATTTTAGAATTTAAAAAATAAATTTTCAAATTTATCATTATATCCATTAATTTATTTTTTTTAATTTGAAAACAATATTTTAATTTAGAGAATATAACATAAAAAATATTCAACTATTTTATTTTAGTCTATAAAATATGAATTATTATTTTCAACCTAAAAAAAATCCAAATTTATATTTTTTGTCTTAAAAACACTAACTTTCGGATATGATTAATTTGATTAATTTGTGTTTTTTGGATAAATTTAAAAATTCAAAGAGTTAAAATATGATTTAGTGTTTTTGTTTGTGTATGGATATGATTAATTTGATAAGTTTGTGTTTTTAAGACAAAATGTAAAAATTCAAAATTTTTAGGTTCAATGTAATAATTTGTGTTTTATAGGCAAAAATTAAAAAGTTTGGTATTTTTTACACTATATTCCTAAGGTTAGTGTTTTTAAAGTAAAAAAAATAAATTTGAATTTTTTAGATTAAAGATAATAATTCATGTTTTATAAGGTAAAATAAAATAGTTCGATATTTTTTATACTATATTCCCTTTAGTTTATATATAATTGTGGTATTATTGTATATTTTACCTTTCATTGATTTTTCTTTCACTTAGTCGACAAATAAATAAATAAATATATATATAAAGAGTTTTCAAAATTGTAATTGTAATTTCCAATAAATATTTCCAAAACGGTAATCGGAAAACTTCTAAAAAATTAAATATAATATATGTAAATATTTAAATATATGAATATTTTTAATACGCTTGTCAAATATGGACTTGATCCTAACTAATTCCAAAAGTTAGCTCAAGAGTTTAATATTGTCTAACACCATATATATATGAAACCAGATTTCATGTCCTTGATCGATGCGAGACAATACATCACAAATTGGAGTATGAAGATGACAAATGCCCAAATTATAATACAAATAAAAGAAAAGATGTTACCCTAAAACCTTCGTAAAAATGTCAATGAACTGATCCTTGGAATACATAGAAATTTTCCCATAAACAGTCTCATCTTGAATAAACTGACAATCAATCTCAATATATTTCGTACGTTCGTGAAAAATGAATTGACAACAATATGAAAAACTGTTTGATTATCACAAAACATACGCATTAGACTGATATGCGATAACATAAAAATTTTAAAAGAGATTTCAACCATTTCAACTCACAAATCAAAACAACAATCGATCGATATTCCACGATAAAAAACCAATAGCTTATTTCTTCGCCATCCAAGCAAATAACACAATATGTGAATACACGCATATACATATATGTTTATTTTACGTACTTATATATAAGGATTGAAGGGAACAATGGAACGAAGCTGGACAAATTAATGCGAAGCATGATATATATATATATATATATATATTGAAAATTCATACATGGCATTGTCCATTATGTTTTATTTTTGTTTTCAAGTTTCAACAAAAAAACAAAATAATTTATTTCATACTTGTGAAATACTGTTCAGCTATTTTCCACTGACCATAATCTCTTGTCTATGTATACACACAATTCATATATTTTACTCGATCAAGATAAATCTTTCATGTAACGATCGAGGATTTTATAATTTGGATTTTTCAAAATGTAGATATATTAATTGATTTTAAAAATATAGTTTAGATGGCCATTATAAAGATTTTGACCCGTGAGTATCATTAAATTAGATAATCGGATTAACCGTATAATAAAATTATGTAAAACAAAATAATCTAAGATGGACTAGTTAAATTTGTAATTGGAAGATATAAAATATATTTTCCATTTAAATTCAATTTTTGTATATTGAAAAGACATAATGAATCTTAACATCTGAAAATATAAAAATATATTATGATTGGATAAAAAATTCCATCAGATTTTCATATGAATTGGATACACTACTAACCAGTTGCACGGCTAATTTATTACTGTATCTATATATCCTCCATAATCAAATTCATAAATATTTTATTTTTAAACATGTCTATGTTTTTTTCCTAACGCTATATATAATGGCCCCATTGAACACTCCGTTCTCTTCATTCAACCCTAAAAATCAAAATCAAGAAACCCAAAATATAAAACCCTAACTACATTTTTTATATATAGAAAATCTCTAATACACACTTATACATATATACATATACATATACATATATAATTGTAAATTGGAAATGAAGCCGAAAAGCAACGTCGCCGCCGTGGCCTTTGTATGTCTCCTCATATATCTCTTCTAGGAACATCGGAGAAAAGGGAAATGGAAGTGTATGAAATCGATTATAGAGGACCGGAGACTCATAACTCGAGACCTCCGCCGGAAAATATGCACGGCAAACCTCCCTTTATCCACCACAAATCCTCCGCCAATTCCGCCGGAAATCGTCTCGGAGGAAAGGGTTAGCTTAATAATATAATATACACATTTATTTTCAAATGAGTTTGAATTTAAACCAATTTAAAAAAAAATAGTTCAACAATTTATATTGTCATAAAGTTGTGGTTCAATTTCTTGACCATGTTGGAATAATAATATATTATATTTTTATATTATAACGAGTCATGATTTGATTTTTTTTTTGTGTGCGATTAATCAGATTAGTGATATTTTGAAGAAGAAAAGAGAGAAGGTTCTACTTGATGAAAGAGAAGTATAGGAAGAGTGTGTGGGACATAGCCATATAAATATATATATTGAATTGTATTGTATTGTAAGATTGTATTGTGTGTAAGAAATTGCCTCTCTCTCTCTATATATATATATAATATGTATATGAATGTGTGTATACTTACATGTGAAAAACGAAATGAGTGAACATTACATAGTAAAAAGGTTTATCCATCTTACAATAATTGTTATAATGATAAGTAATAGATGTTATCCTATATTTCTGTGTATTATCATTATTTGCATTTTTTTTATACATTTGAGACATTGGGTAGCACATACACATTGTTTTTATAAACATTATTTATTTCTTATTATTTTTTTAAATCCATAACAATTTCACTATTTATCAAATTTTAACAGAAATATATGGGATTTTTATATAATAATTCATCTATTTATTTTTTTAAAACATAACTATACACAAATTTTAAAAAATATTTCCAAGTGAAACACAATCGTCAATACCATCATCAAATTTGTTTGATTTTCTGTTAAATTTAGGATATAGTTAAGTCATGAAAAAAATAAATAAAAAATAAAAATTATTTTGATATTTAAAAAAAATATTTTGATATTTAAATAAAAAATGCCATTTGACGTTTTAAAAGTATTAATAAAAACGAAAAAATAATGTAAATTACACTTTCAATTTTCAAATATAACCGAGATATTAGATATACCGAGACATTTGATAATCTAGAACCAGATGACACTAGACATCAATAGCGATACTCGACATTGGCAACGAATCTCGACATTTGGTTCTTTATTGATGAGATTTCACGATTATTTATACATCTCAAAGTTTTCTGCGAATATTAGCATTGCGAGTTGAAATGAGGTAAATTTGATTTGATTTGAGTTTCGAAGTCAGTTGAAGGATTTTGTTCTTTATTTTTGATTTTGGTTTAAGGGTTCGAGTTTCATTTAGGGTTTTGATTTCTATATAAGGTTTGCGTTTTATTTCAAGTTTCATACGCAAATGATTTTTGCGACGGTTTTTAGTCAGGATTTCATATGCGAATAGTTTTTGCGATGGTTTCTTGTCATGGTTTGAACATTTTAATGGGGGTTTAGGTTATTGGTTTGGAATGATATGGTTAAATATTTTACTGAATCAAATGAATATTATAATGTTAGGATTGTGTAATCGCTATAATATTTGTGTTTTTATTGCATCCAACTAGATAGAATTAACATAAACTTCTATATTGGTGGGATGATGATCAATATATGGAAAGGTGGGTTTATGGTGAAATGAGTGAAATTTGATTCCAATTTATTATATTGTTAATGTTTGAAGATTTTGTACGGTCATGCAAGATCATGTCACTCATAAAAGAAATGTGGTAAACTACTACATCAAACATTTGATAAGAAATTTTTATGTGTCAGAAGATCTATACTGTAATATATGTGAGATGTGTGTAACTGCAAAAGGAGGTGGACTCGATATATTTATATCGAGCATGAGCCATTAGAGCTAATTTTTAGGTTGAATCGTGAAGAAAGTGATTGCTTGTGATAATTACTACCTCTACTTGTTTAAGAAGAAGTTGTTAATCAAAATGCAGAGGATTTAGATGATGGAGAAGTAGTTTGCTGATCAAAATGCGAAGGATGAAGATGATAATTTCTCGATGAAGAATATGAGGGTCGTGATGAGAATGTGGAAAGTTTAGATGATGATTTAGTTTTGGAGAAGAAATTTCGGGTGAGAATATGGATGACGGTTTCGAGGGAATAAGAATGTGAATTTGGTGATGTGGTTGATAAAGTGGAGGAACTTGAATACGAAAGTCATACTGAGTATGACGATATATATGATATATATCAAACGACACCGGTAAGCACAGATGATGAGTGGACGTAGTTTGAAAAGATACCTAAGGAGACACAACAATCAAGAAACATAAGCCCCGATAATGAATTTTCTATATTTGGATAAGAATTTCAAATATGCTTCAATGCTTAAATATGCATTATTTTTCTACTTTTTGGATACTCAGTTTGATTTAAGAATATCGAGGCCAACGAGTAATAAAATTATTGTAAAATACGCGGTGAAATATTTTTTTGGAGTTCGATCACTACCACCACTCGAACCACAATCATAACTTTTATCATAACCATCACAATTAGACCATACCAATCAAGTCGATCCTCGTCCTTACAGAAAACCCCGAATGGGAATCCATCTCCGTATTGGACAAAGCCAAGCGGTTCATAATCATTTGTAATACACCTCGTATAGGTAGACAATTTCAAGTTCTTCGTAGAAGTTTTGATGTATAGACGTGTCATTCTATTTTGTTTATTGGGTCGGATTCTGTTTTATACATTTCCTTTTATTGGTTGGGTTAGATTTTGTCTTGCACATTATTTTTTATTTGTCGAAAGGAATATGTGACCCATAACCATATGTGTACTTTCTATTAAATATTGGAGGTTATGACTTTATTTTGTCTTTAAATAAACATAACAATAGCTTTATATAACATGTTTTTGTCTTTATATAATTTAACAATAAATTTATACAACATAATCATTTTTTTATATAACAAAACATTAAATATGCAATAATACATTGTAGTACAATAATATCGATAACAACGTGACTACTACGATTAGCACTAAGTTGCGACCTAATGATTTGCATCTCTTAATATCTAATTTTACTTTGTTTGTTTTGCATGTCTCATCCATTTTATCTCTTTGATTATAGCTTTATCAATCCACATAAACTTAATGTAAAACTATTGCAACAACATTCTTAAAAGTGGAATGGGTAGTTAATCTGCTCATGAAGACCGATCATATATTATGATAATGTGGAGGGCAACAAATTTATGTGTCAATCATGTTTTTCAATCACGCAAAACACATTTCGTCTACCACTTTGTTAGAAACTAAATACAAGAGAAGCCTCTTTCTGTTTCACGTGTTGCATTGGTCGATAAACTAGTAAATGTATTCACTGTGAGGACCGTATGACCCACCCATGGAGAGTCGATGAATCACCGACATATATGTGTGTATATATATATAATCATTAATAATCTAATGTAAGTAGGTTATTTAAAAAAAGAAGAAGAACAAAACAACCTTCTCGGCCGTGCGAGAGAAGAATGAAGAAAAAAAGAAAAGAGAAAAAGAGAGAATAAGAGAAAAGAGGAAAGAAATTGGAGAAGCATATCCAACTTTTATCGTGTTCTTCGTGGGTAAATTCTTATCGAGATAAAGGAATAAAAATATTTTTGTGATTGTTTCTTTAATTCGAAAATTTATATTATAAAAATTGATTATTTGAATTGATCTATAATAGAGAAATATTGATTAGTATTGTTGTCAGCGATATTATCAAGAATCGTCAAGCCATCGGAGAAGCTAAGGATATGATTTTATCCATCCTAATTTCGAATTTGTGGTTGATTTATGAAAGAGATTATACTTTTAAAACGAGGCATGATCATTGATAGGATTTATAGGATCATAATGGGAAAAGCGGAACGTTACAAGTGAACTTGGATTAAACCTTAGATTTGGCGTATGAATATTGATTACAAGAATATGAATTGTATAAGTAATTAGAAATGATCTAGAAAATTGATGTTTGACCAAGTGTTGGGGTCAGATAACGTCGATATTTGGTTCGGTGTTAAAGCCCAGTGAACATCTTGTTAATGTGCTCGATCGAGTGATTTCACATTTGGAAGAAGGCGTGTGCGAGCGTGTCGGTGAGAGTTGTCACGTGAGGATTATCGGGTCGATGACAATAGTATTGCGACATTTAGATCTGGACCGGCATCGTACCGTGTTAGAATTATATGATAACCTTTCGAGCGACAAAGCGTTGAATTAGTCACATCAGTGGATCTGTCGGCATCATACCGTGCTGAGGTTATGATAACCTTTTTGAGCGACAGAATGTCGAATTAGTCAGATCAATGGATCTGCCAGCATCGTACCGTGTTGGGGTTGTGGTAACCTCTCGAGCGACGGAGAACTATATTGTACTGATGACTGGGTACATTGTGACCTTGCGAAATCTTCAGTGTGCTGGGTTCTTTGGACTTTGCGAGCGTATGCCCGAATTAAAATCGTATGGACTCAGTGTATTATGATCCAGTGTGATACTAATTTTAGACGTTGGATACTCAATCGGATTGGATAGCGTTGTCTGTATGTCTTGTTTAGGTTTTGGATAGATCGTTATTTTATGTTATTTAGTTACAATAGAAGAATAAATTCACAAAATAAATACACGTATTTGATCTCACTGAATGCGTATTTTGTATTAACCCTATTTGTAGACTGTCGATATGACGAAAAAAAGAGCAATGAAATTGAACCACAATATGAGAATTAACATCGGAATAGATAGAAAAGGCATGCAAAAAGTCTCAATGAATTTTATTTTGTTTTTCATATTTATTTTATTTACCATGACTGATCTTTTAAATAATTTTTTTGCTATTTGATCTGGACCACTTTTTTTTGGAATAAATCATGTGTTAGAGCAGATTTATATATACAGTCACCTCTTGAGAGTAATAGCTCCAGATGGGGTATTACATTCACGAAATCTTTCTCACACTCGTTTCACTTTTCATGTGTGAAATTAGATTGATTAGAAACAATCATCATCTTGAAAGAGCATATAAGACCTAATGTAAAAAATAAGATATACTTTTATAATTTTATATAATGACACGATTATTAGCCACCTTATGTATAAATATCACCTTAAAAATATTCACTGCCTGTTTTCACTAATTCTATCTTAAAGCATAACCATTAATCTAACAGATTTTATTTAAAAAAAACACTAAATAGACATAACTTGAAACTACAGTCATTACCAAACATGAAAAAACGAAATTTTCGTAACAAAAAGTTCGGTAATTTTCGACATGAAATCTCTCGTAAAGAGAAGATTGCAGAAAGAAGAGAGAAAGATACTTACTACTCTCCAGGAACAGGGACACCTTGCTTCAGCTTCTCCCTCTTCATCTTCTTTTTCGACACGGGCTTCTTCTTCTTCGGTGGGAGATTCTTTTGCGCATACGTGTACAGTACGTAGTTGCCTACGAGAAAGGTTAACAATAACCCTCCGATGACAATAAGGACGATCAATCCCGGGTTTAACCCTTTTCCTTCAACGTTCCCCTGATCATTGTTTAGGACCGCATAATGAATTCAAGAAACGAGAATGATAAGGAAAACATGGATCAATACGTATAAAGGACACGAGCATTTGCTAAGGAATGAGTACATTTGTTTCAATGTTTGGAAATAATCTTCGACCATATTGGCTAAGGAATGAGTACATTTGGTGGGTCGCAACCAAACGCAAACGCGGCGATTGCGTTTTCTGGTGACTCCGGGCGACATTAAAACTGATTGGTAGAGTCGCAATCGCCCGAAAACGCACCGAAACGTAGATTTTAAAAATTTGAAATTATGTTGGGCTACGTTTGCGTTTTGGTGTGGTTTGAATAAAAATTACCAAAATACCCTGTGTCTTTCCATTATCTCTTCTATTTTTCTATTATAATTTATATTAATTGTGAACATATATATATGTACATATATATATTTGTATATGTATTGTATATTTAAATATTTTATATCAATCCTGGGTTCAACCCTTTTCCTTCAACGTTCCCCTGATCATTGTTTAGGACCGCATAATGAATTCAAGAAACGAGAATGATAAGGAAAACATGGATCAATACGTATAAAGGACACGAGCATTTGCTAAGGAATGAGTACATTTGTTTCAATGTTTGGAAATAATCTTCGACCATATTTGATTCAGCACTCATCAATCATCATGTGGTTCAAAGAATCACTGACCAAATGCATTAATATAGCAAAAATGGTATAACCAAACAATTTAAGCTCTGACTGGTGGGTCGCAAGCAAACGCAAACGCGGCGACTGCGTTTTCTGGTGATTCCGGGCGACATTAAAACCGACTTGTAAAGTCGCAGTCGCCCGAAAATGCACCGAAACATAGATTTTAAAAATCTAAAATTATGTTCCGTTACGTTTGCGTTTTGAATAAAATCACCAAAATGACCTCGTGTCTTTCCTTATCTCATCTCTCTTTCTATTATAATTTATATTAATCGTAAATATATATATTTTATACATATGGATATATATTGTATATTTAAATACTTTTTTAAATTTTTAATTTTTAAATTTATTTAAAAAATTTGAAAATTATAATTAAAAAATATATACTAAACAAAAAAATTTTAATAAATTATTTTCTTAATAATTATCTATTTTGGTAATTTTGTTCGAAATGCAACCACAATAGTTTTCTACATTCACTTCTAGTCGTAGTCGCCCGCAAAAACAACGATTTCACCATTCAGCAAAATGAAACAAAACACTACCAATCGCTGACAAAAACGCCGCCAAGCACAAGCGCAATCGCTGCGTTTCCACCAGTCAAGCCCCTAGTCAAGCCCTTAGTCGATTGCACAGACAAGTTGCTCGGAAAAATGGTAGAAACTCGAAAAATGTTCAAAGCTTTTCATCTACTATTGAGGAATTGAGAAAAGCAAAAATCTTTGCAACAATGATACATTGGTCCGATTTGTTTAGAAGAAACCCAATTGATTTTCAAAGTGGAATCACAAGCTTATATCTCAAAATTCCTCTCACCAAAAAAGAGGAGGAAACATCCAAAGATCTTGAGATGGCATTATCACAATGATCTATGACACAACAAATTGAAGGCAGAACATCTCAAACATTGGAAGCTTCTTATCCAGACGAACACTAAAATCGGAGAATGTTGCTAAAATAAAATCAGAATCATGGTATTTCTCCAGAAAACCAAAGACATAACTCCACGGATCTGATTCAGCTTTTAGCCAAAACCAGTACTAGTTTCCTCTAATTTGATCTCAAAACCCTAATCTCTCCGAAGAAGAACGGTAAATACAGAGCGTGCATTCTCATGGAAGAATCAGAAGTCAAATCCAAAACACATAGAAACAAAAACATATCACATTACGAACAGTACATAAAACTGGTATCCTATAATCAATCAGCATGCGGAAATTCGATCCAAATGCATGCAGATCTGGCGAATCATCGTAAGAGATGGATCGATCTCAGTGTGATAAGAAGACAAGAGAATGATCTTACAGTGAATTCGTCGGCCATAACGATGCTCTAGAGCTCCGACAGATCAGCCCCACCTCCGGCGCGTGAATTGGCGACAGAAGCTTCGAGAAAGAGAGATGGAGCTTCCAAAGTCTTCAAGGTTTCAATAAGAAGTAAAAATACATCGATTTGTTCGGCAAAATAAGAGAAGTAATATTTATACCCCAAAACTTATGTTAATCTTCGTTTTGTCCCATAAATATTGTTTCCATAAAAAACCCAATTTGACAATTAATACAAGGCAATATAATAAAAAGTAAAAAGAATCTGATCTCATAATTTTAATAAATAAAGAATATACAAACTATTGAATTTTTTTCCGGTTTTATCCAATGCAATTATGTGTAAATCGATTTAGATTAATATTTGACTAAAATATTTAATACAGATGCAGTTTTCAACAAGGGCATTTGGTCTAGTGGTATGATTCTCGCTTAGGGTGCGAGAGGTCCCGAGTTCAATTCTCGGAATGCCCCATTTAAATTTAATTTTTCTTTTTTTAATTTATATTTCTTTTTGTTCTACATTTTCGATGATGTATTATTATTTGGGCCGTAAAGCCCACGGTCCCTTTTAGCACATGTTTTCCAATTCACTCATCGTAGGGCTTCACTGACTATTAAACAAATTAGAGATCAAAATGTAAGAAATCAAAAGGTTGGGGTGATTTTCTGAAATTTCTTCTCCAGGCTGTAAACTCCGCTTCCAATATTCGAACATGAACAGCAGAGTCTCAAAGAGAGACGTCGGAGATTCCTGAAAAAGTTTGTTTTGTTCTTCGAATCTGAAATTCTCGCTCCCTCGATCTGAGTATTAGGCGGCTAGATTCGCAGGAAGATGAGTGTGATCGATATTCTGACTAGAGTTGACGCGATCTGTAAGAAGTACGACAAGTATGATGTCGAGAAGCAGAGGGCAGCCAATGTCTCCGGCGAAGATGCCTTCGCTCGTCTCTATTCCTCCGTCGAGTCTGATATCGATGCGGCTCTCGAGGTGAGATCTTGTTTCCATGTTCTGTATTACACATTTGTTAGATTCTGCTCTCGAAGTGATTTTTCCCCGTTCTCCATTCTCTGTGAAGTCAAAGGTATGATGATCCCTAGGTAGATGATATTCAGTTGAGTTCTCGGGTGTAGATTCGATTCGTTCAGATTTCGTCTATCGAATCTGAGCTATTGTTATATTTAGAAGGAATTTTGAAATACTGACTTTCCTAAACGGTCTCCGCTTTTGTTGGTGGAAGATGATCTGAAAGTGCTTGACAAATTGCTTATCAATTATGAAGAAAATGCTGTGTAATCTGATTTGCAGAAAGCGGAGCTTGCTTCTAAGGAGAAAAATAGGGCATCTGCTGTTGCAATGAACGCAGAGATTCGCAGGACCAAAGCTCGTTTAATGGAGGAAGTTCCCAAGTTGCAGAGATTAGCTCTCAAGCGGGTTAGTATCCTTTCCCTTGCGTTTTCTTCTCCTCTTTCTAAAAGTTTGCTGCTTTTCCCTCATAAAATTCGATCTCGGGAACATAGTGGAAACAAAAATTTGCTCAATGTTTATGTCATGATAGGTTGTCTCACATGAATTTATATATATATATATATATATATATATATATTACTAGACAACTCTAAACTCTTTAGCTAGCTTTTGACATTAGTTCGGCCCAAATACATATTTGTTATGGTATCAGAGCCTATTTCGTCTCGATTTGAATAAACTGATGTTGGGTCCCTGATTGCGATGTCCACGCTCCAGGATCGATGAGTGTTATGATAAGTTGTCTCACATCAGTCAGTTAGGACATGAACTTCATATATATGGTACTAGACAAACCTAAACTCTTGAACTAGCTTTTGGAATTAGTTAGACCAAACCCACAGTTTATACCAAGATATTGGTTTTGGAGAATAGGTATAATTAGACACAAATACAACTAAGTTAGTTTTAGTCATCTACTTATCTAGATTAAGGGTTTATAACCAATTTATACACTATTATTGTTCTCCCACCAAGATGTAATGGATCAAAATGAAGGTGACCAGCTGCTGAATGTTTTAGGGCTTAGTCAAAATTTCAATGGTAGGCAATTCAAATGATTGGTGACTGCTCGAAGTCTAAACATTAGGGATATACTCATTCAAGATTAGTGACCATCTAGCTTTCTGTCAGGTTAAAGGTCTGTCAACAGAAGAGTTTGCTGCAAGAAATGATTTGGTCCTTGCACTTCCGTCTAGGATAGAAGCTATACCCGATGGGACTGCTGGCGGTCCTAAGAAAACTAGTGCTTGGTCTGGATCAGCATCTCGTACTGAAATCAAATTCGATTCAGGTGAGTCTGTTCATGCAGCTTGTTTATTTTCACAAAGATTTTTGCGCTTAATTTGCAACCATCATTTGAATTGATCACTATTCTTTAGATTGTTAGGAGTATTGTAACATTCTGTTTATGCGAGAATCAAAATGTTACTATAACAGATACCCTATGAACAACATGTTTAAAGTTTACTTAGCCATCTCTGTTCTGGATTTTAGATGGCCATTTTGATGATGATTACTTCCAAGAATCAAAGGAGTCTAGTCAGTTCAGACAGGAGTATGAGATGCGAAAGATGAAGCAGGCAAGCCACATTCTCTTTATCCTCTTGTTATTTATAGGGGTGTAAAATGAGTTGGTTCGGCTCAGTTCGGTTCTGATCGCCATGAGCTCGCAAAAAAATGAGCTAGTTCAGCTCAACTCGCCTTTAGCTCGTCTAAAAACGAGCTGGCTCGTGAGCTAGACTATTTGAGTTAAAAGAATTGTAATATATTAGAATTATATATTTTTTTTCGACAAATCAAATAAAATATATAAAATATAAAAACAGTAAATTGAATACAAGATTATTAAACATAAAAAATACTAATTAAGAAATAAATCTATCGAAAATTAAATAAAATATCGAATATATGAACATATTTTTTTATAATAGTTATTAAAATATTTTATTTCTTTATTTGTTAATAAAATTATATTAATTTGGTATAAATAGAAAATTAATAATATTATTATATGTAAAAAAATATACTTTTTCTTTAAATAATATTTAATAAATGCAAAAAAATATGTATAATATGTAAAAATAAGAAAACATATGCTTTTGTACTCATCTCGTGAGCCAGCTCGTCAGCTCGCGAGCCAACTCGTCTAAGCTCTAACTCGTTTTCGGCTCAACTCGTCAGCTCGTTTTTTAAACGAGCTGGAAAATACCCAACTCGGCTCACTTAAATATGATCCGAGCTAGAGCTGGCTCGCGAGCCAGCAGCTCATTTTACATCCCTAGTTATTTATGCTCTGTTTATTTGAGAAAATTCCCATTTTTATCGTTTCAAATGACGAGATTTGACTTATATATGCGAGTATCTATTAGGATCAAGGTTTGGATATAATTTCCGAAGGTTTGGATACTTTGAAGAACCTTGCACATGATATGAATGAGGTAAACTATACCTCATATACAGCTCTTAGCATACCCATCATCATTCTCCCATACTTGAACTGAATCTATGCTACAACATGATACATACAGGAATTAGATAGGCAAGTTCCTCTAATGGATGAAATCGACACTAAGGTAAACAATGGTGCCATTGTGTTTTACTTTTATGAAATTTTTAAATATGTGATTAGTTATATTATTATCTCTTAACATATTTTCAGGTTGACAAAGCAACAGCCGACCTTAAGAACACTAACGTCAGGCTTAAAGACACTGTTAACCAGGTGATTGAATTGGAACCCTCGTGGAATCAGAATGGCTTATATTTCTATAAACATCTAACATAAGCATGATTCTTTTCCAGCTAAGATCAAGCCGGAATTTCTGTATCGATATCGTATTATTATGTATTATTCTTGGAATTGCTGCATATCTGTACAAGTAAGTTGTTATCATCTTTCTTCAGGATAAATGTTTTGAAAAGAATGTGATAAAATTATGCCTTGTGTTTATGCAGTGTACTGAAGAACTAAGAGGGAGGCCAAATGGACCCTTTGGGTATATTCTTTTCCCTTTGCTTTCACCATATTCCCAACAAGTGTGTGTTTTCTTTTTCTTTTGATTTGAGTTTTTGAAGTTCTTGTTACCACGATGACTGATATCGCTCTTGTGTTGTGTGTATACGGCTGACGTAAATATTCCCGTGACATGATCTCGTTCTCTTTCTTTTTTATTGTACCGTATGATTGCTTTGATTCTTTAATTTGATTTAGGGTTTGACTGGTGGTATCATTGTGTTTGCGACTGTTTGTCTTTTTGTTTGCGATTAGTGGTGTTTTTGTTTCATTTTATCTGACTTGTGGAATCGTTGCGTTTGACGCGTTTGCAAGTTGAAACGAATTGTAGAAAACTATTGCGATTATATTTTGAATAAAATAATATTGTGATATGTATGTTAATGCTTGTTTGCTTTGATTCTTTAAGTTGATTTTGTAGGCATTGGAACCTTGTTGATTGTTAGTTCTCTTGATTTTGCCTTCAACATTGTTTAATTATATATATATATATATATATAAAGACATGATATACATATGCATGTGTGGGATACCCAAAAAAACAATTTCAAATATTTTCTATAAAAAGAGGGGTAACTTATAAACACTTTAAAAATACCCTTCCTTAAAAAAATTTAACTTAAAAAATAACCGTATAATATTGATATTCCCGAATAACCCTGCTGACCTAGTCGACCCAAGCGGCCTAGGCGACCCAGTCGACCCTGCAACCCTACTGACCTGGACCTTATGACCCTGTCGACCTGGACCTTATGACCCTGTCGACCTGGACCTTGCGATCCTACCGACCTAGACCTTGCGACCCTGTCGGAAATCGTCAGAAATCGTTGGAAATCGCCAAAAATTGCCCGAAAATCGCCAGAAATCGCTAAAAATCGCCGAAAATCACTGAAAATCGCTTGAAATCACTGATAATGGCTAAAACATTGTTGGGAATCGCTTGAAAATTGTTGAAAAGTGCTTAAAATTGCTGGAAATCGGTCGAAAATGGAAAGAAATATAAGGGCACCTAAATTTTCTCCATTTTTTTTCCATTAGTTTTACAAGGGTATTTTGAAGCGTTTTAATCCTAAGAAGGTTTATGTGATATTCTCCCATGTTAGAATATTTTTATCAATGGAAAAATCTCATAATAAATATTATATTTGATTAATTTTGATAAAATTATGTACGACTTTTATACGTAATGATTCCTTTATTTATATGTTATAACATGTTAATACACCAATTAAAAAAATATTTTTCAATTAATATACGATCGGTAATGGTGTGAAATTTATTCAATTTTCTGATAAAATTTCGGTGATATAGATGTCATGTAAATAGTTATAGAAAAAAAATAATAATTAAAAAATATTTTGACATTTTGCTTTATAAAAAAAGTTGGTTGACATCTAAAAAAGAACAAAAAATTAGAGTAAAATTAACCAAACATTCGATATCGACCACAACACTCAACCTTGATGACGACACCCAATCGACGATGACACCCAACATTTTGTTCTTTCTCAATGAGATTTTCATGGTTGTTTGTGCATTTGTTGTTTTCTAATCGTACTGGTATTGCAAGTTGAAATGATGTAAATTTGATTTTATTTGGCTTCAAGAGTTGAGTTTTGATATTAGTTGAAAGATTTTGTTATATATTATGATTTGGATTTAGGGGTTCGATTTTGATGTAGGTTTCGAGTTAATTTAGGGTTTCGATCTCCCCGGGTTTTGATTTCCATTTAGGTTTTGAGTTTGATTTAGGACTCGCCCAACTAGATCGTCGCCTGTGCTTTCGCATGTGTCTTGTTCGTGCCTCACCTGCGCCTCACCCTGCCTGCGTGCTCCATTCGTGAATCAGCCTCACTCGTTGCTCTTCTCGACTACGCATGTGCCCCGCCTTACCTACAATCGCGTTGCTCGTATCTTGCCTCGCCCGTGTTTCGTCTTGTTGCCTGTGCCCACCTTGCCATATCTCGTATCTAGTTGTCGCCCATTATTATTGCTCGAGACCCACAACGTTATCCATGGGTCACATTGTTGGAAGCAATGTGCGTGTATTGAGATGATTTTGAAGCCAAACAAATAAGCGAGAAACCATGTCAATCTCGTCGATCTGATAGGAAAAACTTTGGTGTGAGCTCTCATACAACTGAATCTTGTTCGATTGTTCCAGTGTACAAACAATTGGCACGTTATTATTCCAAAATTTTAAGAATATCTTATCTTTAATCTATATGTTTAAAATTTGTTTAGACGAAAAAAGGGCTTAAAACCAACATATTTCGAGTTTCTCGAGCGAATACATAAGAAAATGGAGGGTTCTTGGATCAATGCTAAAGCGAATTATGATAATATTTATAAGATGATATCTGAACGGGTGTCTAAAATTTTGTCAAGAGAAAACAGTTCTCAACCATCTCTAAGTCAGAAAGAATTAAACTGGATTTATCTCAAGTGAAATCAGTTAACTTTTTAATATAGTTTGGAAACATATATATGTCTAATTGTAATTGTATTTTATTTTATAGCACGTTACGCCGTAAAAACGACAATTTTTTTTATCTTTGATATCGAAATAGTATTTTACTTAAAAATCAATCGTAATTCTCGCTTTTCAGTCTTTTTTCTTGAGCTCCAATGAATGTTCATATCGATCTCAGGCGTACTGATATGATCAGTTGAACTTGTTATAGTTTCCTGATATGGTTTTGACTCTTCTTGGGTGCCTCCACTTGTTGATGGATCGGTGAGTTGGTCGAGTGTATTGTTCATTTTGTTCATCTCGACCAAAAGTTGATTGGTATTAAACCATCGTATCACCGGAATGTCCACATTCATCATCCATTTCAAGGATTTTTCTATCTCTCTTAATTCTCTTTTGCATCTGAAATGTTTCAAATTTTTGTTACAATGCAATGCGCATAAACATGTTTATATGCATTTATACAATGTTTTTTACCGAATCAAATAAATAGTTATTTTGAGAGTTACAAACCTATTTCTTTTTAATATATCTATGCGTCTAAGCCTCGCATAATGGTTGACAAGTTCGATCGCATGCTCCAAGTATTTTCGAAAATCTTCGATTAGTTTTCTCAAAGAATCACCGTCTTCTTGGTTTAAATCAATAAGAAGGATTAAAGGAGTAATCCTCAGTATTGTGCCTTCAAGATCGTTGAGGGTGCAATTTGTGGAGTATGATCGATCTTTCGCAATTTTTATAGCCTCGTGTAAGAGTTGAATGTCGTTTTGAAGTGAAACACGAGCGATAATCTCGTTACCCGTCGATGTCATGTTGATTTATCGCCACGAAGACTGGGATTGTGATGGAGGTTTTGTGAAAATGTGTGTTTTTTGTCTCAAAGATCAATAATTTGGTTGATAGTAGTTTTTGATAACCCACTAAATTTTCTAGTAAAGTTTATTAGGAATATGTGATTGATAGAAGTGTTTGTGTTTCTTTCTCTACGTTGAACAAAAATAGTCTCTATTTATACTTTTACAAAGAGATTTTCTTTTATGATAAAATAAAATTACAATTAATTAGACATGATTTCGCAAGCGAATCATAGTTAAATATATTATCATTTTAAAATTTTCAATTAATTTGAATAGATTGAATTAAGCAATAAAATTTTGATCAAGATAATTTTGCATTATATAATGCATTAGCTATGAAAATTGTTGTATAATGCATTAACTATGGCGTGGCTTAAGCCTTAAATTTTTTTTTATGGTCGAGATGATCATGCCATTCCATTACTCGGTGTTTAGATGCAACACAAATGGAATTGTTAAACTAACAATGTTTGTATTATAATCGTAAGTATAAAACAATAAATAGATAGCTAATAAAGATGTATTCATTAACAACGTTTATGTTATAATGAGCGATTTTTCTATATGAAATTTATTTATTTAATATTCGCAATCTATTGTAGCAAAAACTGTTTATTTTGGAGTTCGTTCTTCTGTAACGAGTGGAGTCATAACATGAATAATACAAAAATATAGAAAAAAATATTGCTTCTTTTTTTTTCTAATTGATTTGCATTCAACTTTACAAGCACACTTGATATTGATTTAATAATAAAAATCAAAATGTATTTATTTATTTTATGTAATGGGATAATAGAATATAAACATCTCTTGCATTAAAAGTGCATGTCAATATGAAAACTTTGATTTAATTTAAACTATAATTATTCAAAAGAATTAATAAACAATATTTATTACAATATGAGCTACATTTTAAAAAGACAAAATTTCTAGACTTACTCAAGGAAAATAAATATGTCATCATCATGATCAAAGACATAGAACCATGGAAGAATCCGGTATAAGCTGTGGTGAGGTTCTTGACGCATTCCCAATAAAATCACCCGAGTTTGGGAATTGTGCTTTTGTTTGTAACGAATAAGTGTCGCGACATTGATTGTCCATTCATTGGTCGCGAAAAGGGAAAAAGAAGACATATGGAGAGCATTCACATATTGCAAAACAACAAGAGATGTTAGAATAGTTGGCTCGACAGTGACCAACTGAATCCAGTCAGAAGAGATGATTAAGAATAAAAAGGACAGAATGAAAAGGTGTAACCTCCACTTTGCATTCCCTACAACGCTTAAACCCAATCTTTATTGTGCTTATTCTTCTATGATAATGGCTACTACTTCCCATCCGAATAACTTGTAGTTGTAACTGAAGTGATTTCAGATAATCTCTGGCCTCAATAAAAAATTCGATGCTTTATTTGTGTGCAACGCACGCAAATTTTCTTTTATCAATGGATCTTAACCAAATATAAAGGAAAAAAAACCATCTAATGAGTCTAATGTCATGGTAAAGACAACAGAGATCCAACCTTTATATTGGAATTCAAATAACCATTACTACACATAAATCAAAACTCACCTAAAGAAGTAAAATTATTTGATAAAACTACCACTTACTCCACAAATATGACAGACTCGCCCAAAACTTTTAGCTTATGGATTCCACCATCTCGAGCATATACGTCAGGATCTCATTCTACGCCTTAGAGTACTTGCTTGCTCTTGCGATTGCGTCTGCTTGGCAGAATCTACTCTTTCCTTACTTTTGTTCTGCTCCTTAAGACGTTTCATCATATCATCAAAAAATCAATCACATGTAACAAAGATAATATCAATTGAATTTCGTACTGAGTGAATCATCAAACAATAACATCTCAATTCTAGACATGGATTCGATCATTGCGTGAATGAATGAGAGCATCATCTAACAAAATCATATAATGTTGTCATATTATGTTGTGAATCTAATATCAGAGAATGAATATGATATTGGCTAAATTATTAATATTAATATAAGCATCTTTTTGAAAAGGAAAGAGAATAAAGAGAAGAACACATCCATGGGACTTAACTCGAGAGTGAGATTTTAGACTGATTTGAGCCATGGAAACAAAGCGATGAAGTTCGAGCCCCATTACTGCCAGGTAACCTAACCAATTGTATTTTCCTAAGGATTCTTTTTGCATCCACTCCTCGGAAAATTGGTAGCTCAACGCCTTCCAAAACGAGTAGTTTTAGAGCTCTGAGTCTAGCAACAATGGCTTTAGCCTGTTTCATTGTGTTGCAGGCTAAAACCATGTCAAAAGGAAGCCCTACGAATAATATTAAGTTCTCCAAATGCTTAAAAAGAAAAACATATGGTCTTCCAATGTATAAATCATGTTGCAGCCAGATTGGAGCTTCTAATTATTTCTCTAGTTCGTATATATATATATATATATATATAATTATGATAAAATCATTTAACTATAATATAAATAAATAAAAATTTAACTTTATAAATAAAAGTTATATTGAAGTTGGTGCCTTGATGATGCGAATTAGAATTGATAAGATGAGTAAATGTTATATTATAAATAATAAATTTTGTAGTATTAAAAATTCGATTATTTTTAAATTGAATTATACCAGATTAAACCAGAACTATAACAAAAATCGATAGAAATTTGAATTATGATAAAATTTATCAACTGGTTAAATACAAATGATAGATTTAATATAGTACAATCACATTAATAAAAAGTTGATTAACATTAAATACGATAACATCATATTAAATCGAAATTAAATCAAAGATCGAACATAATTTTGAATCTAAATTTGGTTAGCATATAAGATGTGAAGTGGCTGCCACATCATCGTTCACGTGGCTTCACCAGAATTGGAAAAAAACCAAACTTTTAATGTATAATATTTTATTATTTTCCTCTTTAATATTTTGATAAGTTTATTTGCATTAATTGACTTGAGTCCATATAATATCAAAATGTTAGTATTTATTGAATAAAAAAGGATTCGACATTATTTAATTTAACCAAGCTACAAACAAGCAAAAAAGAAGTTTAGTGTAAGTTTTAAAAAAATTAATGGAAAAAGGTCTATTTCCTCCTAAACTATCGCACTTTAATCCTATCATCCTCTAAACTTTCTCTCTCATCCTATTCCCTCTAAAATATCATTGCTGATCCTATTTCCTCATGAATTTTAAAAATTCATCCTATTTCCCTCCTCCATTAAATATCCGTTAATTTTTCTGTTAATTTTTTTAAAACAACCTATATCTCCCCAAACTATATGACTTCTAGCCTATTCCCCTCAAACTATATGAATTCTAGCCTATCCTCCCCGAACTATATAACCTCAAGCCTATTCCCCTCCGAACTATATAACCTCAAGTTCATTTCCCCTTGAACTATATGATTTCTAGCCTATTTCCCCCAAGCTATATAAACCTCTAGCTTATTCACCTCCAAACTATATGACTTCTAATCTATTCTCCCCTAAACAAAATTATACATTCAACGTATTTTCAAACTTTTGGTTATTATAAACGTAATATATTTCTTTAATAGTAACATGTTTTTAAATTTTGGTTATTATAAACATAACATTTTTATATTTATTAAAATAATATATTTACATTTTTTATGATTGCAAGTTTTTGCCTTCAATTCTTGATTTAAATATAATAATCTTTATTAATATATGCATATTTATAATATAAATATGATTTCAAATATATTGTGTTTAATAATCTTTATTAATATATGCATATTTATAATATAAATATAATTGCAAATATATTGTGTCTATTAAATATAATTATTTTTATTTTTTTTATATATACCATTTAGTTCGTCTAGATTTTGTTTAGGTTATATATGTGTTGGGTTAAAGTGCGATTAACATCTAATATTCTTTGGAACATTTGACTCGGTTCGATTCAAATAAAAAAATGAGTACTCAAATTATTCAATTCGATAATAAAAATATAAAATGAGTGAATTAAAATATTGAATATTATTCCGAAGGTGATATGACCCCAGAAACCTAGGACTAGTCTCAATAATGAGGATACCCTAAAACTCTGAAGAACTCGATTTTGAAATCTTAAAAACGTGTCAAGACGCCACAATCATAGGTAGTTATGTGATTGATAAGTCAAGTTGAATCCTAAGACTTCAAATCAAAATTTGAAGGCAAAAACTTGCAAATATTTTTTATCAATCATAAAAAATGTAAATATAATAACCAAAATTTAATAATACGTTAATATTAAAGAAAATATGTTACATCTATAATAACCAAAATTTAAAAATATGTTACTATTAAAGAAACAATGTTATGTTTATAATAACCAAAATGTAAAAATATGTTACTATTAAAGAAAATATATTACATTTATAATAACCAAAATTTTGAAAATACATTGAATGTATGTTTTGTTTTGGGAAGGGGGGAATAGGCTAGAAGTCTTATAGTTTGGTGGGGAATAAGCTAAAGGTTTGTATAGTTCGGGGGGAAATAGGCTAGAAGTCATATAGTTCGGGAGACGGGGTGGAGGGCGGGAATAGGCTTGAGGTTATATAGTTCTGTGGGAATAGGTTTGAGATTACATAGTTCAGGGGAAATAGGTTAGAATTCATATAGTTCAAGTGTCAATGCGATATCGGAAAATGTAAAAATAATTGAGGGATGTGGAGAAGAAAATTTTATAATGTTTGGAGGGATAAGATTTATTATAAAAGATGCATTATTCTGTCCATAATCCCAAATAAACTTATTAAGTTTCAAAGATATTCACTACAATGGCTATCATGTTGAAACCATGAATGATGAAAATTGTGAATATCTTTATATCACGACAATAGTTTCTAGAAAGAAACATATTGTGGAAAAATTACCAGCTTTATCCGATGGATTATATTTTCCAAAGATAAGAGTGTTTAAATCATATACCACATTTAACACAAAGTATAAAGATATGTTTTAGATTTGGCATGATCGATTGGGTCACACTGGTTTAATAATGATGCGGATAATCTTTGAAAGGGTCATCCATTTAAAAATGAAAAGATATTTTAATTTCGTGAGACCATATGTATCGCTTGTTCTCAAGGAAAACTGATAATAAAACTATCATTGATCAAAGTTAAGCATGAATCACCATCGTTTTTAGAACACACACATGAGGATATATGTGGACTAATTCATCCACGAAGTGGACCATTTGGATACTTTATGGTATGCTTCAAGTATTTGGTTATGCAATATATGTTCTGATTGCTTCTCTACAATGAACAAAAATGGGCACACAATAATTATTGAAAATTTATGTTGGATATAATTCACCATCCATCATTAGATATCTTCAACCACAAAGGAATGATATATTCACAGCTCGTTTTACTAGTTGTCATTTTAATCAAAATGAATTTCCAGCGTTAGAAGTATGAATAAAACAACCTTAACAAGATTTAACATGATAAACATAATCATTGTTATAACTTGATCCTTCAACAAAACGATAAAATCTGGAAGTGAAAAAGATCAAACATTTGAAAAATATTGTAAAGTAACTACCGGATGGGTTCAATGATACAACACGAGTTACAAAATCATATTTACCAGCTGTAAATGCACATGCTCGTACATAGAAATTAACAAAAGGTCATGCGAGTGAAAGAATTTCAAATGAGTCTACAATATGTTTATAGAGTGGAAGACCACTTGGTTCTAAAGATTAAAATCCTCAAAAAAAAAAAGTTTGATAAAGATATTGTTTCTCAGATCAAAAATAACATATCAAAGAAACAAACAAGAAAGATTATCTTCAGAATGAATTGATGAAAATAACCATGAGCATACTAAGAATGATACATTTTTTTTTTCCTTTTCAACATGTTGTGAATTAGTGATGTCAATTTTAAGTTCGGTCTGAAACCCAATTCCAAATCCGACCCGAAAATTGCGGGTTTGGGTTGAAAATTATAGGTCCGTTTATTAGTGGGCTGGGCTTCGGGCTTAGAAAAATTGGCCCGCAAAATTCGGGCCGGGCTGGGCTCGGCCCGCGGGCTGCCCGAGTCGGAACATGGCCTGCCTCGAACTGTGATCGAACCCTACTAATGACACGTGCTACTGTTTCTGTTTCTCCTCCCTCACTCTCAAGTCGATCATCCCTCCCTCCCTCACCCTCTGAGATTCCTTCCCTCCCTCACTCTCGACTGTGCAATCGTCCTCGGTCCGTTGTCGCAGTCATCTTGGTCCTCCTCCCCCCGCTGTTGTCTTCGGTTCTCCTCAGTCGTCCTCGGTCCTCCTCCCCTCGTCGCAGACATCTCGTTCCGTAGTCGCAGTGATTGTTTTTCTAATTTATTTCTTTCTAATCACTTTCAAAAATTTGACCATAACCATTTAAATTATCATATTAACATCACAGAAACACATCAATAAATATTGAAATGGGATTGGAATCCACACAATGCACATATTGATTTATATAAATATATTATTTTTCTATTAACAAATATTTGAATTTTAAAATTTTCATTTCAATATATATGTTATGTGAGATGACAAATTGAACGGAGATAAAATAAATTAGTAATGTGAACAATTGAAAAATAAAAAAATTTAATATTTATTATTTATTATTATAATAGTACTAAATATTTAGATTAAAAAAAATTAACAACATGAATATATAATGTTTAGAAAAACTATGATCACTTTGAAAGTGTAAAATTTTTTTGGATTGTATTCTAAAAGCTTTACCTATTACTTAACATTAATGAGTAAATTAGTTTTTTAACCACTAATAAATGATAAATTTTATAATTTATTTTTAAAATAATGATATAACATACCTGAATTATATTTGCATAGAAAGATTATATTTTTTTATTGGTAAATTTCAATTTAGTTTTATGGAAAATAAATAAAGACCTCTAAAAAATCTATTGTAATATAGCCCATACAAAACAAATAATCCATATAATCTAAATCATCTTCTTTTTTTTAAGAGGTTAAACATATTTTCTTTTGTGAAATTAAATTTCTTTTTTCTTAATAAATAAAATTATGTATGAAATGTTAATTGTATAAGAAAATTATATATTATAAAAATAGAATAACAAAAAAATTAATAACTTCTTAATATTAATAATTATTTTTTAATAAATTTAATTTAATAGTATTATACTATTTTAATGATTCAATATAAATTGAAAATATTCAGATCTTTTAATTAATTATATAATTTTTATAATGGTATTAATACATGTTGATTTTCATATATTTTCTTTTTGAAAAGAAAAAATGAATAAAATTGTTTAAAAAAAATTGATGATATGGCGCTATGAAATAGTAAGAGAGAAAAATAATGGAATAGTGGAAGACATATTTAATTATAATTAATATTATTAAATAATTAAGTTATATTCTATTTAATTATAAAAAATTTGAAAAAATATAACATTATATTTTATGTCTTCATGTAAACAATTAATATTTACTTTTTTAGTGGGAGAGAAAAGTAATGAGATAGTGGAAGATATAAATAATTAATATTATCAACTACTTAGGTAACGTAAATATAAAAATTAAATTGTAATTAATATAAAAAATATTTTTTATATAAAAGACAAATTTGATGATGTAAATGCTTAGTTGACTAAATTATTTAATAATATAAATTATTTATGTTTTCTCTCCTGCTAAAAACCTGCAATATTAATTGAAATATAGGCCACACAAAACACATGATACATATAATCTAAATCATCATCTTTTTTTCTTAAGAGGTTAAACTTATTTTCTTTTGTAAAATTAATGTTTTTCTTAATAAATAAAATTATGTATGAAAATTTTAATTGCTTAAAAGATATTATAACAATAGAATAACAAGAAAATGAAAATTATCTTAATATTAATAATTATTTTATAATAAATGTAATTTAATAGTACAACTATTAACGATTAAATATAAAATGAAAACATTTTAGATCTTTTAATTTATCATATAAATATTTTCTATTTTCACATATTTTCTTTTCAAAAAGAAAAAAGGAATAAATTTGATAAAGAAAAAACAAAAAAGTTGATGATATGGCGCAATAAGATAGTGAGAGAGAAAAGTAATGGAATAGTGAAAGATATAATTAATTATAATTAATATTATCAAATAATTAGATAACATAAATATAAAAATTAAAATGAGAACAAAAAAAATAATTAAAATAATATTAAAAACAAAAAACAAGAAATATAAATAAGAAGCCTTTCTTTCATCATTCTATTCACAATGAAAAAGCAATCAACTATGCATTCCGACCAACACTTCAATTCCTCGAATATTCGATCTTTTCCTCAATTCAGTTCGAACGTAACGTCATGAAATGTTTATGTCTGAACGTGTCAGCTCCGGGGAAAGCAGGATTAGCAACTATTCACCTCCGAACGATATGACTTCTAACCTATTATCCTTTAAAAATCAAATTATACATTCAACGTATTTTCAAAATTTTGGTTATTATAAAGGTAACATATTTTCTTTAATAGTAACATGTTTTTAAATGTTGGTTATTTTAAACATAACATTTTTTATTTATTAAAATAATATATTTACATTTTTTATGATTGCAAGTTTTTGCCTTCAATTCTTGATTTAAATATAATAATCTTTATGAATATATGTATATTTATAATATAAATATAATTTCAAATATATTGTGTCTAATAATCTTTATTAAATATGCATATTTATAATATAACTATTATTGCAAATATATTGTGTCTATTAAATATAATTATTTTTAATTTTTTATATATACCATTTAGTCCTTCTAGATTTTGTTTAGGTTATATATGTGTTGGGTTACCGTGCGATTAACATCTAATATTTTTTGGAACATTTGAATCGATTCGATTCAAATAAAAAAATGAGTACTCGAATTATTCAATGCGATAATAAAAATATAAAATGTGTGAATTAAAATATTGAATATTATTCCTAAGGTGATATGACCCTAGAAACCTAGGACTAGTCTCAATAATGAGGATGTCCTAAACCCTGAAGAACTCGATTTTGAAATCTTAAAAACGTGTCAAGACGCCACATCATAGGTAGTTATGTGATTGATAAGTCAAGTTGAATCCTAAGATTTCAAATCAAAATTTGAAGGCAAAAACTTGCAAATATTTTTTTATCAATCATAAAAAATGTAAATATAATAACCAAAATTTAATAATACGTTAATATCAAAAAAATATGTTACATTTATAATAACTAAATTTTAAAATAGGTTACTATTAAAGAAACAATGTTATGTTTATAATAACCAAAATTTAAAAATATGTTACTATAAAGAAATATATTACATTTATAATAACCAAAATTTTGAAAATACATTGAATGTATGTTTTTTTAGGGGGGAATAGGCTAGAAATCATATAGTTTAGGGAGAAATAAGATGTTTTTAAAAAATTTAATAGAAAAATTAACGGATGTTTTTCAATACTTATATAAAACTATGTCTTTTTACTTCAAAATGAAGTGTAAGTCTCGGTTTTTGTTCTTTTCCTTGAACTCCATGTGCATATCGAACTTAGGCGTATTATGTTTCGTTGAGCTAGATCCAACTTCTTGAATTGGTTTTGCCTCTTCGTGGTCATCTCTTTGAAAAGTGAGTCGGTTGAGTCTTCTATTTATTTCGGTCATTTCAACCATAAATAGTTTTGTACTTAACCAGTTATTCACCTAAATGTCCACATCCACCAGCCATTTCAGAGATGTTTCTATCTCTCTTACTTTTCTTCTGCACCTAAATTGTTTCAAAATTTTGTTACGATACATCATATTTTTTAGTTATACATCACACGAAAGTAATTGTCAAACTCTTGATATAACATGTCCAAATTCACAAAAAACACATGTTAATATGTATTTGTACAATGATTTTATTGTTTCTTAACGAAAGAAATCATATTGTCAAATAATTATTTACAGTATAACATAGTTCATGTCATGTTCACGGTTCAAGTATGAAATAAATAGAATTTTTAGAGTTAAAAATCGAGATTTTTTTCACGTATCTATGTCTGAGTATGTCATGACCGTTGACAAGCTCAATTGCATTCTCCAAATGTTTTCGAAAGTGTTCAATCACTTTTCTTGAAGAATCGTCCACTTGTTCTTTTAAGCCATCGAGTTGAAAGATCAAAGGAGTGATCCTCGATACAATATCTTCAAGACAGACCAAAATGAATTTTGAGGAATATGAACTATTTCTCGCATTTTTAATAGCCTCGTGTAGAAGTTGAACGAGGTATTCGAGTGTAGTCCCGAAAACAAGCTCAACAATTGTCATGTTCTTGGAATATGTTAATTGAACTATAGAAAAGAAATTGGAGTTTGTTTGGAAATTTTTGAATGATGAAAAATGTTTATGTGTTGGAAATAAAATGGACAATCTTTTTATAATTTTAAAAAGAGGATTAGGCATGCTTTTGCAATTAATATAATTAGACATGCTTTATCAATTAAATTTTAATTGCACACAATATTTGTTCGTACATCAATACGATATAATATAAGTAAAATAGAGCATGCAATAAGTATTGAATTTGTAGTATAATATATGATATAAGTAAAATAGAGCATGCAATTTAAGTATTGAATTGAATCGCATGCCAATATTCCTTAGTGAAATCGATTTTCGAAACCTTGAAAATAACCCAAATAATTTGGGATTAAAATGTTACTATTAATAAAAAAATCCAATAAAACATATGGCGAGAAAAAGTTTTTTTTTTTTCCTTTTCATTTCGACATGAATTGCGCAAAATCGATTCTCTATTTATACTTTTACGACAAGAATTTTGTATTAATGACGAAATCAATTATAAATAATATTATATATGAATTCACATGTAAATCCTTATAAAATTTATTGCCTATAAAATATTTGATTTGTTTGATAATAATTCATTATCCATTAAAATTTAATTTATTGGATTTGTAAATTAGGACTTCCCACGATAGCTTTTCCCTTAAGTTAAAATCAATATTAATTATAATATAGTTGTAATCTAATGCATTAACTATGAAATTCGAAATAGAATGCGTTATGAATTAATGGAATCCAAGGTGTGATTGGTCATTAAATTTTTTATTTTTTCAAGTTCAAGATGGTGTGACTGGCCATTATTTTTTTTTACAAGAGAAAAATTATGTGTTAATGTCATTTTAAATAATTATATTTTTTTCTAGTATGTTCAATTTATAATAATGTCTCTTCAAATAACAGTCGGTTTAACATCTAAACAGACTGTTATACAAAAATATGGTTGAAGAAATAAATGTTTTAAAAATCTTTGTCTAATTATATCTAATCATGTTTAGGCAGTCTTTGCCTAATTCTATCTAATCCGGCCTAAACGTCCAATAATTATATAGACTAGATTATAACCCGTCTAACGCATGAAGTGGTCATGGAGCTTGGACCCGCCTGACTCCTTCACCACTCGTCGCTTCTTCTATAACCCGTCTAACGCATGAAGTGGTCATGGAGCTTGGACCCGCCTGACTCCTTCACCACTCGTCGCTTCTTCTCCATTTCAGAAGCTCGATTAGAACCGTAGTAGTGGTTATGGTGATTCCAAATCCTACTAGTGTGGCTAAAAGAATAGATAGAAGTGGTTGTATGTGAACCTACAGAAGCAAAAGACATTATGTTGTTGGAACGTCGGAACGAGAACTCTCGAGCCTAAACCTAAACCCTGAACTCACACAAAACACATGATCCATATAATCTAATCAACTTATTTTTTTTCTTAAGAGATTAAACTTATTTTCCTTTTGTAAAATTAAATTTATTGTTTTTTCTTAATAAATAAAATTATGTATGAAAATTTTAATTGCATAAAAAATTAGATATTATAACAATAGAATAACAAAAAATTAATAATTTCTTAATATTAATAATTATTTTTAATAAATTAAATTTAATAGTATAACTATTTTAATGATCAAATATAAAATGAGAATTTTTATATCTTTTAATTTATTATATAAATCTTTTTTATTTCATCGTTATTAACACATATTGATTTTCACATATTTTCTTTTCAAAAAGAAAAAATGAATAAAATTGATAAAAAACAAAAAAGTTAATGACATGGTGCAATGAGATAATGAGAGAGAAAAGTAACAGGATAGTAGAAGACATAATTAATTATAATTAATATTATTAAATAATTAGACAAATTTTATATTAACTACAAAAAATTTGAAAAATATAACATTATATTTTATGTCTTCCACTTAAAATTTAATATCATATAAATATAAAATTAATGTAAACAATTAATATTTATTCTTTTAGTGTTAGAGAAAAGTAATGGGGTAACATAAATATAAAAATTAAAATGTAATTAATATAAAAACCAATTTTTATATAAAAGATAAATTTGATTATATGGATGTTTAGGTGATTAAGTTATTTAATAATATAAATTATTTGTATTTTTCTCTCACTAAAAAATAAAAATTAATTGTGACATAAATATAAAATTAATATAATACAAATATAAAATTAATGTAAAAAGTTAATATTTATTTTTTATATTAAAAATATATATGATGATTTAGATGTTGAGGTAGTTTTAAGGAGAAAAGAGGAAAACATTTTAGTTTTATATATATAATTTTTTTAAAAAAAATTATTTTTTTTCAAAAAAATTATTTTTTTCAAAAAGATTTATCAATTTTGATCTTTATAATAAAAACAAATCGGTTTTTGAAACAAATATATTTATTATTTTTGTATTAAAACTAATACTAAATTTTTTATTAAAATTATATAAAAACAAAAAATAATTAAAATTATATTAAAAACAAAAAAAATATAAATAAGAATGCTTTTCTTTCATCATTCTATTCGCAATGAAAAAGGAATCAACTATGCATTACTAAACCTTATCAACATGACCATCGATGAATCAATCTTGTTCATATCTCAACCTACATCCTTCCGACCAACACTCTGATTCCTCGAATATTCGATCCTTTCCTCGATTTAGTTCGAACGTATGAAATATTTACGTCGATATGTGCCCGCATGGGGAGAGTAGGATTAGCACATCGGCGCAGGTTCCAGCCCTCTCACCTCGTTTTCCCGATACCTAAGATCAGACAAGCTTTGATCAGCTGCCTGAACCGCCGAAGGAGTGGAGCTTGGACCCGTCTGTCGCCACTCGGGGGCCTCTTCTCCATTTCAGAAGCTCGATTAGAACCGTAGTACTGGTCATGGTGATTCCAAATCCAACTAGTGTGGCTAAAAGAATAGACAGAAACGATTGTATGTTAACCTACAGAAGCAAAAGACATATGTTGTTAGAACGTCGGAACGAGAACTCTCGGCCTAAACCCTAAACCCTCGAGCGTCCAGACGCGAATTCTTACCAATGAGTAGAAAAGATGGGCGAAAAGGACAACGAGGATGAACTAAAGGGTTGCGTATAACCATACATACTTCTTTGTCACTGCATATTTGATCTGATCAACCGAGTTCCTCGTGGTAAAAAATAATATCGTTTTTCGACTGTAAATGTTGAAGAAAATATTACCCATTGATGTCGATGTGACTGATACAAGAATACCTAAAATGCAAGAGAAGGGTAACGATATCGTAATGGCGCCTGACTTCAATTTCATCAAAATTAGAAACCCATTGAAACGAATAAAAATAATGACGGGTTTGAATCTGAAATATATCATTTGATGTTAACCAGTAACCATTCGATTTGATATGGTATGTCGGGACTCACCACGAGCTGCTCGAGGAAAAAGAAGTAAGCCAGCATGCTTACGATGATAAGAATAAATTTTCACCTCTAAATAAATTTTATCCTTTTGTAAAGGACTGAGCTCGTCGGGAGTTGAACCGCAAGCTTGTGATTGCTGTGTGATCTTCTCCATCACAGCTTTCACGGTTCTTTCCGCTCGAAGATCGACGAGTTCGGGTTCGTCGATTTCTTCCCCGACGACCGGCTTCTTCTTGGCTTGGGTTTTCAATACCAACTCAAGAAGAGTCGGTTATCTTCATATCCGTTGTATCTGTGGTATAAAATAAACTTAATTAGATAAATTTTTTAAACAACCAAAAATTTAAATAATAATAAATTACCAATTCTTGTTTCCTCTTCGGGAATGATTTTGATCCAGAAATATGGCGATCCAGACCATCTCCGGGAACCTTCTCGCCGTACCGGCAACTTTGGCCTTCTCGTTCGTTGCCCATGTCGGTTTGCGATTTTTGGTGTAGTAGTTGTGTTTGGCGTTGTTCATCATCAAACGCATCTGAGCCTGCATGTCGTGCACCCATGCCTTGTAGATGTGCATCGTATCTTTCCTCCACCATCTGTATGCGCGCTGAAAAATAATTTATAATGAATTAATTTATAACATATATAACTAATCATTTTAAATAAAATGTAATTTGAAAACTTACGATAAAAGTGCACCACCATCGGTGGCGTATGACTTCTGGCGTAACTTGTCAGAAATAATATAGTTGGTCTTGTAAAGAACCTTGGATGATGCAGTTGTTCGTATGTTTTAGCACATTATACATGTTGAACCTGAAAATTAAAATTAAAAAGTTAGATAATATTTATAAATAACAACAACATAAATGTAAATAATAAAAAGTTTTTACCATAGTGTCCTGATAGGACGATCAGGATTGATAATTTGAAGGGTGAGACGCCCATCAAAATTATCGATTAAGGAATCAATATCCATCATGTCTTCCTCTTCATCAAATATCAACGGTGCCGATGATGGTGAAGGAGGGCGATATGGTGGCGGTGGAGGTGGAGGTGGGGGAGGAGCTCCCGCTAAACCAGTCGGCATACCTCCTAAACCTATGAATCGTCTAGCTTTCATTTTCGTTTTTAGTGTTTGTAAATGTGATTTTGGTTCTGAAATGGAGTTTTTGAGAGGATTTTGAAGTTTTGATTTGTGTTGAAAATGAAACTGTTCAACGGTTTATATGCACAAATTTCCAACGGACATTCATTGGAAATTACAACGGTTGCCCGTTGAAAATTACGTCATCAGAACAAACGCAGTTAATTGACACGGCGTCCTGTCTTCCCAACGGATATCCATTGGAATTTCTAACGGATGCCCGTTGGAAATGCATGTTCCAGAGGCAACAGACGGCGAAATGGCGGCTCATCTCCCGTTGCAACGGGCATCCGTTACAATTTCCAACGGATGCCCGTTGGAAATTCCTGCAGACTAGGGTAGACATCATTACACTTGGCAACGGGCGTCCATTGCAAAGTGTAATGGACGCCCGTTAAAAATGCTAACAGGCGTCTGCTAATATTTCCAACGGATGCCCGTTGGTATATTTGTAACGGATGTCCGTTACAATTTTCCAACAGAGGCCCGTTAGAATTATGCAAAACTTAGAAAGTTTTTCTTAGTGTTGGAGGCAATTTCGTGTTCCAACGGGCATCCGTTAATATTTCAAACAGATGCTGTTGGTATTAGATCATATGAAGTTCTAAAAATATTTAGCATCGTTTATATATTCTTCGATTGTATTAACATTTTGATTGTTCGATTACACATCATCTACATTATTACACATCATCTACATTATTACATACAATTTACATTACACATCATCTACATTATTACACATCATACACATTATTGTAGTTACATTTCTTCTTCATTAGATTCATCGATTGGTGAGTCTTCCTTCGATTGTTCATTGAATTCATCACTGTTTTTATTTCGTGCAACACATAACATTTCGTATAGACATTAGCCAAATCTTTTAACCACGTAGGAAGTCTTTCATCAGAACATTTCACTTGTACGTATAATAAAAATGAATGAGTACTTTATAATAAATGCAATTAATTTTAATAGATGTGTACACGAGTACTTACGTAGTCTCTCAACCACGAGCCATAATGTTGAACTTTCATGTCTGTGAGTTCATTTGCATTTAGATGAGGCTATGTACCTAGTACTTATTCATCAAAATGTCCTGTATAATGAAAATATGTTTATATTGTATATATATACATATAGATTTAAAAGATTGAATAATATTGTTTTGTACCTTTTGAACGGTAATAACTCTTGACAATTTAGTAGTATATATGTGTGAACGTGATTATACTCCCTTGGTGTTAACCAATATTCCTCGGATTTACCTCCTGTATGTCCAATCGGTATAAACATTTCAGGAATTGTGCCAAACTGTGGATTATATTGATATAGATAGTTTGTGTGATCATCCGCTGCACGTCGTTCTTTCGTCTAAATATGCGACTCGAAATAAAATATGCTTAAATATGTGATTTCTTCCAGCCAGTATTGTTTGACAATAGATCCTTTGACTACTGCTTTGTTTTTGCTTTTTTCTTAAATGAAAGAAAAACCTTTCGAAATGATGCATCCATCTGAATTGAACTGGCCCACCGAGTCCAATAGGTTGAAGAATCGACGTGCATCGATGTTCGACATCTCTTCATGCGTTTGTTCATTTACAACTCCAGGAAAAGCATCTGACACCATTTCCACATATGAATTGGTCGTTGATGATTCATAAATAACTTCTTCATTTCTTTCTAGTAATTCTCAACGAAACCCACCTTGTAAAGATGTTTGCAAACAATTTCTTGACTTCGATACTTTATATTTTTGCATCTTTTGCATGGACATAACATAGTCCCATGTTCTTAACACAAGGGTTGCATCGATGCAAAAACTCATGAATTGCTCCAATCCGTGTAAAAATTCTTGTGTAATCTCTTCGGTTATAGGATCTTTTCCTCTATACATCCACTCCATCGATCTATATATCTCTATTTGAAGAAGACGATATTTTTTTGAAAATATGTTTGTTATTGATGGTTCGATGCAATTTTTGGTTTTGATCTTAATAGTGTATTTTTCAATGGACATCCGTTGGAAACCCCAACGGATGACCGTTGCATATTCACATGAATTTATTTCCACCGGTAAACCTCGAAATTAACAATTTCAACGAGCTTTCGTTGTAATTTGTAACGGGCATCCGTTAAACTTAGCAACGGATGCCCGTTGAAATATTTTTTCCAGTGTTCTAACGGACTTCCAACGGATGACGTCAAAGGGAGATATCTGTTAACATTCCGTTAAAAATTGCGTCGGATTGCAACGGACTGGGCAACGGACGGTATCCGTTAAACGTATGTTGAAATTTGTAACAGATTGCAACAAATATATGCCCGTTGAAAGTTCTCGTAAATCCATTACAATCCGTTGTCATTTCTCTTCAACGGACGAATCCGTTGCCTCGTTTGTTGGGAATGGCGTCTTTTTTTGTAGTGATATAATATCGAAATGTTAGAATTTATTGAATAAAAAATTATTCGACATTATTGGATTTAACCAAGATACAAACAAACAAAAAAGCATTTCAATGTAAGTTTTATAAAAAAAACCAATTAATAAAAAAAAATTAGACGTTATACAAACCAATTTAAATTTTATTATTATTCGATTATTTTTTATTAAAACTCGAACAAACAATGGTCTATAATATTATCCATATAATCAGTTTATATATACAAAACTTATACCAAATATTTGTATTCACATTATCTGTCTATATATACAAAAGTTTAATATAAAAGAATTACAGAAAAATATAATATTATATACATTTACATATTTTTCAATATTTATATAAACTATACGTCGTTTTACTTCAAAATGAAATGTAATTCTCATTTTTTTGTTCTTTTTCTTGAACTCCAACGGATGTACATATCAAACTTAGGCGTATTATGATCTGTTGAGCTAGATCCAACTTCTTGAATTGGTTTTGCCACTTCGTGGTCATCTCTTTGAAAAGTGAGTCGGTTGAGTCTTCTATTTATTTCGGTCATTTCGACCATAAATAGTTTTGTACTTAACCAGTTATTCACTTGAATGTCCACATCCACCAGCCATTTTAGAGATGTTTCTATCTCTCTTATTTTTCTTCTGCACCTAAATTGTTTCAAAATTTTGTTACGGTACATCATATTTTTTAGTTATGCATCACACGAAAGTAATTGTCAAACTCTTGATATAACATGTCCAAATTCACAAAAAAAAACATGTTAATATGTATTTGTACAATGATTTTACTGTTTCTTAACGAAAGAAATCATATTGTCAAATAATTATTTACAGTATAACATAGTTCATGTCATGTTCACGGTTCAAGTATGAAATAAATAGAACTTTTAGAGTTAAAAACCTGGATCTTTTTATCACGTCTCTACGTCTGAGTATGGCATAACCGTTGAAAAACTCAATTGCATTCTTCAAATGTTTTCGAAACTGTTCAATCACTTTTTTTAAGAATCGTCCACTTGTTCTTTTAAGCCATCGAGTTGAAGGATCAAAGGAGTGATCCTTGATACAATATCTTCAAGACGGGCCAAAATGAATTTTGAGGAATATAACTATTTCTCGCATTTTTAATAGCCTCGTGTAGAAGTTGACCGAGGTATCCGAGTGTAGTCCCAACAACAAGCTCAACAAATGTCATGTTTTTGGAATATGTTAATTTAACTATAGAAAAGAAATTGGAATTTGTTTGGAAATTTTTGAATGATGAAAAATGTTTGTGTGTTGAAAACAAAATGGACAATCTTTTTATAATTTTAAAAAGAGGATCAGGCATGCTTTTGCAATTAATATAATTAGACATGCTTTATCAATTAAAATTTTAATTGCACACAATATTTATTGGAATCCCATCCATCGTACATCAAATACTTGATTTGTAGTATAATATATGATGATATAAGTAAATAAGTTTTGAATTGAATCGCACGCCAATATTCCTTAGTGAAATCGATTTTGGAAACCTTGAAAACAAACCCAAATAATTGGGCCTAAAATGTTAGTAACGTGTTGTGAATTAGGGATGTCAATTTTAAGTCCGGCCTGAAACCCGGTTTCAAATCCGACCCGAAAATTGTGGGTTTGGGTTGAAAATTATAGGTCCGTTTATTAGTGGGCCGGGCTTCGGGCTTAGAAAAATTGGCCCGCAAAATTCGGGCCGGGCCGGGCTCGGCCCGCTGGCTGCCCGAGCCGGAACATGGCCCACCTCGAACTGTGATCGAACCCTACTAATGACATGTGCTACTGTTTCTGTTTCTCCTCCCTCACTCTCAAGTCGATCATCCCTCCCTCCCTCACCCTCTGAGATTCCTTCCCTCCCTCACTCTCGGCTATGCAATCGTCCTCGGTCCGTTGTCGCAGTCATCTCGGTCCTCCTCCCCCCGCTGTTGTCTTCGGTTCTCCTCAGTCGTCCTCGGTCCTCCTCCCCTCGTCGCAGTCATCTCGTTCCGTAGTCGCAGTGATTGTTTTTCTAATTTATTTCTTTCTAATCACTTTCAAAAATTTGACCATAACCATTTAAATTATCATATTAACATCACAGAAACACATCAATAAATATTGAAATGGGATTGGAATCCACACAATGCACATATTGATTTATATAAATATATTATTTTTCTATTAACAAATATTTGGATTGTATTCTAAAAGCTTTACCTATTACTTAACATTAATGAGTAAATTAGTTTTTTAACCACTAATAAATGATAAATTTTATAATTTATTTTGAAATAATGATATAACATACCTGAATTATATTTGCATAGAAAGATTATATTTTTTATTGGTAAATTTCAATTTAGTTTTATGGAAAATAAATAAAGACCTTCTAAAAAATCTATTGTAATATAGCCCATACAAAACAAATAATCCATATAATCTAAATCATCTTCTTTTTTTAAGAGGTTAAACATATTTTCTTTTGTGAAATTAAATTTCTTTTTTCTTAATAAATAAAATTATGTATGAAATGTTTATTGTATAAGAAAATTATATATTATAAAAATAGAATAACAAAAAAATTAATAACTTCTTAATATTAAAAATTATTTTTTAATAAATTTAATTTAATAGTATTATACTATTTTAATGATTCATTATAAATTGAAAATATTCAGATCTTTTAATTTATTATATAATTTTTATAATGGTATTAATACATGTTGATTTTCATATATTTTCTTTTTGAAAAGAAAAAATGAATAAAATTGTTTAAAAAAAATTGATGATATGGCGCTATGAAATAGTAAGAGAGAAAAATAATGGAATAGTGGAAGACATATTTAATTATAACTAATATTATTAAATAATTAAGTATATTCTATATTAATTATAAAAAATTTGAAAAAATATAACATTATATTTTATGTCTTCATGTAAACAATTAATATTTACTTTTTTAGTGGGAAAGAAAAGTAATGAGATGGTGGAAGATATAAATAATTAATATTATCAACTATTTAGGTAACGTAAATATAAAAATTAAATTGTAATTAATATAAAAAATATTTTTTTTATATAAAAGACAAATTTGATGATATAAATGCTTAGTTGACTAAATTATTTAATAATATAAATTATTTATGTTTTCTCTCCCGCTAAAAATCTGCAATATAAATTGAAATATAGGCCACACAAAACACATGATCCATATAATCTAAATCATCATCTTTTTTTCTTAAGAGGTTAAACTTATTTTCTTTTGTAAAATTAAATTTATTGTTTTTCTTAATAAATAAAATTATGTATGAAAATTTTAATTGCTTAAAAGATATTATAACAATAGAATAACAAGAAAATTAATAATTTCTTAATATTAATAATTATTTTATCATAAATGTAATTTAATAGTACAACTATTAACGATTAAATATAAAATGAAAACATTTTAGATCTTTTAATTTATCATATAAATATTTTCTATTTTCACATATTTTCTTTTCTAAAAGAAAAAAGGAATAAAATTAATAAAAAAATTGATGATATGGCGCAATGTGATAGTGAGAGAGAAAAGTAATGGGATTGTAGAAGACATAATTAATAATAATTATATTATTAAATAACTAGGCATATTTTATATTAATTATAAAAAAATTGAAAACATATAATATTACATTTTATGTCTTCCACTTAAAATTTTATATAATATAAATATAAAATTAATGTTTATTTTTTAGTAGCAGAGAAAAGTAATTGGGTAACATAAATATAAAAATTAAAATGTAACTAATATAAAAACTATTTTTTATATAAAAGATAAATTTGATGATATGGATATTCAGGTGATTAAGTTATTTAATAATATAAATTATTTATATTTTT
>CM071873.1:35678064-35691764 GCA_036759665.1 Gynandropsis gynandra | reverse complement strand
ATGCGTCATATTTTTTAGTTATACATCACACAAAAGTAATTGTCAAACTCTTGATATAACATGTCCAAATTCACAAAAAAAAACATGTTAATATGTATTTGAACAATGATTTTATTGTTTCTTAACGAAAGAAATCATATTGTCAAATAATTATTTACAGTATAACATAGGTCATGTCATGTTCACGGTTCAAGTATGAAATAAATAAAATTTTTAGAGTTAAAAAACCTGAATCTTTTTATCACGTCTCTACGTCTGAGTATGGCATAACCGTTGACAAGCTCAATTGCATTCTCCAAATGTTTTCGAAAGTGTTCAATCACTTTTCTTGAAGAATCGTCCACTTGTTCTTTTAAGCCATCGAGTTGAAAGATCAAAGGAGTGATCCTTGATACAATATCTTCAAGACGGGCCAAAATGAATTTTGAGGAATGTGAACTATTTCTCGCATTTTTAATAGCCTCGTGTAGAAATTGAACGAGGTATTCGAGTGTAGTCCCGACAACAAGCTCAACAATTGTCATGTTCTTGGAATATGTTAATTGAACTATAGAAAAGAAATTGGAGTTTGTTTGGAAATTTTTGAATGATGAAAAATGTTTATGTGTTGGAAATAAAATGGACAATCTTTTTATAATTTTAAAAAGAGGATTAGGCATGCTTTTGCAATTAATATAATTAGACATGCTTTATCAATTAAATTTTAATTGCACACAATATTTGTCGTACATCAAATACGATATAATATAAGTAAAATAGAGCATGCAATAAGTATTGAATTTGTAGTATAATATATGATATAAGTAAATAGAGCATCCAATAAGTATTGAATTGAATCGCATGCCAATATTCCTTAGTGAAATCGATTTTCGAAACCTTGAAAAGAACCCAAATAATTTGGGCTTAAAATGTTACTATTAATAAAAAAATCCAATAAAACATATGGCGAGAAAAAGTTTTTTTTTTCCTTTTCATTTCGACATGAATTGCGCAAAATCGATTCTCTATTTATACTTTTACGACAAGAATTTTGTATTAATGACGAAATCAATTATAAAGAATATTATATATGAATTCACAAGTAAATCCTTATTAAATTTATTGCCTTTAAAATATTTGATTTGTTTGATAATACGTCATTATCCATTAAAATTTAATTTATTGGATTTGTAAATTAGGACTTCCCACGACAGCTTTTCCCTTAAGTTAAAATCAATATTAATTATAATATAGTTGTAATCTAATGCATTAACTATGAAATTCGAAATAGAATGCGTTATGAATTAATGGAATCCAAGGTTTGATTGGTCATTAAACTTTTTATTTTTTCAAGAGAAAAATGGTGTGACTGGCCATTAAATTTTTTTAAAATTTTACAAGAGAAAATTATGTTTAATGTCATTTTAAAATAATTATATTTTTTCTAGTACTTTCATTTGATAATAATGTCTCTTCAAATAAATTTTTTAATTTATATATTTAGATTTTTTAAACATCATAAATGAAAATAAAATCAGATTCAATCGGTCTAACGTCTAAACAGACTGCTATATACTGTTATAGAAAAATGTGGTTGAAAAAATAAATGTTTTAAAAATCTTGTCTAATTTTATCTAATCATCTCTAGGCCATCTTTGTCTAATTCTATCTAATTGGCTTAAAGGTCCAATAATTATATAGATTAGATTATAACGAGCGTAACGCGTAAAATGATTTATATAATTATTTTATTGTTTAATTTTTTTATTTCAATATATATATATATCATATCGTATAAAAATTAATGAATTTAAAAAAAATATTGAAGTGAAAATGCAACGAAAATAAAATAAATTAACAATTTTAACAGTTATTTATTCATGAATTAAAAATAACAATGTTAATATATAACTGATTTTAGATTTAAATTAATTAATTTAGAATTTATATCAATCATAAGATATAATATTATTTACTATTAGAAAATATATCAATATTTAGATCATAACATATATTATAGAATGCAATTCAACACGATGAGTAGGTCTGGCCAAATCGGTTTTCGATTCGGGTTTCGGTTCGGTTATGATGGTACGGTTTATTCGGATTTCTATAAATAATAACCATATTATAACCAAATTTAAACCGGTTCAGTTCGGATCGGTTTTATAACGGTTCGGTTCGGTTATGTGTAAAAAATGATAACCAAAATAACCCGAACTCTAATTAATTCGATTTGTTTCGGTTATTATTTGGATACTATTCCGGTTATTATTTATATATTAGTTCGGTTTCTTCAAAATTTAAGATGAAACCACTCTTATGTAAAAAAAAGTTAGATATAACCAAATAAAGAACATAATTAAATATGAAATCAGTGGTGAAATCGTCGGAGAAATCGATGGATGGATGAAATCTCCGAATGAAATCGATAAGTGGGTAAAATCGTCGGATAAGACCAAAGGGAAAGGAGAAGAACACGCTGAAGAGAGAAGAAGAAGAACATGAAGAGAGATGAACAACGTGAGGAAGAAGAAGACTTGCATGAGGATAGAAAAATTTGGGGGCTAAATTTTTTTTGTTAATATATTTTAATACCCGATCGGATAACCGATATTTTTCGGTTATTACCCGAACCGAACCCAACGGGTTTTACATAATCATATCCAATCGGCTAATTTAAATATATCCAAACCGAACCGATTTTTTTTTATTTTTACAAGAGAAAAATTATGTTTAATGTCATTTTAAAATAATTATATTTTTCTAGTATTTTCAATTGATAATAATGTCTCTTCAAATAAATTTTTTAGTTTCTAAATTTAGATTTTTTAAACATCATAAATGAAAATAAAATCAGATTCAATCAGTCTAACGTCTAAACAGATTGCTATATACTGTTATAGAAAAATGTGGTTGAAAAAATAAATGTTTTAAAAATCTTGTCTAATTTTATCTAATCCTGTCTAGGCCGTCTTTGTCTAATTCTATCTAATGGTCTTAAACGTCCAATAATTATATAGATTAAATTATAACGAGCGGAACACGTAAAGTAATTTATATAATTATTTTATTGTTTAATTTTTTATTTCAATATATATATCATATCTTATAAAAATTAATGAATTTAAAAAAATATTGAACTGAAAATGCAACGAAAATAAAATAAATTAACAATTTTAATAGTTATTTATTCATGAATTAAAAATAACAATATTAATATATAACTGATTTTAGATTTAAATTAATTAATTTAGAATTTATATCAATCATAAGATATAATATTATTTACTATTAGAAAATATATCAATATTTAGATCATAATATATATTATAGAATGCAATTCAATGAGCATGACAATTTACTTCAAACCCTCCTATTACTTGTCAATGTTCTCCGTATGAACATGGTAGGCATCGATGAACAACTTTTCAATGATTGTTTTTCTAATTTTTTTTCTTTCTAATCACTTTCAAAATTTTGACCATACCATTTAAATTATCATAGTAACATCACAAGAACACATCAATAAATATTGAAATGGGATTGGAATCCACGTAATGCACATATTGATTTATATAAACATATTATTTTTTTATTAACAAATATTTAAATTTTAAAATTTTTATTTCAATATATATGTTATGTGAAATGACAAATTGAACGTAAATAAAAGAAATTAGTAATGTGAACATTAAAAAAATAAAATTTTTTAATATTTATTATTATAATAGTAATAAATCTTTATATTTAAAAAATTAACAACATGAATATATAATGTTTAGAAAAACTATGATCACTTTGAAAGTGTAAAAAATTTTCGGATTGTATTCTAAAAGTTTTACCTATTACTTAACATTAATGAGTAAATTAGTCATTCAACCACTAATTAATGATAAATTTTATAATGTATTTTTGAAGTAATGATATAACATACGTGAATTATATTTGCATGGAAAGATTATATTTTTTTATTTGTAAATTTCAATTTATTTTTATGGAAAATAAATAAAGACCCTCTAAAATATCTACGATATTGATTGTAATATAGCCCAAACAAAACACTTAATCCATATCATCTAAATCATCTTTTTTTAAGAGGTTAAACATATTTTCTTTTGTAAAATTAAATTTCTTTCATAATAAATAAAATTGTGTATGAAATGCTAATTGTATAAGAAAATTATATATTATAACAATAGAATAACAAAAAAAAATATTTTCTTAATATTAATAATTATTTTTTAATAAATTTAATTTAATAGTATAACTATTTTAATATTTAAATATAAATTGAGAATTTTTAGATCTTCTAATTTATTATATAATTTTTTTATTTAATCGGTATTAATACATGTTGATTTTCACATATTTTCTTTTCGAAAAAGAAAAAAGAATAAAATTGATAGAAAAATTTTTGATGACATGGCCTAATAGAATAGTGAGAGAGAAAAGTAATAGAATAGTGGAGGAAATAATTAATTATAATTAATATTATTAAATAATTAAGTATATTTTATATTAATTATAAAAAATTTGAAAAAAAAAATCCACTATAAATCTAATATAATATAAATATAAAATCTATATATTACAAGTGCATGTTTTCTCTGGCTTCTCAGCCATTCTTGCATTTTAGGCCTCCACGTCAACCATATACATTTATTAAAAACACTAAATTGGATCCAGATTTTCACTCCCACGATCTTTCCTTCTCTCTCCCACGCTTAAGAAACCGTAAACGTCTGGAATTCCAAGAGCTCTCTTCTCTCCCACATCCATCATTAGTAAATAGACGAGGGATAACCCAAGGCATTGAAATGGGTGATCGACGTGCGGTGGTTAGTGACACGAGCGGTGCGCCGGTGAAGGCATCTCCTTGAATCGCATACGTGAAACCCTATGATGGGGCTTTCATCTGTCGGACCTCTCTCAACGTTGACCCGCGACGGTTGGCCTCTCGGCGTGGGTGTTCGCTTCCATGTTGACGAAGATTTCTGCTCTTGCTTCTGGTGAAAGGCGAGAGGATACGATTTGGCTTCAGCGAAATAGAAGAAGCCATCTCCGGTGAGATTGCAGACGAATTCCAAGGTTCGGAAGAAAGGGTAATTGCGGATTAGAAAAATAGAATATGGGGGTTTGGTACTCATGATTCCCGTATTTCTGCGCACAGGACGAGCTGAGAAGTGGTCTTCATGGACATAGAAGTTGGTAAATCGAGCTGTTTGTGCACTCCTTCACTGTCTCCGCTAGTTCCAGCATGGTGAATTCGCCTTCGAAACCAATAGATCATACAAGGTGCGTTAAGAGTTTGATTTCATGTTTATATTTGATAAAGGGGATTGCTTGGGATGTCTGAAATCCTGCCCTTTAGTGTATCTCCAACAAAAGGGCTTTAGTTTTTATAAAGGATGATAAGCAACGAGAATGAGGTACCAAGTGAGAAACATAGCAAAAGCTGCGAGTCTGTGACCCGAGCTTCTGGACAGTCAAAGGCTCACCCCTAAATTCACTCGCAAAAACATGTCAGATGAATTAAAACAACGGGTGTTTAACAAGACAACGCCAACTGTAGGTAAATTGATTGAATGACTCACTTGAGTGCTTCTACAATGAAGTTGCTGATAACATGCCCGTCATCAAAGTTCATACGAGGGCCATCTGTGTTGAAGATCCTGGCAATGCGGATTTCTACAGCAAAGGAAAAGAACACGAAGATGAGAATATTGATAATATTAGGGAGTAAAGAGACAATGGAACATCAGAAATGTGACCGACCAATTCCATGCTGCCTGTGATAGTCAAACATCAAGGTCTCAGCCACACGCTTCCCTTCGTCATAGCAGCTTCGAACACCTATGACATGAAATTACCATTCGTATATTAAGATAAACACAGATAGGCAAAACCACAATGCTGCCTAATGGAAAAAATGGTGCCTCGGTAAACAAAGATTCTAGAAACGTATGCGTATGAACCTACCAATTGGGTTAACATTTTCTAGTAGCTCTCAGGCTGTGGGTGGATGAGAGGATCTCCGCACACCTCTGAGGTTGAGGTAAGCAAAATCCTGTTTAGAGAACAAAACTTGCTCACTGAGCCAAGCAAGAAGGCAACAAAACATGATCAGGGAACAAAGAGTTAACGGTGTCCCAAACCTTGCTCCAATACGCTTGGCAAGACCTAGCATGTTCAGTGTGTCGATCGCATTTGTCTTAATTTTCAAACTGTCTGACATACCCTCAGTTATACTGCAAAGGGCAGCTTCTGTGTGGCTCTGGCAAGACCTAGAAGAAGTTTTTAGAGACCTAGAAGAAGTTTTTAGATATCATGGAATCAGTACAGTTACTGCTGATTCAAAAGGAAATCAGGATGGAGCTGGAAAGGGAGGGATCAGCTCAAATAGCATAGGCTTAAGTGAAGCCCTCCGATCTCGGCTTGAGGGCCTGATCAATTCGAACGTAATTATGCTGTTCATGGAGGGAAAACCAGAGCAATCAAAATGTGGCTTTAGTGATAAGGCTGTTGAAATCCTCAAGCAAGAAAAGGTTGAGTTTGGGAGTTTTGACATACTTTTGGATGATGAATTTCGACAAGGACTTAATGTATATTCAAACTGGTTTAGTTACCCTAAGCTCTATATCAAGAGTGAGCTAATCAGTGGATTAAGACATTATGTTGGAGATGCAAAAGAGCGGTGAGCTTCAAAGGGTTTAGGCCGAGAAAGGGATTATCACAAAACAGAGCCTGAAAGATAGACTTAAATTTTTTTGCCTTAAAAACACTAACTTTAGGATATGATAAATTTGTGTTTTTTAGACAACACTTCAAAATTTAAAGAGTTAAAATATGATTTAGTGTTTTTGTTTGTGTATGGATATGATTAATTTGATAAGTTTATGTTTTTAAGACAAAATGTAAAAATTCAAAATTTTTAGGTTCAAAGTAATAATTTGTGTTTTACAGGCAAAAATTAAAAAGTTTGGTATTTTCTACACTATATTCCTAAAGTTAGTGTTTTTAAGGCAAAAAAAAATAAATTTGGGTTTTTTTAGGTTAAAGATAATAATTCATGTTTTATAGGCTAAAATAAAATAGTTTGATATTTTTTATACTATATTCCCTTGATTTTATATTGCGATTTAATATGATTTATAAATTTTTGGTGTTTATTATGATTGTTTTACATCGTACTATAGGTGTACTATCTGAATTTTCCAACTCCATATGTGGATCTCTTCAAAGAAAACTCGCAGGGAAAGCACAAAGCGTAACTTTTCAAGAAGAATCGGTGTCACAATGCTACAAGCAACAAACTGCATCAAGCCATACTCTATAGCATTAGGTTTTTGACAATATATTTTTTCATATTTAAGAAACAATAATCGTTTATATTGTTTAAATTTAGATTTATTAAAATTTTACTTCAATTATGTTCAACCAATATAATTTACTTTAAATCTTTTTATCTTCTTTTTCAATAAATAGAATCTAAACAATTATACATAAATAATTTTTCACACTAAAAATATAAATAACTAAACATAAATTTTAATATTTCAGTTAAAATTTACATAACTATATCATAGACCGCGCATTGCGCGGGGTTTTTATCTAGTTGATGTAAACAATTAATATTTAATGAGATAGTGAAAGATATAAATAATTAATATTATCAAATACTTAGATAACATAAATATAAAAATTAAAATGTATTAATATAAAAAACTTTTTTATATAAAAGACAAATTTGATATTAAAAAACAAAAAAAATAATATTAAAAACAAAAACAAGAAATATAAATAAGAATGCTTTTCTTTCATCATTTCATCATTCTATTCACAATGAAAGGGCAATCAACTATGCATTACTAAACCCTATCAACATGATCATCAATGAATCTTGTTCATATCTCTACCTACATCCTTCCCACCAACACTCCGATCCCTCGAATATTCGATCCTTTCCTCGATTCAGTTCGAACATCATGAAATGTTTATGTCTGTATGCGTCAGCTCAGGGGAGACAGGATTAGCACATCGGCGCAGGTTCCATCCCTCTCACTTCATTTTCCCGATACCGAAGATCAGACAAGCTTTGATCAGTTGTCTGAACCGGAGGACCCGCCTGACTCCTTCGCGACTCGAGGCTTCGTCTCCATTTCAGAAGCTCGATTAGAACCGTAGTACTGGTCATGGTGATTCCAAATCCGACTAGTGTGGCTAAAAGAATACACAGAAATGGTTGTATGTGAACCTACAGAAGCAAAAGACATTATGTCGTTAGAACGTCGGAACGAGAATTTTCGAGCCTAAACCCTAAACCCTGAACTCACACAAAACACATGATCCATATAATCTAAATCAACTTCTTTTTTTTTCTTAAAAGGTTAAACTTATTTTCCTTTTATAAAATTAAATTTATTGTTTCTCTTAATAAATAAAATTATGTATAAAAATTTTAATTGCATAAAAAATTAGATATTATAACAATAGAATAACAAAAAATTAATAATTTCTTAATATTAATAATTATTTTTAATAAATTAAATTATTTTTAAACCCTAAACCCTAAACTTTCGAGCGTCGAGACGTGAATTCTTACCAATGAGTAAAAAAGATGGGCGAAAAGAACGACGAGGATGAACTGAACGGTTGCGTATAACCATACATACTTCTTTGTCACTGCATATTGGTTACAGCAAAATTCATTTGATCTGATCAACCGAGTTTCTCGTGGTAAAAATAATATCGTTTTTCGATTGTAAATGTTGAAAAAACTCTTACCCATTGATGTCGATGTGATCGATGCAAGAATACCTAAAATGCAAGAGAAGGGTAACGATATCGTAATGGCGCCTGACTTCAATTTCATAACCTTCAAAATTTAGAAACCCGTTGAAACGAATAAGAATAATGACGGGTTTGAATCTGAAACATATCATTTGATGTTAAACAGTAACCATTCGATTTGGTATGATACGTCGGGACTCACCACGAGCTGCTCGAGGAAACAGAAGTAAGCCAGCATGCTTACGATGATAAGAACTGGAGCATCCTGCCATAAACTGAGAAACAAGTTCCCGTCATTGATACCCGTAAAAAGTAAAATTAGGGGTGGCCAATCCGGGTCACCCGGACCGACCCGAATCGGACCGATCCGAACAACCCAAATCGTTTGGACTATGGGTTACCTTAAGAACCCATATGGGTTCAAATTTCAGAACCCGTTCGGGTTCGGGTCGGTCCGGTTATCTAAAGTTATAAACAAAATATAATTTAAATTTTTTAAAAGTTATATAAAGACTTAAAAATACTAGTATATTTTCTTATATATATATATATATATTTATGTTATATTTGATATTTTTATTTTTNTACTAGTATATTTTCTTATATATATATATATATATTTATGTTATATTTGATATTTTTATTTTTATTTTATATTAAAAAACGAATTATCTAAAGAAATCTAAAACCGAATAACCCCAAATTATGTATAATACCTGACAAAACCGAACCCGAACAATCCGAATAAACTAAACTACCCGAAAAAACCCAAATATCCAAACGTAATTCGAGTGATTTCGGGTCCAATACTTTTGAACCCGAACAACCCGAACCCGAATAACCCGAACAATCCGAATAACCCAAACTACCCGAAAAAACCCAAATATCCAAATGTAACTCGGGTTATTTCAGGTCCAATACTTTTGAACCCGAATAACCCGGACCGCAAACATTCGGGTTCAATTCGGGTCAATTTTTTCAACATCCGAGGAACCCGAATCAAAACCCGAGGAATCTGACCCCGAACACTGATTGGCCACCCCTAAGTAAAATTATTCAAGTAATTAGAAGGTTCAAGTTTCTACTTGCCTGTACTGAGAAACCTCGAGATCAGGGACGCCTCCAAAGCGTCCTCGAGGATTCTGCATACTGAGAAGGGTCACGGGGAGATTCTGCACGTCGTGTTTGCATACATCACAAGTAGTATTGCCTTTAACGGCGAACCATTTCATCGTACATTCTTTATGGGCAAGAGCTAATTCGCCTTTGCACATACATTCCATCTTAAAGGCTTCTGAATCTTCTCCTAATTCAACCAAACAGATTCTGCATACAGCTTCTTCTTCATAAACATCTTCTCCACCGTCATTGCTTTCATCTGAAACGTATCACTAATATAAGGCGCAAATCCGTTATTGTGTGTATATTCCGTCTCAAAACGAAATCTTTAAAACTCAAAAGCATGATCTGTATCATAAATCCAAGACTTTGATGAAACAATAAATCAGACGGCTGAAAAAAGCGAGTTTTTTTTGTCTCGACTGGTAAAGTATCATTAGAAGAGTCGGGACGGGAAAGTAATTTCTGGGCATATTCCGTCTCAAAACGAAATCTTTAAAACTCAAAAGCATCCTCTGTATCAAAAGTCCAAGACTTTGATGAAACAATAAATCAGACGGCAGAAAAAGGCGAGTTTTTTTGTCTCCATTGGTAAAGTATCATTAGAAGAGTCGGGACGGGAAAGTGAATTCTGGGCATAATTTTTACCAGTAGCACTTCCTGGAGTCATGCTTGATGCCCTCATTTTAAGGCTTCCTTCATCTCCATGTGATGGAGTAGGAATCATCCGGAAAAACACTAACTGCCTTAGACTTCCATCTTTATTGAATGTAGGAACGGAGCGTGAACGGTGAATAGGCGCCCGAGACCCTCTTTTCTGCATAGAAGGGATTCTATTAGGGCGATCAATGCGTCAATTTAAACATAAACCTAACGATGCTAAACGGAGAAAGGCCTAGAGAGCAACTATAAAGGAGTTTGAATGTTCAACCCTAAGTGGATTCACCTATATCAAATATGGGCTGGATCTAACTGATGCGGGATAATTTATCATAAAACTCCCCCTCACGTCCAGACTCGGTTCTGGAGCGTGAACATCGCAATCAGGGACCCAACATCGGTATATCAAAATCGGGACGAACCTGGCTCTAACAAATATGGGTTTGGGCCTAACTAATCCCAAAAACTAGCTCAAGAGTTTAGGCTTGCCCAACACCATATATATGAGACCAAGTTTCATGTCCTATCCAATATGGGACAACTTATCATAATATTCCCCTTACGCTCAGACTCGATGCGGGAGGGCATCACAATCGGGGGCCCAACATTGGTATAATTCAAATCGGGACAAACTAGACTCTGATACCATATCAAATATGGACTGGACCTAACTGATGAGAGATAACTTATCTAACAACCTATGTACATAATATGAATTAGAATATACTCACAATAAAAGCAACCGGATCAACCACACAGCTTCCATGGGTGGACTCTGGATTTGAATGAGCTAAAGGGGTTGAAGGAAGAGATGTTGTTTTGTTCAATCTTGGTGCTAAAAGATTAGTGAAAGACCATGTTCTTGGAACATAAGACTTATCCCTCCCTTCTGAAGCAGACCCTAATGCCAAGATTACAGCTTTTTCAATGTCGATATTGTTGTTATTCGCCCGATTCTTAAGGCTTAACTTTGGGAGGAGATTCTTAAAATTTGGTCTGTTTCTTGATGGAGAAGGACCAGGAGACACATTGAGACTCGAGATTTTAGGGCTCCACAGTGGAGAGAAATTAACCCTTTTGACATTAGGGCTTGATTCTGCAGGTGTTCTTGAAGGTGTATGGCCTAATGATAGATCCTCAATTATCTCAGCAGAATCTCCATCCTGCAAATACAATGGAAGCACAATAATCAGAAACCAAACTGTTCATCTTACTTATGGTGATGATTCCATGGCTATAAAGTTTTCAATTTGCACAAGACCCATTAAACCCTAAACCCATAACCAGATAAGAAAAACAACGATTGATTGAATTCTAAGCATGCCCATCAAAAGGATAAACCCAAACTGTTCATCTAGGTCGAATGATTTTCAGTTATGGTGACGATTCCATGGATATAAATTTTTCAATTTGCAGAAGACCCAACAATTGACTTAAACCCTAAACCCATAACCAGATGAAAAAACAACGATTGATTGAATTCTAAGCATACCCACATCGAAAATGAAAGAAAGATTTTACCTTTTCAACTGGAAAATTCTCTTGGCAAGACCCAGATTCTTCTTTCCTTTGTTCTTTATCATCCATCATCGAATTCAAACAAACCCAGAAAAAGAAGAGTAAAATTGTATCTCAATTCGTAGAAAAATAATAAATTCCGGTGAAGCAATTTCACAAGAACCCTAGAAATGGATTCCTCACTTTGCTCATACTTTACACTTCATGAAAGGACACATTGTATCACTCTGTCTCTTCTCTCTGCTACAGGTAAAGTCAGTTTTTTTCCGGCTGTTTTATTCTTTTGTCCTCATTATTAAATTGATTATATTTATTTATGTTTATTTTATTGTATTTTGATATTTGTAATGGGAAAAGAATTAAGAAATTAATTGTTTATTAAGGAACTTTCGGATATGCTTTGTACAGTTTATCTTTTGTACAGTTTATCTTAGCTGTTTACATTCTATTATTAGTTTTTTTACCTTTAAAAAAATATTTATAATAAAACTTTCTTTGTCTTGATTCATGGTTAATAGAATATGGACAAGAGATTATTTTTTACTAGTGGAACTCCAATTTTGGATTTATAAAACGAATATTTTTAAATTTAATTTTCAACCTCTAAATTAAATATTGATACTTGACTCAAATTTTGAAACAATATATTTATTTTAATGCTCATCTTAAAACTGAATCGATTATATAAATTCCGACCGACCAATTTGGATTAGTTTCATTGATTTAATTGCAATTATCGACAATCGTTTTAATTTGTATGAAAATAATGATAAATAGTCAATGAGTTTAATTGAAATTTATAAAAAAAAAATAGAATTTTCCATCAAATATATCAAAATATTAGGTATCTTTCTTTACCAATCTAAATATCTTTTATTTCATTTTTACGATATTTTGTTCTGATTTGTTATTTAGAATGTCATTTTTTCTATATAAAAATTCTACATTTAAAATTTAACTTCTATTGTTAAAAATTAATTATTAATATGATATATATCTAATTATATTAAAATATAAAACATATATATTATGTATAATATTTATATAACATATATAATACAATATATATATATAATATTATAATATATATACATATACATATATTATGTAATACGTAAATATTGATAGAATAATATGTATATATAGTAATAGGTAAATTAAGGTAAATCTTATATATTCTAAAACAAAACTTCCAGTGAATAGTAAAAATACCACGTGTTACGTTTTCGACCTTTGGATTTCATTTTTAGGTGTATTGGCCATTTATTGGCATTTAGATCAACAACTTCTACTGTTTGGGGAAGTTTCTGATTTTCGACCCTTGGATCCTCACACGATCTAACGATCTCCACCGTTTATTCTTCATTTCCTTCTCTCTCTCCTCCTAACCTTCTCACCGTATATTCTTCATTTCCTCTCTCTCCTCCTAACCTTCCCAGAACCTAAACCTAAATTTTTCTCTCCATATTTTCCCCCTTTCTTTCTTCCATTACACTGGCGGGGCAGACGAGACCTTGCGGGAGGCTAGACCGGTAGTCGAAGCTAGACGGGTAGGTGAGGCTAGGCGAGGCCGTGCAGGGTGAGGCGAGGCGGGTGGGGAGGGGACCGGAGGCGCGGGGTGAGGTGAAGCG
>CM071873.1:35652554-35669700 GCA_036759665.1 Gynandropsis gynandra | reverse complement strand
ATCTGGTGAAATTGGATGAAATCGAGTTAAAATTGGTCGAAATTGAGTCAAAATTAGATGAAAACAGGTTGCAGTTCGATAAAATGTGATGAAATCGAGTTAAAATTGGATGAAATAAATTTGAGATCTGGTGAAATTGGATGAAATCGAGTTAAAATTGGGCGACATTGAGTCAAAATTAGATGAAAACAGGTTGAAGTTCGGTAAAATGTGATGAAATCGGGTTAAAATTGGATGAAATAAATTTTAAATCCGGTGAAATTGGATAATATCAAGTTAAAATTGGATGAAATTGAGTCAAAATTGGATGAAATCAGGTTGAAATTCGGTGAAATGTGATGAAATCGAGTTAAAATCGAGTTAAATTAGGTGAAATAAATTTGAAATCCGGTGAAATTGGATGAAATCGAGTTAAAATTGGGTGAAATTGAGTCAAAATTGGATGAAATCAGGTTGAATTTCAGTGAAATGTGAAGAAATCGAGTAAAATCGGGTTAAAATTGGATGAAATTGAGTCAAATTGGATGAAATCAGGTTGAAATTCGGTGAAATGTGATAAAATCAAGTTAAAATCGGGTTAAATTAGGTGAAATAAATTTGAAATCCGGTGAAATTGGATGAAATCGAGTTAAAATTGGGTGAAATTGAGTCAAAATTGGATGAAATCAGGTTGAATTTCAGTGAAATGTGAAGAAATCGAGTAAAATCGGGTTAAAATTGGTTGAAATAAATTTGAAATCCGGTGAAATTGGATAATATCGAGTTAAAATTGGGTGAAATCGGGTTAAAAATCAGTAGAATCGAGTTAAAATTGGGTGAAATCAGGTTAAAATTGGGTTGAGATTCGGTGAAATCGAGTTAAAATTTGGTGAAATCGGGTTAAAATTGGGTGAAATCGAGTTAAAATTGGGTGAAATAGAGTTAAAAGTAGGTGAAATCGAGTAATTAGGTGAAATCGTGGGAAATTGAGTGAAATCGAGATAAAATTGGGTGAAATCGAGTTAAAGTTGAGTGACGATTTGAAATTCGATGAAATTGGGTGAATCAGGTTAAAGTTTAGTAAAATTGAGTAAAACAGAGGTCGAAATCGGATATTTGGAATGACGGTAAATTTGAAGTGAATGATAAACGAGCTTAATGGGCTAAATGGGTAAAACCCATTAAAATGAATGTAAATGAGTTTTAAACCCATTAAACCCATATAAATTTAGACTCATTTATGAAGAACCCATTTATATTTTAAATGGGTTGGGTTGGGTTAACCCACTAAACCCAACCCAATTTGACATCTCTAGAAGAGGGTTAGGAGTTTCAGTGGGTCGTTTGAGACTCATGACCTCTTCGAGTCAAGAGACTCATTGGATCGCAAGGATCGATTGAGTCTCATGACCCTCTTCGCAAGAGTCGTTTGAATCGTAAGCGTCGTTTGAGTCGTAAGGATCGTTTGAGTCGCAAGGGTCATTTGGAAATTATGACCTTTTTTTACTCAAGAGACTCATTGGATCGCAAGGGTCGTTTGAGTCAGAAGAGTAGTTTGAGTCGCAAAAGTCGCTAGAACCGCTAGGGTCATTTAAAATATAAAGACAATATGGGGTTATCAATATTATAAAGTTAGAATTGAAATTGAATTTTTTTAAGGAGGGGTAGTATTGAAGCTAGATAGTATATCAAATGTATTATTATATAGATTAAAAATTTTCAATCCAATTTAACCAATCAAAATCCATAAAAATATATGGATCAATCCACAGATTTTAATTTTATTCGAAAGTTTTTTAATAGAATTCTATAAACATTGATTTTTTAATTTGAAAAATATATAAACAAAATGATATAATTAAATAACACAATATAAATAGAAATTTTAAAAAATAACAATTAAATTTAGAAAAAATATATTTTTATATAATATAACAATAACAAACATAATTATAATTAGAAAATAACATATTTTTAAAATTATTCATTCCGTTTGATGATTCACAATTCACATGGATCACCAAAATTTTCAACATAATCCATAAATCTGCATTTTTTCCTAAAATTGAAAATTTCTTAATCCATCACATCCCATTATTATAGAGTTTAACTAAAATACACAACGTACTATTATACAATTTATTATATACAACCAATTCCACTATATATAGATATAGATATATATGTAGCTTTTCCTCCTTGTGGATCAAAGGAAGTCCTTTTGATCGTTTCAATGTGAAGTGGTCGAAAGCTCTTCACGTTCATCTCCTTCACCATTAATGTCGCCATTATTCACTTTAATCTCCAATAGTCTCTCGACGGGTTGTCTGCAAATTGGACACCGATTTGTCTGAAACCTAAGTACCTTTGCACATCCGTTACACAAACACTGCAAAACAATGTACCATTTTAAAACATCTCGAATGTCAAATATGGATTTGGACCTAACTAATCCCAAAAACTAATTCAAAAATTTAGTATTATCCAACACCATATATATATATATATATATATATACAAGATCAAGGTCATGTTCTTAGTCGATGTGGGACAATACATCGCAACAATCTCCCTTATATTCAGACTCGATCTTGAAATGTGAACATAATCAGGAGTCCAACGTCAATATACTCAAATCATGACGAAGTTAACTCTGATACTATAACCCAGCTCGAATAACCCAATCCATGAGATATATGGGTTCAATATAAAAAATCCAAACGGGTTCGGATCGGTCCGAGTTTGGGTTCGGGATAACCCGAGAAACCCGAATAACCCGAAAAAAAAAACTAAACAAACCCTAACCCTAAACCATGAGTCCTGACACAGCTTCATCTCCCTCTCACTCATACGTTTTAAAACTCGTTTAAAAGTCGAATTAATCGTTTAAAACTCGAATTACCCGTACTTAAATAACCTAAAAAAACTCGAAAAAACACCGAATTACCCGAAATATCTAAATAACCCAAATACAATTCGGGTCTTTTGGGTTCAATGTTTCAAAACCCGAACAACCCGAACCTGGACCGAAACCCGAGAAACCCGTCTCGAAAACCAAATGGTTTTTTTATTCAATTTTTATAACTCGAGGTACCGAAACCGGACCGAACACGAGGAACCTGTCCTGAAAACCGGATTGTCCACTCCTATCTGATACCATGTCAAATATGAGCTTAGATATATACATATGTGACCATACCAAGTTCCATGTCCTTAACCGATAACCGATATGGACCGATATGGAACAATACATTACCGTATTGTTTTCACGTGCTTACCATATGTCGACACGGGAGAACAGTCGTATCCCGTGGTTCAGACAAACATATAACACATTCTTTCGCTCGATCACTTGCATTTACATCATCTTCATCACCATCATCAACTGTATTACCAATCCCATATATCTCTTGTAACTCATATCTCATCTTATTCACCCATAGAATTTGCTTCATCACCTTTATCTTCATCTCCCCTTTCTCCTTCTCATACATTGCTTGAGTAATCTGAGCATTCATTGATCCTGACCCCGACCCTCCTTCTGCTTGAACCGTCTCTGCCTTAATGGCTAATGGATAGATGTTTGTATCGGCCGCCTTAAGATCCTCAAAGGCCGCCTTGAGATCCTCAAAGGCCGCCAAGTCTATGCCTGTGCCTGAGGGTTGTATGAACTTCTGACAAAGTCCTTTTTCAAAATTTTCGACAATGGGTGGCAGAATATCTTCTTTTGTCGGAATGAGACTGCATTCTTCTCCTTCTTCCGCAAAGCAAACGACTGTGATCCTGTTCTTTCACGGTCCGTAATATAGATTTTAGTCAAAAATTTACCATTTTGGAGTAAAAGATTCCATCTTTGTTTTGAAATTCGGTAAAAAAAGGAAATTTACCTTCCGGGGACAGTTGCATCAAACGTGAAGGAGACGAGAAACCGACCCGGATATTCCGGGTCGGGTTCCAACCTTAAAGTTTCTTTCTTTAAATTAACGTCATTACGAATCGTCACGGCCTTCTGGTGCTCTACGAATGGGAGCGGCGGTGGCATCATTGGACCGTAGTGATATCTCCCGACGGCGGCCCAACTATGGTACGGTTGCGGTGGATAGTGGTGGTGATGATGGTGGTCGTAAGGTGCCGGGAGAGGCCCCGGCGTCGTCCCTGGCGGGGGAGGATAGTAACCCGGATAGTGATTGTACTGGTTCGGGTTAGGGTTTGGGTACGGCGTCGCGGCGGCGGCGAACACGTAACGGTTATGCGGGATTTCCGAGGTCGGAGGTTGTGGAAAAGGAGGAGACGGTGGAGGTACTGAGAGTGTGTGGTTCCGACGTCTCCCATGTCGACGTCTCCCACTGCCTCCGTCTCCGTCTCCGTCTCCGTCACCGCCGCCGCTACTGCTGCCGATGTTCCCCATGGACGATTCAGACGAAAACCAGATCAAAAGATGGATTTTTTTCGCGACCCAAATGATTAAAGAAAAACAGAATCGATTTAGAAGTAACGAAGGAATCAAAAGAAAGAGAATTGGTTGAAAAAAGGGAAAAGAGAAGAGAGAGGAAGTGGGTCAGTTAGGTCAGGTGGCAAAGCAGCTCCACCGATGAACACCGTCGATGGTGTTAATTTGTTTTTTTCATTTTTATTTTACGATTAATACAAATATTATTTTTAACAATCGTATACTTATTTCTTGCTATATTTTTTCCTAAAAAAAAACTTTACTATTAGTTGAATGTTTTTTCTACGTATTTCTGTTAATCCAAACTTCGATATTTGGATTAACTCAATCAAATTTAAAAATTTTCAGATTCGCCTAATACTTATATATAAATTCATAATTTATTTTGTAATTGATACTGAACAATATTATTACATAATTTAAATTTTAACTTTTAAAACTTTTTTGTGGGCAACAATTTCTTTGCACACAAAATATAATTCACTGCGTGTGTATTTGCAAATGTCTCTACTAAAGTGCATATTTTTTGTGTAGATCTTTTTATATTATTGAATTCGAATAATTGTGATTTACTAAAATATTAATGTACAAAATTTTGTTAAGGTAAAGTTTAAATTATGTCCACCATCTTTCCCATTTTGTTTCCAACTGAAGTTCATAATGGTATTTGATCTGAAATTCATCTATGAAATTATGTTCACAAAAATTAAATACTTTATATATATAGGAAAATAATTTAATACTTTAAAGATTAATTTGAACAATATAATATAGATAAAGCATTAGTGTAGAGTTCGTTAAGTTTCAAAGATTGTATGATGATGACTCAAGTGGATCGCACATATGATACAGCTGACACCCTCATTGACTTTCATTACAAATGCATAAATTTTAAAGTAAAAAATCCCGAAAATATCTAAACTCCCTTAATTTCTATAAAATTATTTAAATTTTATATATCTAAAAATAGTTATTATGAATTTTTTTATGGAGATCAATTTAAAAATATTAATATTAATTTTATTTATTCATTATTTTCTAAACTATATTTATAATATACATATTTAATTATTTATCTAAAATTATGAAAGATATAATAAACAAACTAAATATAATCTAATACATCCCTTCAAATCGATTGGTGTAAATCCAAACAGTCCAATTTGTCAAGCAATTCATCAAATTCTTGTGTCCTAAATTTTTGGTGAAAATATTAATGAATTGATTATGCGTCGAAACATATCTACTGGCAATGGTGTCATTGAACCATCGACCAAAAAGGTTTCGATCGTTGCTGAAAAAAGAGCAAGTCACCAGTGATACTTGAACTCGAAGAAACGTAAGAGGAACGAGCAGCGGTCGAGCCGAGTGGAAAAGAAACAAGTGACAGTCTAGTCATCAGTCAAGTCGAAGAGCAAGCATCAATTGTCAGTCGAGGCAAGCGTTGTTCGAGTTGAGAAAGGAGTCGCGATCGAGTCGTCGATTAAGTTGAAGAATAAACGTCGATCGTCGGTTGAGTCGAAGGAGAAAGAACATGAATCAAGCGTCGGTCGAGTCGAATAACGCGCCGATCAGATCTTGAAGAAAAAGAATAAGTCATCGACCATCAAAATACGAAGAAAAGTCAGAGGTTGAAGGTCAAATGTCGAAAGAGGCGTTCGAATATGGATGGAAGAAGAATATGATGGCGTCGGTCCAATGAAAATGTATGGTCGATCGGTCGGTTAAAGAATTGTCGTCGGAATGAATAACAAGAAATTCACCAAACGGGTATATACTCAATCGTTAGAGTCATTGATTATATACTCAGTCATGAGTCATCGTGCATCGATATATTCTAACATGGGATCATCAATTATCCAATCTAGATCATCATCTTATGCCTATATATATCCAGACATGGGGTTATCTTATATTGCGTAAACACATACAAACAAAAATATAAGGTTAAAAAACATAAGAATGAAAATAAACCACGATATCATTTTTTTAAAGATTGTCATGGTCGATAATCATCAAATTTGCGGAAGATAAATGAACATCAAAACCAAAAAAAAAAGATTTTAGACTCTGATATCATGTCAAGATCAATTTAAATATATAAATATTTATTTTATTTATTTTATTTATTTATCATCCCTAATCTATATTTATAATATACACATTTAACGATTTATCTAAAATCATAGAAAACCTAATAGAATAAATAAATATAATAACAAAAATACTAGAAAATATAAGATATATTTTCTAATATATTTAAATTCCATCTAAATATTCCTAGTTACATGTATCAATAAATACACATATGTTGATTGTTCCGTTTATTTGGCATTATATAGTTTTAATTGTTTTTAATTCATATTTTATTTAATAATGATTTTTAATCGGGGCAGAATAAAAAATACATTTAGTATGCTGTTAGGGTTTCAATCCTGCCATTTCCTAAAAACAAATCTGACTTCAACTCTACTCTTATAATATTGATAACACATGTTGTCTTTGTACTTTAAACAATCCTTGCGATTCAAACGACCCTAGCAACTCAAACAATTCTTGCGACTCAAGCGACTTTTCCGACTCAAACGACCCTTGCGCGTCAAACGACCCTTGCGACCCAATGAGTCTCTTGAGTCGAAGAGGGTCATGAGTCTCAAGCGATCCTTGCGAAGAGGGTCATGAGACTCAAGTGACCCGTGCGACTCAAGCGACCTTTGATTCAAATAAGGTCATGAGTCTCAAGCGACTCATCGAAACTCCTGATCCTTGCGATTTTTGATCCTCTTCGACTCAACTTTGAAATCGTCTCTCACTCGAAATCGTCTCTCGTTCATCGCTCACAACTTCGGAATCGCCTCTCGCTCCTTGCTCTCAACTTCGAAATTGCCTCTCGCTATTAGCTATCAACTTCAAAATCGCCTCTCGCTCATTGCTCTCAACTTGAAAATCGTCTCTCGTTTCTTGCTCTCAAATTCGAAATCAACTCTCACTCATTACTCTCAATTTTGAAATGGGTTTCATTTAAAAAAACATGTCCAACCGTATATGTTTTCACGTACAAAAAAATAAGGGTATAATTTTCAAAGATATACTTGAAACAATAAAACCCTAAGAGAGTATCCTTGATATTTTGTCTTTTTAATATGTGTATATGATAATTTAAAAAATTTAAGAAATTCTAAAGCTAAATAAATAAATAAATCAGTAATATTTTACCAAAATTTTGTTTAAGTTATTCGATTTATATTGCATCTTTTTTTGTTTCACGGGCTGAGGTAGAAGAAGAATACGCGCATGCGCGTGTACGTGATGGTCTATGTATATATACATATATATTAAATGAAAAATCATTGAAGTAATTTAAACAGGTACAAAAGATTTACCAATGATAAAACAGATGCGAACATTTACTAGTGTTCTAAAAATCCCGCCTAGGCGTCGCCTAGGTCCCGCCTAGACGCTAAGCGCTCCTTGACCGCCCGATTAATTTCTAGGTGGTCTTTAAAAAAAATAACTGACGTCAAAACGACGTCGTTTTGATACTTAAAGAACAAAACTAACAATGACATATATCCATGCGTTTATCTTTTATTAACTTTGCTATCGTTATTTCATTTGTCTTCTTCTATCTATTGAATTGTTTATTGTCTTCGTCTAAATCTTTTATCCTTGCATTCATATCTCATTTTTGTCTTCGCCTTCATTATTGTTTTTCTTATCTTCTCTCTCATATGTTGTTATCGTCTTCATCTTTTGTCATCGCCTTCATTTCTCATCTTCATATTTGTTTCATCTCCACCCTTGGCTTCATCTCTCGTATTCACCCTCGCCTTTTCCCTTGTCTTGGTCAAACATCATCTTCACTCGACAACCATTTTCTATATTTTATTTGTTTTATATTATTTGTCATTGTAAGTTTGATATTGTCAATCTAATACTTATAAATATTTTTTTATAAATACTAAACTGTATTTATTTATATGTTTTTTTTATAAAATTAAGTACTTATAAATATTTGGAATTAAATATTTATATTATAATTATATTAAATATAAATAAAATATATATATCCGCCTAGTCCGCCTAGACACCGCCTAAGCCCCGCCTAGGCGTTCTGGGCGCTAGGCGCTGGGTGTCCGCCCGCCTAACGCCTAGCGCTTTCTTGAACCTTGACATTTACTTAATCCGTATTTTCTATAATAAAAATCCACTTGACTTTGGAAAAGATTGACAAAAAACAATTAAAAAAGATCTAGTAGCAGGAATAAAACATATATAAATCTATATATATAGCATGAATATATATATGTGCATGCATGGCTCCTCGTACGCCATTCAAAGCGATCATCCGTTACTTTGATGAGCTTTTGCAAATGGCATACAATAAACAAAATATATGTCAAATATGAGCTTAGTTCTAAGTTAGAACTTCTAACTAATTCCAAAAGTTAATTAAAAAATTTAGAATTGTCCAACACCATATATATGAGTCTAAAGTTCATATCCTAACCGATGTGAAACATTTCCCTTCACGTTTAAGTTCGATATTAGAGCGTGGATATCACAATCGGGGCTCCAACATCTGTATATTTAAATCGAGAAGAACTAGGCTCTCATATCATATCAGGTTATGATAAATTGTCTCACATCGGCTATGACATGAACTTTGGACTTGGTGTTGGTTAACTTTAAACTCTTGAGTTAGCTTTTGGGATTAGTTAGGTCCAAACTCATATTTGACATGGTATCAGAGTCTGGTTTATCCTCATTTGAATATACCGATGTTGGATCTTCAATTGCGATGTCCACGCTCTAGGACCAAGCCTGAACGTGAAAGACAATATTATGATAAGTTGTCTTATATCGACTATGACATGAATTTTGAAATCATATAAAATTAAATATTTTTTTTATATACCTAAAATATTCATTATTATAAAACCCTTAATTTTTGGAATTTGCTAAACAATTTACATATCAAATATCTTTATTAAATAAAATGTATGAACTTTCAATGTGACATCAATTTCAAAAATGATCGGTTTTATGAAAAAAAGGTATCTTAAGGAATAAATTAATGAAATTTGTAATTTTAACTCACAAATTCAAAATTATTTAGTTTATATAACCACTAAAATATTTTAAAATTTTCTTCAAACCAAATATTTAACATTGTTAAGTACAATTTTAATTTCAAAAGCATAATAAAATATGTGTATGAATAATATTGATTGTATTAATTTACATTTTTTTATCTATTTTAAGGCTTTAACACAACAAAATGTCAAAGATATCTTCTTAATATTTCCTTACTTTACTAATACCTTTGAAACATAATAAAAAATTAGAAAAAAGACGGATATATCTTTATTTTTTTAGTGAAAACACACAAGATTTGATATTTTTTAAACGAAATTTATTTCAAAATTTAGAAGAAGGAACGAAAAACGATTTCGAAATTGATTCAATTTTCAAACGATTTTCGCATAAATCACATGAATCGTATATATCACAAAGATTGAATATAAATCGTATTAATCGTTTGGATGGCATGGATCACATAAATCACATGATCACCAAAAAAATATAAAATATCAATGTTATAAAAATAAAATTAAAATTTTTTTATTAAAAAATGATAGGTATGCGATATAATAGATTTATGGACCCTTATACGAGTTGGGCCTTTTTAGGCCTATAATATATTTCGATAAGTTTCATTGACATATTTTTTTTTTCTTTTCTCCATAAAGGATTAAGATAACAAAGTTCATAAGCAAAAAAGAACGTTATTATTTTAATATATGCCCAAAAGCTTTATTTATTTCCATTACAATGAAAAGTAAATCTCTAAATAAGATTTGTAAAGAGATATAAAACACAAGCTACAGCAAAACAAAATATATCAGGCAAATGGTAATGCAAGCAAAGTTTTTAAATTTATTTTATGACTAATTAAAACCAAAATTACAAAAAAAAACATAAAGAAAATTAAGAACTCCCGATTTGATCTTCTTCCTCATAAATGGTTTCCAAAGAAGGCAAAGCTGAAACCCTTTTAGGAAAAACAAGAACCATTGGAGAAACTTCGATAGGTCCGATCGATTTCGTCATGTGATCAAATATATAAATCTTAAATTGCTAAAAATTACAAAATTGGTAAAATAAAATGAAATTTAGACTGATTTTAGGGCTCGACGGAGAAAACAATGAGATGGGTGTGTGTATTTATAGGAAATTACACTATGGAATAATTTTTAATTTTTAAAAATTATTAAATTGGTTTACTGAAGCGTGAAGGAAAAGTCACGTGAGGAACGTGGAACACGTGCCAGAGATAAATGTTCATGACATTGCGTATTGCTTTTACCACCATTTGTTTATGTTTCTGACACGTGTGTATATTTATTTTACATTTTATGACAGGTTTTTTAGGTACACCTAAAATTCATTCATAATTAATATATAAATTTAAAAAAGTATAATAAAAATATTAATTTAAATTTTGTAGGAATATTCTTTTATACCGTATAAAAATGGAAATACTCAATCTTATGTAGCTCAACCTAATTCAGCAAAATTTATCGACAATGATATAACTTAACTCGCGAATTATATTTTCTTTTTTTTTATAAAAAACATAACTTCTTCTCATCCGAAAATATTTATATAAATAATATAATCGTATAAACATATTATTAAATAATATAACCTCACAATTAACCGTTTTGAAAAATTTTGATCGATTAATTAACTAAAAATATAGTTAGTTGAACAAAATGAAATTTAGTTTTTTAGACCACCGGGCAAAGCCAGTGTTAGAAATTGGAGTGTATATAAAGTCATCGGTGACACTAACATTTTGACTTATGTTTTCTAAAAGTTGACCTATATCCCATTAATTTATTTTGTTATATAATCATATTTTTATCTATAAATTAAAATTATCAAATTTTAAAAATTCCACATAAAAAAATTATTACCTATAAAATGTATAAACCAATTCACAATTTTGTTAAACTTTAACGTTTAACGTTAATTCATGATTATTAATAAATTTTGAATTGAAAATCCGTAAACCTCGTAATTTTTTAATTTGCATAAATTTTTGTAATTGACTTATAACCTGTCTATGAATATATCGATATCAAATCTGGATATAAAACGAATAATATGATAAATTGTTATGAATACAACACTATAAAAAATATTATAATTAATTAGATCTAAATTTATATTTAATACCCTCATTTATACAAGCTAAAATTGACGCGAAACTACATTTTTTTTAACACGTATGCAATATGTCACGAAGAAAAATACATCTAACTTTATAATCATTGAGCGTGATCATCATCACCATCACCATCATCATCATAATCATAATCATAATCATCATCATCTTCTTCAAATTCTCCTTCAAGAATGGTCTCGAGAACCGGAGAAGTCGACGGCTTCTCCGGCCATATAAACTGCGGCGGAGCAGCCTCCATCCACCACGCCACGTTCATCTTCTCATTATTAATCTTCCTATAATACTCACACATCTTTTTAGTATATATGTATGTATGTATGTATAGAGAGAGAAGAGGAAGCTTTGAAAATATCTTTTGAGATTCAATCAAAGGAAGCTCTTGTATTGTGTATATACACTTTGTCTCTCTAAGTTATAGTGTCTACATGTATATATATATACACACACATATACACAACAAATGTGATATTTGTTGGGGTGGTGGGGGCAAAATGGGAAAAAGGTCGGCGAGGGAATTGGACAAGTGGACGACTATTATAAATCTACGTTAGGGTTTATTACTATAATAATGAAACTTCAAAGAATATTCCAGAACCTCATATTTATTACCATAAATAAAACACGTGTCTATATATATATGGTTTTTATAGTGGTCCGTATTTAATTGCACGAGTTACAAATACAAATGTCTCTATTCTTTAAATGACACGTTTCAGGGTTTTAGTTCCTCATGTTTTTAGCGTTGTATTAATAGTAGGGGTGACTTATTTGGATTTCGGTTCGGTTATTGCGGGTACGGTTTATTCGGGTTTGATAAAACTATAACCAAAGTATACCCAAATGTATATTGGTTTGGTTCGGTTTTATAACGATTCGGTTCGGTTGTAACAAAAAAAAGTTACAACCAAAATAATAACCAAACTTTTTTTAATTCGTTTATTACGGTTATTTTTCACATAATTTTTTCTAGAATCGAAACCCTAGTTCGAAAACTTTTCTAGCATCGAAACCTTAACTCAGAATCTCTTCCTACCAATCGAACAATTCATAACCTAAACCAAATAAGACCCACAAACCCATGAAGAATCAAGTCGAAAGAAGAAGAACAAGAAGAGTGAGAGACCATCAAATTCGATATATTCGTACCTTTTTGCGACGAGTGCAAGACGGAAGCATAGAACGAGATGGGAGAATAGCCAAACAAGGAAAGTGTGAGTCGTGAGGAGAGCGTGAATCGTGAGGAGATGTCTCAAAAGTTGAATCGAAGAAGAAGAAGAGATGGGAACAAGGTGATCGGCAAGCGTGAGTTTCTCGTGGGTTTGTTCAAAAGAAAAAGAAATCTAAAGATAAGATATTAATATTGCATCTAATTTCTAGTATTATTAAAATACATATATAATTATAAAAGTTACATAACCGATCGATTATCTATGGTTATACGGTTAATAACCGAACCGAACCGTACCCGAATGGTTATACAAATTTCAGAACCGATTGATTATTTTATTAATAACCGAACCAAACAGGCCACCCCTAATTAATAGCCATCGAGGGTTTTAAAGGCCCATTTAAATGTATTATAAGCCCAAATTATTCATTGGATGCCTATTTATTATTACACCCACATAATATGTATATAAATTGGTAAAAACAATGCATGATTTATTGGACATTTAAAGATATAGGAGACCTTTTACAATATATATAAAAAAGAAAACATTATTTGAGATGATTTGGATAAGATTTTAGAGTTAAAAGGTTTACATAGAGATAAAATATTTTGTAAAGAAATATAAATAAATCAAATCATAATCAAATTATGAAAGCAAGATAATTATTTAACATTTATATACTATAATCTTTTAGTACATCCGACAAATAATTCCAACATATTTTAAACTGGAAAATTTTAAATTTGGAAAATGGATGATTCATGGACTTACCAATACTTACATAAAAAACGCTTAAAATTTATCATTTATCCGAAAAAAAATAATTGGAAAAACATTCAAATATTCGCATTTATATATCCAAAAGTTTTTTAAAGAAAAACTTAACAGACTACGTCTTTCTCTTGTATGGTACATGAAAATTCTCCCAAAAAACGAAAATTCAAACTTTAATCGGAAATCACCAATTGAATTAATTAATATTGAGTAAAAATGTTGATTTTATATCTCTTACACATATTAAATTCTTTGATTTTTACTACGTATACGTAGTTTACATGTTTCGAACAGAAATCATCGTTTAATGATTTTGAAGTTGTGGGAGGAAAAAAATAACTAATTTATTCGCTATAGCAAATGAGTACTAATATTTTATATTGTATGTTGATTACATACTGTATATAATAGATAAATTTTAAGAATTTAAGGTGCCGATAAAAAAAAGGATAATAATAATAATAAGGTGGGGTTTCCTTGCTGGAGAAGACAATTTAGTGTGTTGTTGGACATGCCACATGCAAAGTTATTTAAATATATTATAAATTGAAAAAAATCTAAACTTTTTTTTTCACAATAAAACTAACCAATTACCTGAAAGAAATATATAAAAAGGATTGGATAAGATAAAATAAAAAGGCAAAATATGAATTCCTGATTAGTTATATAGGCACAATGCATCTAGGTCAACTATGTATCTTGTATTCAACGAACTACCATGAAAATTTTGAAAAACAAAAAGAAATAATGGGTTACAAATTTAAAACAGTGCTATAAAAAATATTTAGAATGCCAAAGTTGATCACATACATTTTAATACTAAGAAAATGTATTATATAATTAAACTTTTTATAAAAATGAATTTATAATGATTATGTTATTAGACTACTAAAATGCAAGTATAAAGAAGGCGCTAAAAGAAGAATGACAACAGATTGTTGTGATTCCGTATTGTACCTTCATACATAATATTAATGTCAAGATTCTTGATTGAGATTAGTTTTGTTTCGTCAAATTAATTTTTGTTTCAAATTTTCATAAAACGAACGGATGTCTGTGAATTATGCTCTGAAATCTATTATTTTTTATTTGAATTGTGATTTATATGGATACATACTAAATTTCATTTGATATTTTTTTAGGAAATATAACATACAAAATATCTAATTATTTTATTTTAGTCTATAAAAATAAAAAATAAATCATTATTTTCAAACTAAAAAAATCCAATCTTATATTTTTTGTCTTAAAAACACTAACTTTAAGATATGAGTAATTTGATAAATTTGTGTTTTTCTAGACAACACTTCAAAATTCAAAAAGTTAAAATATGATTTAGTGTTTTTGTTTGTATATGAATATGATAAATTTGATAAGTTTATGTTTTGTAGACAAAATGTAAAAATTCAAAACTTTTAGGTTCAAAGTAATACTTTGTGTTTTATAGGCAAAAATTAAAAAGTTTGGTATTTTCTACACTATATTCCTAACTAGTGTTTTTAAGAAAAAAAAATAAATTTAGATTTATTTAGGTTAAAGATAATAATTCATGTTTTATAAGTTAAAATAAAATAGTTTGATATTTTTTATGCTATATTACTATTTTTTACAAAAGACATATTATAACATTTTATTATAAATTAAGATTAAAGTTGAATATTTGTGGATAGATTACGGATAGAAAAGTTTTTACATTTAGGTTCAAATAAAAAAATAAATCTGGATACCCAATCTATATCTACCAATAATAAAATCTACACAATTTTGACTTCATAAACTATTCAATATAGAATTTAAATAAAATTTTGCAAGAATCTCTAAATTTCAGTTATATAAATACCCAACAACATACGAATACCCAAATTATTGCTAGAATATGGAATTTTTTTTGTTATATGATACTCATTTATAGAATTTATCTATATTTATAGAATTTATGTTTCATAATGTATCCAAAATACTTTCTAACTAAAATTTAGTTAAATTTATATAAGTTCGAATTTAAAATGTATTTGTTTTAAATTTTGTAAAAGAAATCATTAAAATCGATAGAATTCGAAATCCATAATATATCTAACATTCAATCGATTTCGTTTGAATCAATAAAACTTGATTCCATAATGTATTCAACATGGCATTGACCCAAACATGACTATAAATTATAAATAATTGGTTTTAATAATGTACCAAAATATAATCTATCTAAAATTACAGTTAAAATTTATATTTGCAAAACATAATAAAATTATATAGATTTCAGCCATAAATTTTAGTACATTATTTTAACTATAATTTTGGATAGATTATATTTTGTTGTATTATTAAAACCAACTTTTTTATAAGTTTTACTGATCTTTTAGGTAAATTTGATGTTGCTAAAAAAATTAGATAATATTTTGTTTGGTATATTATCGAATCAAAATTTTATAAATTTTAGCAAAATTTAAATTGAATTAACAAAACATTTTGTATATTTTTGACAAAATTTTGATAAATTCTACATTTTGTATATTATGAAATCAATTTATAGTATATTTAAAAATATTCATGTCAAACTTATTGTAATTTTCGGTTATTATCTCTTGCCATTTAGAAATTCACAACAATAAACGATTTTTTAATGATGATTTATTATAGAAAATCATATAAAAGTTAAAAATTCAAGAAAAATAAATAAAATTGTGTCTCAAGTTGGAAAATTAATGGGATAACTAAAAGAAAATGAAAAAAAATCATAATCATGAATGATTGAGAAAAAAATTAGAAATACTTAATGAATCGTCAACATACAGATTAGTTTATATTCCAATCCATGTAAGTATTATAGATTTCTAGAAGAATATAATGAAGAATAATAAGAGATAATGATTGAAAATAGAGTAGAATTGAACCAAGAGATGAGAAGGAATTTTTCTGTTATATTATACAATGATTATACGTGATGCATTATATAGATAATACAAGAAAAACTATAACATGGAAATAAGAATAGAAAGGAAACTAATTAATGTACAAAGGAAAAGGAAAGAGGGGAATAAATTGTTGTGATTGCACAAGATCTCACAGTTGTTACAAGGGGAAGGTTCTGGAGCTTTCCTTAGACAATACGATTTGAATAAGGCATGTTCCCTTTCTTCATGAGCTTCTTAATATGAGAGATATACTAAAATGTAGTTTCCTTAACAAGTATGGTTTAAGTTGAATTTTTTTCAACAAATATAAAAAATGAGTTTTGATCCATTTAGTACCTCATCCATTTAGTACCTCCATAAGGAGATTTAGTACCTCATAAGGTAAGGTTTTGATCCATTTAGTACCTCATAAGGAGATTTGTCGTGAAGTCCTCTCGTCGGTAAGCGGTTGATAATATGACAAGCCGCTAGAACTGCATCTCCCCTAAAACGCTTAGGAACATTTTTTGCAAACATTATTGTGCGGGAAACTTCCATTAAATGGCGGTTTTTGCGTTCTGCGACTCCATTTTGTTGGGGAGTGTGAGGACACGAAGTTTATGAA
>CM071873.1:35630339-35651979 GCA_036759665.1 Gynandropsis gynandra | reverse complement strand
GATAAAAGATTATTGGCAAAATTAGGAACATAGAGAGCAGTAGAGTGTTTATCAAGTAACTTAAACTTCCCTATGCCTTTGATGGGTATGTGATTACCATCCGCTATAGTCACACTTCCAGCCGAAATATTCATATTAGCAATGAGATCTTTATCTTTAATCATGTGTGTGCTTGCACCTGAATCAACTATAACGTGATGTTTAATGTTAGCAAAAGAAGCGATGTTACCGGATCTTTAATCTCAGTTTTTGATTGATCAGTCATTTGAATGACTTTGTTGAACATCTGCTCAAGGGCTTCCATTGTAACATATGTTGACTGAGATGCTTGATGAGCCGCTCCAAAGAAGCTGAGGAGTGCTTTCCTTTTGCCCGGAGATGGTGATGGAGAATCCAACAACGATCTTTAGAGTGACCTTTCCTCTGACAATGATCACAAAAATATGTTTTCTTGTCACCTTTTGGCTTGTTAGGTCCTCCGAGACCGCCGGTGTCCTTGCTGAAGTGGGAAGTTCGGAGGTGTTTCTGAACAGTCGCTGAGAGCCGTCCTCCTTTTGAATCTGCATGAACACATCTTCAAGAGAGGGAAGCTTCTCGTACCGAAGGATGTGATGAATGAGGTCGTTGTAAGAACCATTGAGTGCAGAGAGGAGAGTGAAGACTTTGTCTTGGTCCTTTTGAGCCGCAATCTCTTGTGGATCCACCGTGGTTGGACGAAGCTCGTCTAATTCTGTCCACAATGCTTGCAGAGTACCGAACAAAGTTTTTGGTGATGTTTCCTCCTGCTGGACAGATCTGAGTTGCTTTTGAATCTCAAAGATTCGACTGAGATTGGAGCGGTTTCCATACACACGTTCAAGTGTGTTCCACAGATCTTTTGCCGTAGTAGCTTTGTGATATGAGATTAGGATTTACTGCTCTAGAGAGCTCTGAATTATGGAGAGAACGGTTTGATCCTCTTGATACCATTTTTCAGATTTTTCGTCAGAACTCGACTTCTCCTTTGTTGGCGGCATACCAGCGACATGACTCCACAACCCACGACTACTGATAGCAGTTTTTGCGAGGCTGGAACAGATGGTGTAATTGTCACCGGTGAACACAATAGGAATGACCTTCTGATTTAATCCTTCCATGATTTTCCGACAGAGAAGAATAATTTGACGTCGAAACGATTGAATAAAAATTTGCGGAAGACTGAGAATGGCTGAATCACTTCAGCTCTGATACCATATAGATTTCTAGAAGAATATAATGAAGAATAATAAGAGATAATGATTGAAAATAGAGTAGAATTGAACAAAGAGATGAGAATGAATTCTTCTCTTGTTTTATTCAATGACTATACGTGATGCATTATATAGATAATACAAGGAAAGCTATAACATGAAAATAAAAATAGAAAGGAAACTAATTAATGTATAAAGGAAAAGGAAAGAGGGGAGTAAATTGTCGTGATTGCAGAAGATCTCACAGCTGTTGCAAGGGGAAGGTTCCGGAGCTTTCCTTAGACAATACAATTTGAATAAGGCATGTTCCCTTTATTCATAATCTTTCTAATATGAAACATATGCTAAAATGTAGTTTCCTTAACAAGAAGTATGGTTTAAGTTGAATTTTTTTCAACAAATATAAAAAATGAATTCATGGATTATGTCACCTTGTATATTGGATTAAATTATATAGTTATTATATATAATATATATAATATTAATAACATATTATTATAACTTTTTATAAAATTTAAAATATAGTTCTAGATTATTATGAAATTTATATTTTGTAGTTTTAAATTTCAAAATATTTAGTTAAATATTATTTTTATTTGAAATTTAGACTTTTATATATTTAAATATTTTTATTTTATTTTTTAGATAGCTATTTAGATTATTTAAATAAATATTTTATAAATTATATACTTATATAAAACAATTTAACTCGTAAGTTAATCTATGTAATTTATGGATTATGATAGAATGAATTGATTAGAAAAAATATAATTTTTATAAAATATGTTCTGAACTAAACTAAACTAAAAATAACGCACAGGTTTGAAGTGGAGGCAAAACTAGGTATGACCATTTTTGGGATTTGGTTAAGACATAATGAGTGTGGATTATTCAGTTTTGAAAAAACAATAAATGAATTTAAATCGGTTCGATTCGATTGTACAACGGTTTGGTTCGGTTATATCAATCAAATATTGTAACCAAAGTAAAATCTGAACTCTAATATGTTCGATTATTATTTAATCATTTTCATTTTATCAATCATTTTATCATATAAAATTATAAATAAATGATAATATTCTGAATATTTCAAATAATTCATATATTTTACAGAATATAATATAATATATTATTTAAATTTGATATTTAATTTTAACAATTAATTATATTAAATGAATATTTATTTAATAAATATCATTTATCTTTATATTTTTTATATTTTATGTAACCAATCGATTATCCATAATTATTCGATTAATAATCAAATCGAACCGAATTCATTCGGTTTTTTTAACTTTTATACCCAATCAATTATTTTATTTATATCCAAATCAAATCAAATGATCATAATTCGATTTAGTTAAATTTTATATAACGGGACGGAAATATCCACCTCCAAAACTAATTAACAACCCTAAAATACAAAAAACAAAATGACAACAAGCATTGTAAATATCTGGGATTCCTTTGTCCAATATGGTAATTGAGTGATAGAGGAAAAATGTGGGGCTACGTGACGTGTCAAGATATGACGTCTGATGGATTTCCAATTTCATTATGCGATAAGGCCCAGTGGGCCCACCCATTTTGACTTCCTTTTCTTCATTTCATTGGCCCACGTGTCCCTTGGTTACGAATTTCAATCTCTTTTTGTTCAGTTTTGTTACACTAACAATGTTGATTTTGTAAAATCTAATAAAATCGAATGGAATAGTTAGTTATATATATAATCTATTGACATAAAATTTAAAGAATTTATGGAGTTTGATTTTGTTTATATTATTTATAAAATAAGCATCAATAATTAATTGATTATCTAGTTTTTTAGTAAGTATAAGTGAATAATATTAATGATATATATATTTATCTATTATATTTTTAATATTAAATATTACATTTTGTCATATATTATATTTTATTTCTAAAATATAATCATAATTTAATATTTTTAAAACTTATACTTTATCTAAAATTGTATATAATAGTTTGAATGATAAAATTATCCTTAAATCAAATAAATCAACAATAATCGTACAAGTTAAATTCTAAATTTTACTTCCAAACCAATTTTTATGTCTATCCATATAATTGAAGTTCCTCTCTGTCATATACGATATTTAATTATTAAAATTTTAATAACCCAATTAATCAGTTTACCCTTATGAGTATCGAATGAAATCCAAGATAACCAGTATTAACAATTATATGATAGTTATCAATTATTGCACATACATAAAAAATTTAAAATAAATTAAATTAGTAGATAAACTTTGGGTTTGAATTTAATGGAGCAATTATTTTATTTTAATTTTTGGAGACAAGATAGAAAAGCAAATTATAATAGATAAAGGTAACACGCCAGGCAGCTGTAGGTCCACGTGTCACCTCCGACGTGTCAACGTTAGAATATGAGTTAACTATCCGACGTGTCATTCAGATTGGAATGATGTGATTCCCTAGACAAAGGGCTCTGTTCTCCTGCCCGCATCCTCACCGGACTTCTCCTACGCTTTTGTAAGTCAATATGTAAAATTTGTCCCATTTTTGTCATGTATTGTATTTGATATGTCGATGATAAGATCACTTTCATGATTCAAGTAAATTATGTTAGAAAATGCAATTTATGGATAAAATTTATTGTATTAGACGAATTAAATATGTCTCTCTAAAGATATATTTTTGGATTCGTCTATAATTAAGAAACATATTTTAAATTTATGGATACAATTTTGTTTTTCTTTTGACAAATTTTTATGTTAGAAACGAATTTTTAGTTCATCTCAAATTTATATACAAATTTTTAATTTATCTTTTCTCTAATTTTAGGGACTGATGAAAAAATCAAATAATTCGTTTATAATTTTTTTAGAAAAACAAAAAAATAGAATTTATTTTAGATTTTTTATTTATTTTAATTGGATGCGAAAGATTGTAATTGTTTCGCATTTCTTTCTTTCATACAACCGTACCATGAACGATATTTAAATAATTTTCATTGAAGATCTCATGACAACCACTTTTCTCGATATTTCGTAGTCGAGTCTCGACCCTCAAGTAATGGCTTCCTTCAATTAAATTCAAATGAATTTTCATAATTCTTAATCTCTTTTGTTTGCTTTTCATTTCAAATGTACTCGTGAAATCCCCATCCGACTTGATGGTCGTCATTGTTCTAGCATTAATATTACCTCCTGATCCAAATTATTGTTCCCTTCCTTAAAAAATGTCGATATCTTCACTTCGAACTTGTTCGCCTTCTCACTACAAGAAATTCACAGATTAGGGACTGAAGAATCAGTCCCTAATCCGTCCGGAAAGGCATTTAGGGACTGATTAGGGACTGAAACGTCCCGTCCGCAAACGAGCGTCGGCAACCAGTTTCAGTCCGCAAACCGTCCGCAATTTCGGACGTAAAAGGTAGTCCGAACACCGTCGCAAAATTCCGGACGGAAAATGCCGTCGGGAAATTTCCGGACGGAGCATAGTCGTCGGGAAGTTTCCCGACGGAGATTTGCCGTCGGGAACATTTTTTTTTTAAAAAATTTCCGGACGGCAGCTTGCGAAACTGCCCATCTTCCCCTTTTGATTTCGCAGGGAACTCTTTCGTACAAAGTGCATTTGATTTCAGCACAAAGCCGATACACACAATCCCTGCTTTTATAACTTAATTCAAAAATCGATTGATTTCTCAGAATAGACAAATTTTTGTACCGAAAGCTAAGGCGACCCACTGTAAATAATCGTAGGGCGTCTAGAATAGTCGGCGATTTGTTCTACGAAGGTTATATGAATGTTAGAGAAGCCTCATTCTATGAGTATACTTGCTCCTCTACTGGGACCTTCGCATTGAATAAATTTGAAAACGAGATCCATACATATGGAACCCTAATCAGAATACCTAATTCAAATTTCAATCTAAAGCCAAACTTGGATCGAACACGCATCTAATCACTTGTTTCACCAAAGGAGAAGAATAATGGGAACAAATTCGAGGAAATACGAACCGCGAGATGTTCAAAGAAAACAAATCGAAACGATTGGATGCTCATATCGCACTTCCACGATCTTTAATTTCAGAGAGAGATAGAGAGAATGAGAAAGAGCGGCGAACAGGCGTAAAAAATGAGAGTGAGACCTCGCTTGGAGATATAAAAAATGGACTCAGCAGTTCGCAATCAGTCCGCAATTTAGAGACTACTGAAACAGCAGTCCGCAATTTTCGGACCGAAAATTTTTAAGTCCCGATTACGTCCCGAATTCCAGACGATTTAGGGACTGCCCAACGGTCCCCAAATTTAGGGACGGATTCGGGACGGTTTTCTTAATCCGTCTTTAATTAGTCCCTAATCCGTCCCTAAATTTAGGGACGGATTAGTCAGTCCGCAAATTCAGTCCCGAAATCCGAATTTTCTTGTAGTGTCTTAATCCTCAAGACTATCGGCCTCTTGCCTGAAATCGTCGTCGTGCACAAGTAACCGCATTAATGCATCATCAAAACCCCAAAATCTTACTGTCATTGTGTACCCTCCTCCACGCACCACATGAGATCACGCGATAAGACTTCTCTACTCGTTGCGTTGTGTTGCGTTGCGTAAGGTCACGGAGTTACATAGATGTTCTATACATATATGTTTTGGGAACAATTGAATTCATGATGTCTTCAAAATATTCCAGAAACAATTGAAGTCATATCTAACTATATTAAGAGGCTTCCGCACCTGTTGTATTGTCCATCACTCCACCATAAACACTTTGACAACCACCATCAATCTCCATTCTCCGTCATCGCCGGAAGAATCTTGAATAGAGCCTTTAGACCTGTCAAGAGATCTTCCACCATCACCCACCGTCAACGAAAGACTTTCTTGACGAGTGCCCTTTGACAAGTCAAGAAATCTTCATGCACACAACGAATCCTACTCGAACGATCAAGGTAAAACGGGTTCTACGTACGTATCCCGAGTTTTGAAACTCTTATATCTTGGTCGTGGATTGCTTCTAATTTATCTATTGCTCGAATTGGATTGACAAATGAAAAATATCTTGAAAATTGTAATAGCTTTTTCTTTCCACCTCTCTAGCAATTCGTTCATTTAAACCATCCGAAAATTGATCCATAACAAATTCTTCATCTTTCTAGCCTACTTCAAAGATGCTCAAATTCTTCAAATTATTCATCAAGAGTCCGAATTCCTTGGGTTAATTTTATATAGGCGTTCTAAATATCAATAGAAGTGAGGTGGCACATACTTCATTCGCATGAGGGCTTTCATTTTTTTCCACGTAGCAACTTATTTAAGACGTGTACGATGTCTAACGTTCAGCTCACGATTCCACCAAGTAAGAGCATCTTTTGTGAGTCATGTTGTTGCGTATTGTATCTTTATGCGCTCCGTGAAGATGTAACAGTAAAAAATATAGTCCATCCTCCTTTTCCAATTGAGATAAACTTATGGGTCAACAGGTTTAGCAAAAGTAGGTAGTTTAAACTTAAAATTGTTACCGTCGGGTTCGTGTCATGGTCTACGAGGTGGTTCCTATTCTGACTTTTCATCCCCGTAGATGATGTGGCATCATCTTGGTTGACGATTTGATCATTCTGCTTCTTCAAAGCGATTCATTCTTGACTCCATTCATTGGAGCATTTGCATAATCGTGTTGAGTTCGTTGTTGCATTGTGAATTATCTGCTAGCTCCGCTATAATCTTTTGTACGATTTTTTTCTTTTTTTTAATGCTAGAAGCATACCTTTGGTCTTTGAATCACGCTCTAATACCAAAATGATACATGTTTTACATTAAAAAATCGGGACACATACGAAGACCTTGATCGCTCGAGTAGGATTTGTCGTGTTAAAGAGAATTTCTTGGTTGGCCTAAGAGCAATTTTCAAGAAATTCATCTGTTGATTGCATATGGAGGTGCATGATGGATCTCTTCAGGATTCTTCCATCGATGATAGAGGATGAAGATTGATGGTGGTTTTTGAAGTGTTTATGGTGGAGCGATGAACACCACAACAGGTGCGGAAGCCTCTTGATATAGTTGGATATGATTTTAATTGTTTCCAGAACAATTTGAAGTAACCATAAATTTGATTGTTCCCATAACAAGTTGAAAACATCATTTTCTTAAAGCGGAAATAATGAAATGCGAAAAGAAAACATTCACATAGCTGATCACGAGAATGATGAATAAAACAAAAGAGTTTATTCTCTGCGAATAATAGTCTTCTTAAAAATTGGGTGGAGTCCTATATATAGGAGTTGATCTGTACCAAATTAATTAAAATGCATAAATACATTATTACAAATTTATCTACTTACCGTTTAGGAAGATGTACTAGTTATTGAGAATCATCAGTGGAGGAAAATAGATGATTCAATGCGATATGATCGGCTTGGAAAGATTTTTTAGCCGTTCGAGATCTTCGAAATAGGAAAGTAAAAGATATGGTGGAATAAAATCAAAATTCGGGGAGATTTTCCTAGTCATGAAATAAATATGAGATATTTATTTCTCGCCTTTCATTATCCGTATCATCCAAACCCCTCGGTTTCGAGGGTACGAGCCATTGCCTAATTCATAGTAGAAAATCGACGTGGATTTTCATTGAGTTGAGATAAAACAGATGGACTATATTGGTGGACGAAAATATAGGACTTGAAGGGATATTGATATCCTTGGGCATCTACCCTTGACGGCATATTCTACTAGCGTCTGATCTGCTATGTACAAGTAGGCCTCGAGAAATTTTTATCCATTTTGTTCCTTGGTTTAGCGCTTTGTCGGTGCGACCCACTTTTGATACGGTGGAGCTACCAAGGACCTCATCATGTTGGCATCTGATTGATCAAATAAACAGTCGTAATGAATGCATAAGACCAATAAGACGTTAGAAGAGAAGCATGTAGAAGGAGAGAAATACATGTGTCGATGATGACTTTTGAAAATACCATTGTGCTTGGGTGTATGAGGAGGAGTGGTGAAGTGTGAGATGTCGTGATTTGCAAGAAAGGAAGCCAAGGCAACATACTCTCTGTCGTTGTTAGAGTAAAGTGTAGTGATTCGGTTTTAAAATTTTGTTTCGACAAAGGCTTTAATTTGGATAAAGGTATCACGAACTTAGGATTTTGGTTTTAGATATAAATCCAAGAATATCTCATATAATGATCAATAAAAAAACATAATATTTAAAGCCATCGACGGAGAAAACATGAGATGTCAAAATATCGAAAAATAGTATTTCGAAGGGACGGATTGTAATGATAGTAGAGGAGGAAAAAGATAATTTGTGGCTTTTGTTACAACAACAAGCGTCACAAATCAACAAATAAGAATCACGAGACAATGGTAAAGCATGTGTAGACAAGATCTAATGTAGAATTAAAGTTGATGGATGACCTAAATGAGAATACCATTAGGATATAGTGGACTTGAAACAAGGGAAAGCTTGAAATGACAACTTGAAGAAGTAGTTGATTGGTCACATATAAACTCCATCTTTAGTACTTTATTTCAAAATAGGTGTGTCCATGCTAAAATCCTTCACATGAAAATCATCTAGGAAAAATTCAACGTAGACATCATTAGTCTTGCAAAGTTGATGAACATAGATGAGATTCTTGCATATATTTGGTACACAAAGCACATTTTGAAGATATAGTGAGTGAGTGGGAAGAGATAGAGAAATTGAACCCGTGTGGATAATGGATAACCCGATATTATCACCACCAACTATATTATCACCTCCTCGGTACGAACCGTGAAGAGCCAGATTCAATAGATCCGATGTTATATGATGGGATGCCCCACTATCAAGGAGCCATAAACTCACGTTATATTGAGAAACCATGGTGGAATGAGCTTGAGGTCTCAGTTGTCAAGGATGTGGACCGTCGTGCCACAAGTATTGCAAGGAGTTATTATAGAAGCCGGATGAAGAGATCAATCGAAATTGGGGACATCATTGTGCACTGTCAGCGTTAATACCATAGGTTTGGAAGCGGCCTCGATAGCCTTCGTGCGGTTGTAGATTGGCATATTGAGAGCATCGATTCTAGTGTGCCAAGCCCTGAGGCCGGGAGTATTGCAGTTGACGTGGAGCTATTGGATGAGTTTGGAGGGATGGGAGGTAGGTCCACCACGACAAGCTTAGCCTCGTGTTGGAGAAGTTTTCGTGTACCTCTTCAACTGAGACCGCCGTGTCCTTAGCGCGAATAATCTCCACCGTAGACTTGTATCCTTCGGGAAGACCATTAAGAATAGCATCAAGAATGTCCTCTTGATCCATAAGTTTTTCAAGGAAGACGAGTTCATCAACAATGGATGAGATGCAACGAACATATGAGATGCAACGAACATATTCATTAATCGTTTGTGTTCCCTTGGAACTACGTTTGAGTTTTTCTTTCAAGTGAATGTGATGACTGCATGACGCTTTGCCATACGTATTGGTAAGTGTTTTCCAAGCTTCAAAAGTAGATGGAGCCCGAGCAATCAGGGGCTGGAGAGATATCGAAATTGCACCAAAAAGAGCCAAGAATAAGATGTGATCTTGTTGCCTCCATGGCATGAAATTAGAGTTGTCAATTAGGACACCGTTACGGGAGATCTTGACAGGAGAAACACTGCAGTTTTCCTCAATAAAACATTAGAGATTGTGCCATTCAAGGAGAACACGAATCTGAACGCCCTAAGTGAGATAATTGGAAGGGAGTAAATTTGGTGATGTTGGTCATGTTGACGGAGATAAGTGTTTTCTATGGTTGTTGGGTTTTAAATATTAATATTATGTCGGAGATATGAGCGGATGATGTGCTATCAATTATAGGAGACCAAGGAAGTTCAAATACAAAAAGACAATGGACGAAAGAGTGCGGCATCGACATGATGCAAAAGGAAAGAAATGAGATTTTTTTTCGGTAGACTTTTAGACTTCCAACTATATGATAAAAATGAATTGGTTTTCTAATGATATATTACATAAAAGGAAAAAAATTTAACATAGATGTACGAGGAGACAAATATGTAATATGCGAAAAGATATATATGTGATATACGAAAAGACAAATATGAAAATACGTTTATAGCATATATCAAAAATTCAAATTGACCCATCACAATGTCGAATTAAATCATGTTTGTCGTGTAATACATTAGGACTAAAATATCGAGAGGTTGGTGCATCTCACTCGACTTAGTGAGGCATTATTAACCCCAATTCATTTCTTTTTATTATGCATTTGAGATAAAATATTTGTATTAGTCAAAATCCAAATAAATATATAATTTACCGTCAAAATGCATAAAGTTTTTATAAAAATGATTTTTTTAATTTAAATAATTTTAACATTTTTTTTTTCAAAGCATAGTAATGATGATGTATTTTCAATTGAGTTGATGTTGGTGACAAGATGGTGAGTTAATCAATGCACCAATGATGAATATAATATATAAAAACATTTTAAGGAAAATATTACATAATAATATTAACTATTGATATGGTTTATATTTCAAAACCACCACCACCAAAAAAGCAATGAATAAAAACCAAAATGCAATGATTCTTTTGCATTGAAATTGACTTATCATCCTTTCTAGATGGGCTTTGAATTTGTACATTAACCATAAACTTCTTAATAATGGAGAAAGTAATGGTTTTTTCTATCAAGATTTATTTAATATTTAAATTATTAAAATTATAAAAAGAAATTTTATCGGTGATAAACCCGTCAATTTTTAAATTTTATACATTTTTTTTGTTTGATATGTTAGGAAAATTAATAATCTAATTTCCAATTTAAGGCTAAACAATGTGGAAATCACCTTAACTTGTTTTTCTTTTTTTGGATAAATTATTGGAGAAAATAGATAAAAAAAAATTAGTTTTTTTTCCTTCAATACAACGATGTATATTATTTGGTAATTTTACTAATTTAATATATTATTTATTAAATTATTTGATAATGGAGAAAGTAATGAGTTTTTTAATCAAGTTTTATTTATTATTAAAAATTATAAAAAGAAATTTTATCGGTGATAAAACCGTCAATTTTTAAATTTTATACATTTGTTTTTTTATATGTTAGAAAAATTTATAATCTAATTTCCAATTTAAGGCTAAACAATGAGGAAATCACCTTAACTTGTTTTTCCTTTTCTGGATAAATTATTAGAGAAAATAGATAAAAAATTACTTTTTTTCCTTCAATACAACAATGTATATATTATTTGGTAATTTTACTAATTTAATATATTATTCGATAATTTGAATAGTTTAAATAGTGATAAATCTATTTTTTATTTTATTTTAATACTGAGGTAAAGAAACACACATGTAAAAGCATAGAGGAATGCGAGAATCAGGAGGTAGAGAGCACGATAAGAATGTGAGCATCGCCGCACCCTAACTTTTCTTCCTTTCTCTATTGTCTTATTCCTTGTCGTCTTGTCCTAACTTCACAAACCAATGGGCTTATCTATTTACACATCTATAAATGCAAATCCTATCATCTTTCTCTATTATGCCTTCAAATTTCACAAAAAACCCACGAGATTACTCCTCAAGAACATCACAACCCATAATTTATATTTTGATAATTTTGCAAAAAAGATTCTCTTTTTTTTTCTCTCTTTTTGGTCATCAATGGCGTCAACGAGGCTTTTTTATGGAAAGCCGAGTTACATTTATCCATACCCAGAATCAGAAACTTCTCAAAACGACCAGAATCTCTTCGAATTCGATGAATCCGATATTTATAATCACGATGATCCATTGCCCACTTCGTTTGACGCTAAAAAACCAATACCCATTTCCCGATCATCGAGAAAACCGACGAAAACGGCTGATTTCACCGCCGGTAACCGGAATACTAAACCAACCGTCGGTTCACTTCCGGTTAACGTCCCTGACTGGTCGAAGATTCTAAAGAGCGAATACAGATGCCGGTGTAAGAGAGACAGTGACGGCGATGACGACGATGATGAGACTGCCGCCGGAGGAGGCGGAGGACGAGTGAGAACTCCGCCGCATGAGTATTTGGCGCGGCGGAGAGGATCGTCGTTCTCGATGCACGAAGGGAGTGGACGGACTTTGAAGGGAAGAGATCTATGGAGGCTGAGGAATGCGATCTGGGAGAAGACTGGGTTTCAAGACTAACGTATTTACTTAATTATTATTAATAATCATAATTATAATAACCTAAAAACAATAATTAAGGATTTCTAATATGGCATAGACTATAGATATGATATGATTAATTAGTTGGAGTGAGGTTATTAGGGATATTGAGGACTTGGGTTTTTGGATCAACATGAGATTTTGGATTTGGTTTTTGTTCTCTTTTTGTGATATTGTCTTCTCGAATATTTTTATTTATTTGAGAAAAAACTTTAATTTTGTTGTGATTAATGATCTTTGGGATCTTTTTGTTGTTTTTGTTTGATATGATTTTATGATATTTGTTGTTCTTCAGCCTCGTATTTTTTCCTTTATGTTCTTTGTGTTTTCTATTTACCTTAGAATTTATTGGGATATATTAAAATGGGTTTCAAATAATACATAAAACAATAAGAAATCCCAAATTGATTAATTAAATAATGAACGATAAAAATGTACGTTTTTCTATTCATTGTTCAAATTATAAATTCACGAACTTAATTACCAAATAAAGACATAAAACATCATAGAAGCTGTAAATCTACCTTGAAAATATAAAAAAAAAAACAGAAAAAAGAAATGAACGATGGCACAATGTGAAGTTCATAGATAATTTTGGAAGGAAATACATTTGAAGAAAGAGATGATTAAATGAAGAATCTTTTTCCTACTGTCTTATTTGATTTGATGTTTCCTTTTTATCACCTCAAGCAAATCTATGTGCATAATATAATGATTGATGTAATTGGAAAAAGAAAAGAAAAATCATATTCATAAAACAGCTTTTAAAAGATGATATGATATGATAGAAGAACCATGTGGCCTTTTGGTTGTAAGACAACATTGGTCTGATTAAGATTTGGTGGAATCACAACAGTGATTGCGATTTTTTAGCGATTGTAGACAACATTAAAATCGATTGATAGAATCGTAATCACTATTAAACACGATATTTACAGACGACATAAAAATCAACCGGTGAAATCGCAATCGTCCACAAATACAAAAACACATAATTTAAAAATCTAAAATTATATTGTATTACATTTCGATATGTTTTTAATACAATTACGAAAATACATTTCTATTCTATTATTATTTATATTGATCGTAAATATATATACATATATTATATATTTAAATATTTTTATAATTTTTAAACTTTTAAATTTATTTCAAATATTTAAAATTATAACTAAAAAATATATAAATATAATAACATAATTTAAATCTTTTATTAATAATTTATATTAATTTTACTTAGAACATAATCACTACTTACAATAATCACAAACAATATTTTATCATTCGTCAGTAATCACAAACAATTTTCTATCGTCCCTTTCTAATTGTAATTGGCTGCAATGTAATATTTCCACATTCTGATAAAACAAAACAAAACACCATCAATCACTGACAAAAACATCTGATAAAACAAAACAAAACACCGTCAATGGCTAACAAAAACATCATCAAACATAAACGCAACATCGTCAAACCCCTAATTAGAACCCACACGAATCCCATTAACGCAAAAGCAATACGATAAAGGCACTTAGGATTATATCATTATTCCACACACCACATTGTTTCAAAAGCACGAAAGCAGAAAAGAAAAATATGTAAACCAGACAGTCTTACAACATACTGTTTCATCTTCCAAACTTTCACATTCCACCACGAAGACGGAGTACCAAATGAAGAGTAGACTCTTTTTGGATGTTATAATCCGCTAAGGTACGTCCATCTTCGAGTTGCTTCCCCGCGAATATCAGTCGTTGTTGGTCCGGGGGAATACCCTCCTTGTCTTGAATCTTCGCTTTCACGTTGTCGATTGTATCCGAGCTTTCTACCTCCAAAGTGATAGTCTTCCCCGTCAACGTCTTCACGAAGATTTGCATACCCCCACGGAGTCGAAGGACGAGGTGAAGAGTCGACTCCTTTTGGATGTTGTAATCCGCTAAGGTACGCCCGTCCTCGAGCTGCTTACCGGCAAAGATAAGCCTTTGTTGATCTGGAGGAATACCTTCCTTGTCTTGGATCTTCGCCTTCACGTTATCAATTGTATCCGAGCTTTCTACCTCAAGAGTAATTGTCTTTCCCGTCAAAGTCTTTACGAAGATTTGCATACCCCCACGGAGACGTAGGACGAGGTGAAGAGTGGACTCCTTTTGGATGTTGTAGTCGGCAAGGGTACGTCCGTCCTCGAGCTGCTTCCCGGCGAATATGAGACGTTGTTGGTCCGGGGGAATACCCTCTTTGTCTTGGATTTTGGCTTTCACGTTGTCGATTGTGTCCGAACTTTCTACCTCCAAAGTGATAGTTTTCCCGGTAAGGGTCTTGACGAAAATCTGCATTCCACCTCTCAATCGAAGAACCAAATGGAGGGTCGATTCTTTCTGGATGTTGTAATCCGCTAAGGTACGACCATCCTCGAGTTGCTTACCGGCAAAGATAAGCCTCTGCTGGTCAGGAGGGATACCTTCTTTATCCTGAATCTTGGCCTTGACGTTATCGATGGTATCCGAGCTTTCAACTTCAAGAGTTATGGTTTTGCCCGTAAGGGTCTTCACAAAGATCTGCATACCACCACGGAGACGAAGGACGAGGTGGAGGGTGGATTCTTTCTGGATGTTGTAATCAGCAAGAGTCCGGCCATCTTCGAGTTGTTTACCAGCAAAGATGAGTCTTTGTTGGTCCGGAGGGATTCCTTCTTTGTCTTGAATCTTTGCTTTGACATTGTCAATAGTGTCTGAACTTTCAACCTCGAGGGTTATCGTTTTTCCGGTAAGAGTCTTCACGAAGATCTGCATACCACCTCTCAACCGGAGAACAAGGTGGAGAGTCGATTCCTTTTGGATGTTGTAGTCGGCCAAAGTACGGCCATCCTCAAGCTGTTTACCGGCAAATATAAGCCTTTGTTGGTCCGGAGGAATTCCTTCCTTGTCTTGGATCTTAGCTTTGACGTTGTCAATGGTGTCTGAACTCTCAACTTCGAGAGTGATGGTCTTTCCGGTGAGGGTTTTCACAAAGATTTGCATCTGGCGACAGGATTCCGGACAATAAACATATCAACACGGACATCCAAAACAGTGACAGCAAAACCCTAATCGTATCTACTCAACATAGAATTACAGCTAGGAACCACAGAGACAAAGTGAATGGAAAATTAAACCACCATCGACACAAACACAAACGATCCCACAAAGTGAAAGCTCAGATTCCATACGAAAGGTCCTTATGAAACAAAGCAGGGAACGCTAAATCCCTATAGCTTCAAAAATCGAGCAATCAAACGCGATATTCAATATAATTAGACGATAACGAGAATTTTCACACGAAGAACCATCCATATTCAACAAGCAGTTCTACCGAAATCAAAATCACGAATCTAAGATCTAAATCTATCAGACAAGGAATATCAACAAATAACCATCAAAAGATCATCGAACCACACTATCTAAGAAAAATTCGACGAAGAATTGCAGAGAATCATCAGAACTCCAAAACGATATACAACAAAACAATAGAAGATCGAACAGATCTAGAGATAACCTAAAACGAAAAATCGAGGAAGAAGAACATACCTTGAGAGAGGAAATCGAAGAATTTCTGATGAGCGATTAGGGTTTGTGGAGAAATGAAACGATATAGAACGCGGTAGATATTTTCAGGTCTGATCCCAAGAAGGTCAATTTATAGCAGCAGTGACCGCCTTTGACGGGAAATGAAAAAAGAAAACCCGACATATAAGTAATATATAAAATAATAAAATAATAAATAAATAAATAAATAAAATCAAAATTGGTAGGCGATGACGTGTCAGTATTCCACGATTTGTAATTGGAGACCGACTCAACCAGAACCAAACAACTTGCGTTTGGGTTAGGTCAGCCGTGACTTTTTCTAAAATTAAATATTTCATTTTAAAATAATAATATAATACGTGCAGATTATAATTATAAATATCATCTATTTAAGTTTAATTATCTTTCTTTCAATGAAAGATATTCTATTATTTGTGGAAGAATTTTATTCAAAAATGTAAAGTCGAACCTGGATGTTTTTATTGACATTATTCACAATTAAAATGATTTTTGAGCATTAGTTGGACTCATAAAATTAATAATCTATATTTTGTATATTTTCTTATTCATTAAATGTTTTTAATCTCTCGATTCTTCTACCAAAATAAAAATATTTAATTATATTATTAAATATAACTCATCACACGCCATCCGCGCGCGTGTTCGATTCCCTTCTAGAACACTCGAGATCTTTTACAATTAATTTCAACAATTTCGTCTTTTTTCTACACAAATTAATTTGTCACCGAAGATATTTGTTTCACTGTATTAATTAATTAATTAATTAATTTTAAAGATATAACATTTAAAAATAAATATATTTAAAAAAATTGAATACAAACAAATAACAAAATTCATATTAATGGAAATATATAAAGCAATTTGAGGAATACTATTACTATATAAAAAAGGTTGTCAAAATGAACAATAAATAAATAGAAAAAATAAATGAGGAAGGTTATTTATTGGGATAATTGGGCTGATAGAACCGAAAGCCCATTATGGGTAATATATAGAAAGCTCATGTTACTGATAATTCTCGAGTTCTTTATATATACTCTGATCAGTTTGTATATTTTATTATTATATTTTCTGAAAAATTTATTTCTTCGTATCCCAACTAATATATTTTTTTTCTGGGTGAAACCAACTAATATGTTTATGATTATATTTTCTGAAAAATTTATAACTCTACAAGCGATGATATGATTTTTTTATATATTGATATAGTAGAGGAAAAACCTACGCAAATATAGTAAAACGTAAACAAATTCAAAATAAAATATAATTATGAAGTGAAAGGTTCGAATAGTAATGTCTAAAATGGATTGGAGATTATCAATCTTATCACGAGTCTATTACTTCATACGGTATAACTGTCTTGTGTTTGACGGCGTTTTGTTTCATTTTGTCTAAATGGTGAAAACGTTACGTTTGCGGACGACTGCGACTAGAAGCTAATTATAGAAAACTGTTTATGTTTTACTTTTGAACAAAATTACCAAAATAGATAATTGTTAATAAAATTTTCTATTTATATATTTTTTAATTATGATTTTCAAATATTTGAATATACAATATATATATACATATATATCTATATTTCAAATTAATATAAATTATAATAGAAACTTAAATAATTTTATCAAAACACATATATACACAAATATATATATATATATAATAAACACACACACATATATATATACACACAAACACACCGTCACGTTAGCCGAAAAGGCTCCTTGCGGTCAAAGCTACCTCACGAAACTCAACGAATGATAACATTGCCATAGCACCCCACCTCTCTCTCTCTCTCTCTCTCTCAAAACATAAAACAAAATATCTAAAAAAAATCCAAATACATATAAAACATAAACCAAAATGTCTAAAAAAGATCCAAATACATTTAAAACATAAAACAAAATATCTAAAAAAATCCAAATACATATAAACCATAAGAAGTTGGATCAATAAGAAGTCAATATGTTCCATTCGATTCTTCATCTTCAATTGCGAAAATAGTCTCAGAGATATTACCATACTGATCAGCACATAAACCAGACAAGATATAGAAGTTAGGCTAAGGAAACAACTCCACGTGATGACAAGCAATGCTACAGAACCCAATTTAGAACTAGATTGGAAACCCCTCAAAATGTAGTCTTTCCATTAAACTAATGACAAACGAAACATTCCTAACAGTTTCCTACATCCACTGCACACAAGGGGCCTGTAACGCTCCACAAGTACCTCAATCTTCTCTTTGACACATTGCATCGCAGTGCATGCACGAGAGTAGACATGTTTCTGAGATGGGAGAATATCAAAAATGCCCTCTTAGGGCTAAAACGTTTCAAAACTACCATCCTAAATCTGATGGAAAAAAATTGGAGAAAAGACATATGTGCCCTTAATGAAAAACACATACAAAGGAGGGAAATACAAATATGAGAAGAGGGAAAACGAAAATTGAGTGTTTCCCTTCTATTTTCGAACGATTTCCTTCAATTTTTGAGTGATTTCTTTCTATTCTCGAGTGATTTCCTTCTATTTTGAGCGGTTTGCAGCAATTTTCGAGCGATTTCCAACAATGTTTCAGTCATTTTCAGTGATTTCCAGCGTTTTTAGCGATTTTCGGCGATTTGTAGGTGAGTTTCAGCGATTTCGACCGTTTTCCGGTGATTTCTGGCAATTTTCGGCGATTTCTGGCAGTTTCCGGCGATTTCTGGTAGTTCCGGTGGTCGCACTGGGTCACAAGGTCGAACAGGGTCAGACTGGGTCGGACTGGGTCGTAGGGTCGGACTGGGTCGCAGGGTCGGATAGGGTCGTTGGGTCGCAGGGTCGACTGGGTCGGACAGAGTCGCAGGGTCGCAGGGTCGGTTGGGTCGGACAGGGTCGCAGGGTCACAGGGTCGCAGTGTGGGACTGGGTCGATGGGTCGGACTGGGTCGCTGGGTCGCAGGGTCGTACTGGGTCACTGGGTCGTAGGGTCAAACTGGGTAGAAAGGTCGTAGGGGGTATTTTGGGAATTTTAGCATTTATAAGGGTATTTTTGAAGCGAATTTTTTTTTCGGGAAGGGTATTTTTGAAGTCTTTTAGCCCTATGAGGGTTTTTTGAAGTTACCCCTTCTCAGATTGTAGCCACTACCAACCTTGTTTGACCAACCCGATATCTTCCATCCCTAAAAGTCCAGCCCTAGATATATAGCAAATCCCACCACCTTGCTTCCTATCTCAGATTCACATCAACCGACACTTCATTAGGTTTCAAGTTGAAAGAAACACTTGTTGATAGCCATAATAAAGAAACTGCAAACCCTTATATCTCCAGGAATCTAGCTTCTCATCCATGGCTTGAATCAGATTATCAGAGCTTATAAAAAGTTTAATATTCTCCAGCAAACCAGAAACCAAGTGATGTACAATTCCTTGATGAACCTCGGCTATTAGAAAATTATCCAGTCCACGTTGTAGAAATTGAAGCGAAAAACTATAAGACTGCAGAAGAATATGATCTCGATGAACAATGCACTATCGAACCATCTCCTCCTCCATCGTCTTCATCAACTTAAGAAGATAAGGATCTAAGAGAATAAGAGGAGTATACCCATCTGGGAGCAACAAAACTGAGAGCGGAGAAGAAGCTCAAGGACTGGTCAACAATGTCATTGAAGAAACAACAAGTAGCCATGGTCCATAACAACGTCGATGAAACCAAGTCTCTTGTGCTAAAACCATGGCGAAACCCAAAACCCAGAACGATACCATGTCGAAATCAAAGGAAATTCCAGCTATGAGTTCAAAACTGAGAACGATTATTTCATGGCGAAACCCTAATTTCATGGCGAGGAGGAGGAAAGAGGCGAAGAGGAGGAAAAAGACTTACCTAGGAGAGAAACTGTGAGGAGGAGTCGACGAAGGGAAGAAGGGGAGAATCGCCTGAGGCAGAGAGGAGTCGACGAAGAGCTGAGAAAATGAGAAGGGTATTTTAGTAATTTAATAAAAACGTATTAAAACGTAAGGTAACGCATGAAAAATCAGATTTTTAAATTTTGTGTTTCGTGGCGTCTGCGTTCACCGTTTGTGCGAGCCTCTTGAAAGCTTGATGCAAATATTACAGATCTGCATACAAAAGAATGGAATGACCAGATAACTACCCATAAACTACTCATGAATAGAAAAAATGCTAGAACAAAATAAGAGGTAGTTAACCAACTTCTTAAAGAGACGTAATTGACTGCATTAATCTAAGGATGATATGCTATACCAGTTAACCATAAACCCCCCGTTAATTGCCGAATGTCGTCCACCATTGACCTTTATCCTTGAAAGTGGAGTACGTTCGCAAGGAAGAAAGTAACATAACTACTGGGAAGATCAAAGAAGATTTCCCATAACCCGGATGATAAAAATTTATCATGTTCGGTGATGAGGACATCAGATTCGAAGCGAAACAAAAGAAAGGTTACACGAACGAGGAGCTACCACAAGGAAACGAGCAGACCGAATCTTCACGCAACCTATTCACATGTGGACGAGCAACGAGCTTGCGTAACAAGACATCAGAGATTATGATGGAGGCATGAGAGACTCTTAACCAGAAAGAGGATTCGGGCCCAGTCCAAACAAACATCGCGACGGTCTTTTACATTGCAGCGGGCCTCATCCGTCCATATAAAAACCGACGGGCTCAAACGATACGGATAAAGAAAGACGAAAGATAAAGTTCTTTCCTTATCCTTTCCAACGGCTAGAAAACTTTCCAAGCACTACAAGAAAAATTAAATTTCCAGACAACAAAATTCGTCCCTAATTCGTCTGGAAAATGGTTTCTAGACGTTTCCGGACATATTTTATCGGTCCGTAAATGAACGTCGCTAATTAATTTCCATTCGGAATTCATCCGAAATTCCGGACGGATTTAGTAGTCCCTAAACCGTCCGGAAAAAATTAAAAAAATTTAAAAATTAAAAAAATTCCGGACGTATATATTTTTCCGTCCGGAAATGTTTTCCGAAAATTAAAAAAAATTCCGGACGGATCTATTTTTCCGTCCGGAATTAAAAAAAAATAAAAATACAAATACAAAATTAAAAAAAATTAAAAATAAAAACATTTTTGTGATAGATTAAACTTCTTCTTCTGTCTTTATCGTCGCCTCCAAATCAACCGTCGTCGTTGTCTCCACCTCCGTCGTCGTCGCCGCCGCCATCGCCACCTCACCTCCACCGTCGCCTCCACCACCGCCATCGTCTTCACCTCCGCCGCCATCGTCTCACATGCCTTCTTCTCTATTCCTCTTTCTCATTCTTCATTCTCTTTTTCTTTCTCTTCTTATTCCTTGCGAATGAATTTATAAGATTGGATTTCCAGACGGATTCAAATATTCCGTCCCTAATTCCAAACGGATTAAATAATCCGTCCCTAATCCGTCCAAACGGATTAAATAATCCATCTCTAATCCGTCCCTAATTCCAAACGGATTAAAAAATATGTCCCTAATCCGTCTCCGATTTTGAACGGATTAGGGACGATTTTTTTAATTTTTTGTTTTTAAATTTTTTAATTTTATTTGAAAAAAAATTCCGGACGGTTAGATGTCCGTCCGGAAATTTTTCGAAAAAATAAAAAAAATTATTTTTTCATAGAATTATATTTTTTA